>CM076981.1:39593601-39903601 GCA_039105355.1 Benthosema pterotum | reverse complement strand
TGTGAAAAGGTGAAGGGGTCCCTACCCTGAGAAACAATTAAGACCTTTGTTGAACTATTCAAAAATTCAATAAAAAGCAAAGAAGTTTAGGGAAAGGGATTTAGCATAGATGGAAATTGAGTGTACTATAAATCGAGGTTGACTCGAATTAACTCAGATCTGTTTTATAGGGCTTAAGTAGTCCCTCAAGACAGACAAGGACAATATGGTGCCATTTTCCCCCTGTTTTGCTAATGGATTCTCAGATTGGGGTTTAAAAGGTGCCTAAATACCATACGGTGAAGTGACTCGGCTGTGTTTTCTACCCACTGGTAAAAATCTACAACCTTACATCATTTGCCGCGGACACACATCTCTATGTTTTTACTATCCGACAATCCTGGAGCTTTCTCCCCGTTCACTGATTGGTCTAGAAGACTGAATCACTGCGAGCATGATGGCCTCAACTCTGAATTTGGTTTCACCTAAAACGGTGAAACCATTTCACTTCACGCTGGCTGGAGTATGCAAGAGCCTTAAAAGGACATTTCACTATTGTTGCACGGAAATATAATGTTAATGATAATTTAGAAGACATGGAACACTTTCCTGGGGTCTTTATGTGTTTAATATGTGAAGTGAGCTCAGTGTATCTGATGTCATCGATACTGATTCTTGGACTACAATTACCATAATGCTCCTTTAAGTGGCTGAACTGCAGTGATATTGATGAATTAAAACTATATCCCAAGTATTCTGCAGCCACGTAGCACCCACAGTGAGAAACCCTGGCCTACATGGGGCAGGGCCATAACTGTTGTTTCCATATGTCAGTGGTTTTCAACCAGTGGTCCGGGGACCACCAGTGGTGATTCATTTAGCCGGTCCCCAGCTAAATGATGGAATGTTGGTTAACCAGATGTACTTCTTTGAGAGCGTAATCATAATCATGAAACCAAATGGACCCTTGTAGGTCCATTTGGTTTCATGTTTACACTCTCAAGAGTTGATATTCATCATCTGAATCAGCCCCAAGTCTACACAACTGAAGAAGAGAATGTAGAAGATCAATGGTCATTTTGATCTGTATGTTGGAAAAGATGGAAAGTTGGTTAACCAGATGTAACTCTTTGAAAGCGTAAATATGAAACTAAATGGACTCTTGTGGGTCCATTTGGTTTCATGTTTACACTCTCAAGAGTTAGGATATCCATCATGTGAATCAGCCCCAAGTCTACACAACTAGAATGTAATAGATTAATGGTCATTTTTGATCTGTATGTTTTTCTCCAAAAATCCAGCCTGGAATTGTGGACAAAAGCAAGTCAAGAACACTGAAGAAACACTGGGCGGCTGTGGCTCAGGAGATAGAGCAGGTCGTCCATTGACCCGTGGGTCGGCGGTTCGAATCCCCGCTCCTCCTGTCTACGTGTCGAAGTGTCCTTAGGCAAGACACTGAACCCCAAGTTGCCTCCAATGAGTTGGTCAGTGTGAGCTGACCACCATTGGTGTGTGGCAAGTGGGGACGCTGGCGTTGACTGTTCGCCACCCTACTTCCCAAATGTATGAATGAATGGACCATTGTAAAGCGCTTTGAGCACTTGGAAAAGCGCTATAAAAATGCAAACCATTACTGAAGAAATCTTCAGTGTTGGGGGACTGTGGGGGCTAAAATGTCATCAAATTCTGAATAAATAGTGGGCCCTGGTCTGAAAAGGGTTGAAAACCACTGCCATACTGTATGTGTCTCATCATGGCTGCTGGTGCTGCTACTGATGATCCTATAGGACTCCACGCTCTGCTTGGAAACCCAATGAGACCCAGGCTGACCCTGGGCACAGGTTTGATCTTTCCCTATTGTGTTGGTGGTTGATCAGGCGCCTAAATATTTGATGGGAACCTTTTCTTTCTCTTCTTCATGTAACTGGAGGATGAAGCAGCAGCAGAGCAGCTGGGATGCTGCTGCTTATTCCATCAGGTATTCCTTTACGCGCATCAACACAAATGTGCAACCTAAGGAAGGACACCCTCGCGTGTGCGGCGGCCCGGCCCTGCCCTGCCCTGCCCGCCTGCCCACCCACCCTGGTGAATTTGCATCCCTCACTCCCCCCCTCCGGCGACTGCCAGCGCTGCCGAGGGGCCTTTAATATGACCTAAGAAAGCCAATACGTTGGGAGTGGCCGCGGACCAAACGGTGATTCATCATCGCAAAAACAAAAACAACAACCGCGTCCAATGTTCGTTCTTAGCGCCTCACGCCGCCACTGACACGAGAATCACAACGTTAAACAAATACAGGCGGCTGCGCCGGTCCCGGGGCCAATCATCACCACCGGTGTGTTAAATCCACACAAACATGCACACACACACACACACACACACACACACACACACACACACACACACACACACACACACACACACACACACACACACACACACACACACACACACACGACGTCAGGGAGTCACTAACCTAGACGACAAGCTAGACGACGTGCTTTGTACGAGGGAGAGAGAGCCCCGATCATCACTGGGAGTTTAAAACAAAAGGCAGAGGCAATCTAAGAAGGGAGATACCATGAGATAAGGAGATGTGCTTCTTCTGCGGTATATAATTAATTAAATGAGACTAATTAGGAACATGAGAGCAGGTGCCAGGCTATGGGCTGACAGCGCAGACAGCCAGACAACAGGAAAGGAGGCAGGGGGGGGGGAGAAGAAAGAAGAAAAGCCATGGGTAAGGGGTGTAACATGACAAGAGGAGGGACAAAGCAACTTTCTGCGTTTTGTCACATGAAACCTCCAAGGAATATGTGTGTGTGACAGAAACTGTAGACCCAGGCTCCATGGGGGTCCTTTTTCCTTTGTTAATACAGACAGATTTTTCATAGAGCCAATTTGAGGTTTATGCAAGCGAGAGATTTTTTTTTTTTTCGCTCTTGCCCCCCCACCCCCCACACCCTGATTATTTCTGCTTATGAACACTAAGGATTGTATATATAGCTGAGGTGGTATTGTATGGATGTACTGTATATATAATACTTCACAGGAGGCATAAGGGTAGCTAAAGTGTACATTCAGAGATACTGGGTATTACTGTATATTAATTGTGATTTTATGGATCGACATTCTCACTTCGTGCCACTGGTGCAACTCACTGAGGTTTACAAAAAGCAGTAGCCTGTAGTATGAAGATCAAAGTTAACTTGTTGTTTCATCATTTTTGGAAGGTTAAAGAAGTCCACCCATTTTCAACATCATTAGTATACCCTAGAGGTGCTGGGTGGACATGATAAAAAAGTATCCCCCATTCTGTGTTCCCAAAAAATGGAGGTCTGAAGAAAACCACTAACATGTTGAAACATCTTGATGACATCATCAAGATGTATTTCCACCATGTTAATGGATTTCTTTGGATGCTTCTTTTTTTCTGAGAGCGTACAAATGGAACAAAATGAACCCCGTTAGGGTTCATTTGGTTGCATTTGTACGCTCTCAGAAAAAAAAATGTTGAAAATGGGTGGAATTCCCCTTTAAGAGGCTCATTGTTAAATCCGCACAGGCGTGGCTCTAGCACCACCAATGGGATCTAGTCAAAGCAAAACTTCTGCACGCTGTTTTCTCTAAAAGTAAAACCATTCTTTCAAACCAGCGAAGACTTGTTTACTTCCTGTTTCACTCTCAGTGGAGAAACACTGGAAGTTTCTGAATGTAGTTTCTATCATGGCTCTGTGCAGTATAAGCTCATGGGACTAACAGGGCGGGGCCATGAATGTTAACATAAATTGCAGGTGAATACCAGTTGCTATCTAACTGAAATGGTAAATGGTCCATTTGGTACAAGGCACTTTACATCACATTCACACATTCACCTTTCTGTGTGGTCTATATGTTCTCCCTGTGCCCTCCTAGGGCTGGTACTGCAGTAATCCTGGTCTCTAGACTGCCTCCCCCTGGCCAGCCGGGGCGCCTGGAGCATTAGGGTTTTCAGTGTCTTGCTCAAGGACACTTCAGCACCAACTCTGGGGGAGCCTGTGTGGGTTCGATCCTGCAAGGCTGCAACAGTTAACCATCTGGTCACTCTAGCCCTGAGCCACCACCACCCAGAGACACTGGTAACATCACCTTTATTCCACATCATGGTTTATATTTAAAGAATCTCTTTCTTTTTTAATGTGATACTGGGCTCTACACACGCCAACCTGGGGAGGTAGCAGACTGGCCTCATGCTTTCCTTCAATGCATGAGGAGTCCAAGCTGCCTTCTTTTCACCTGACAGGGGGGAGTTTCCCTGGTTGGACGTGGCGCATGGAAGGAACACATTATTCCAACCAGTTCCTGTCCACCTCCATCAGGCACCCTGGCTGGCCAGGGGGAGGCAGTCTAGAGCCCAGAATTATTGCATGTTTTGTGAGAGTACTGTATATACCCTAAGGGAACAGAAAGGCCCTTTCGCCAACCCCGCCTCGGGCTTGGACACTGATGACGATATAGGAGGAGACACGCCACCAGCACCAACAGCGTCCCTGGCGGGAATCGAACCCAGAACCTTCTAGCTGTGAGGCGCTGACAATGCCACTGTGCCCATATCTATATCTGAAGAATTTCAGTGTTGTCTTGTAAACATAATAACACAATGCAATGCTTATATCTTCCAAAGAAAGACAGAAGAGCTAACCCTCTCCTATCCCCCATAACAGGAATGGCCGACTGACTCGCAACGACTCACAACCGCGAGAGCAGGGGCGGATCTAACATCATGATGAAGTCGCACCCATACCATTTTCAGTTACAGGACTTTTATTAGGCAATTAAGCATCAATAATAACATCAGTTGTTGTTGAAGTTGCAACAGACACGCAGCATGCACAAAGATCTGACTCAGAGAGTTTTCTGTTTTCAATGATGAAATGCTGTTGGTTTAGTGGTGGCGGCACAACTGTAGTTAGTTAGTAGCAGTAGTAGTGTTTCAAATCATTTTAAATATAAGCATATCTGAAATATCTTTTGTTGTTTTGCATGCCATTGTGTTTGGTGGGGCAGTGAAGGCATTTAGGGAGGCATTGTCCCCCCATGCCCATGCCTACTGTAGATCCGCCCCTGCGGAAGAGGGGAAGAGGAGGAGGGAAAAGTCCAGCTATAACGCACAGCGCGGCACGGTACGGCACAGCGCGGCAAACAGAAGCTCAGAAGGGGCATCAGGCCTATTTTATCACAATTTGCTCCCTAACCAGTTACAAATGTGGCATGTGATGACAATAATGAGGCTTGATGTCACTTAGCCTTTGGGCCGTGTGCGCGGAATAGCAAAGCAGGAGGGGAAGAGATGTCAGGGAGCGGCGGCGGCCAGGGCCTCGATCGCGCCTCTCTCGCTCTCTGGCACTATAGTGTGCAGCGGCGCCGGCCCTCCTGCACGCACAAGGTGACAGACACGTACCTCGGCTAGAGAGAGAGGGAGAGAGAGAGAGAGAGACGCCTCTCTAACAGCATTATAAATTACTGTAGATCCTATTTGTGTCAGCGGAGGCAAGTGAGGGGAAAATTCAACATCAGCCTATTTATCCATTTACTTATTCCCTGGCTCGGTGCGGCGCTGCTGCTATAGAGCAGAGGAGGAGGAGGAGGAGGAGGAGGCTCTCTCTAAGCTGGGCTGCTGGCTGTCGGCAGTGTTGCCAACTTGGTGCATTTGTCGCTATATTTAGCTCTTTTTTTTTCAGACTAACAGTTGGACGTTAATTAGGTATAACAGTGAGATACGATTTAATTAATTAGCCGGGATGTCATCCCCTACACCAGCTACACCGTTTCAGCGTTGGGTGCTGTGAATATTGTTTATGGAAATAGTAGAGAATGGCAATATCAAATAACGCTAATTTCCATGATCCATCCGTCTGATTTATCCATCCGTCTTGTGTGCAACTGTCTGTCCGTGGTAACGCTAATAATGTGAGCGGCTGCTCCGGTCCGACTAAAACCCATTGTTCACCATTTTTCCTCCTATGATAGTCCTCCTTCCTTCTTAGAAATGACCATTGGTAACCAAATGGACCGTTATAGATCTGTAACTCTTGAGATCGTAAAATGAAACCAAATGGACCCTTAAACATTTGGATTACCTAATTTTCAAGAATGTACACATTAGAATTGCTATTTTGAACAACGCTTTGCCAGTTATCTCTCATAAAATAGTCCGAGAGACTAAACTCAACATAAAAATGCAGAATAAATAGTAGGCCCTGGTATGAAAATGGTTGAAAACCACTGCTCTAGTGCCACTAGTGCATTTTTGGATTTTGGCAGTTGGCAACACTGGCTGCCGGATCGGGGAGGGAGGGAGGGAGGGAGCAGCCGCTCTGCGGTGCCTGCTCTGCCCGAGAAACAAATGTGGTGTGTTTTAGCCAGACAAGACGCATGGGCATTTCCTCGCACCCGGCGCGTGCCACGCACCTGCACACACACAAACACACACACTCCTAGGCTCCTAGTAGCGCAATCAGAACAAAGCCTAATTTTATACTCAACTGTGCCGCTTGATCTTTGCCGAAATGCCCCGATTTTGGCACGTCACGCTAGGCTTTCTTTTCAAATGATCTGTATTTTAGTTGTTGTTTTTTTTTGTAAATGAAATGAAATTGTGGCATTTTATTAGATGAAGATACATTCAGGGGTTGACACTAAGGTCTCCAAGGCAGTTGCCCATCGGGCAAGTGCAAGTCAGGTTCTACTTGCCCTCAGGTCATGGTCACTTGCCCCCCAGGTTCCAGGTGGTCCCCAGTTAAGTTGGTTAACCAGATGTAACTCTTGAGAACGTAAAAATTTTTACAATCTCAAGAGTTAAAATTCATCATCTTAATTAGTCATTTTGATGTGTTAATTTGCCTGTTTTGTTTCCCAAATCCAGCCTGGAATTGTGGATAGCTAGAAAGCAGGGAAATGCCTTCCCAATGACTGCCTTCAAGACAAATTCATCCTGTGTTGTATGGTGCCCACTTGCCCGATCGGGCAACCAGGTAGCAGTCTTCACTTGCCCCACCATTTTTTTTTACTTGCCCCGGGCAAGCGGGCAAGTGTTAGTGTCAAGCCCTGACATTGAAAAGTGGTGTAGCGGTCCATTGACTAACTCTGGAAAAGCATCCTGGTTGAAACCAACAGGCAGTGGCGTTTCTAAGCAATTTGGAGCCCAGGGTCTATTTGGGCTTGGGGAGCTCCAGGAAAAATCCCCTATGATAGGCACAGTAAAATGTCGCCGCCAAGCCATAAAGATATTAACTTTTTTTTTTTTTACCTAAATGTTGTAAATGTTCAATTCTAGTTATAGAGGACAAGTATATTGTATTTACTATTTATCCATATGAGGCTTACGATTAGCCTGGAATCATTTTAAAGCATCTCTGGTGGTCACCCTTGCCCCCCCCTCCCCTCATGGTGCCCTAGGCAACTGCCTAGTCTGCATAATGGCAAAAACACCCCTGCACACAGGAGCACATCTCACACAGGATGGAACTCACTCTCCCGAGTTGATAAGAGAGAGGTTTTTCCAACAGATGCCACACACACACTCAATAACGCCGGCTCAACGCAACTGCACGTTCAAATCACACGGCGTGGCGTGTGTTCACATCAAGAATGTTAACAGTTCTTACTCCATGTGATCAATAACAAGTGACAGAGAATAGATTCGGGAGGGAAAAAAGTCATTTGCCAACTAACAATGCCACAAGTGATTTAAAGAGGCCAAAGTGACCACAGCTCAATATGCTTTTGCGTGCGACTGTTAATTCGCACGCACCTCCCCCACCAAAAAAAAAGCTAATACGGGAAAAAGAGATGGAGTTTTCGTTTAATTACCAAGGGATGCCTCGGACTGTGCATCATCATTAGTTTGACTAAATAGCGTCGGTCAGTGACTCAAGTAGTGGTAAATGGCACAATTAACAGGCTGAGCAGGGAGAGGTATATTCAATTTGAAAGCTTTCTTTCTTGATCCATCTCGTGTGATCACGTGAAAACGCTGAGCTATGGGCTTTTGCATTCGACGACATTAATCAGGTTAATTTCCGAGCGAAATGCCAACAATGTAATCAAGAACTAGCGCACTCTAGCAAAAAAACAAAACGTAAATGTCTGCAAACCGCTTGACCTAAATTCAAATGAGGCTGCCGAGCCGCCCCTATTGTCATCTCACTCCGTCTTCATTTTCCTCGCGCCCTTCTTCATTCGTGTGTTTGTTAGAACCCGACGCTCGCGATCCCACGCAATCTTCCGCCGGCAAACTAAGTCAGGACTCGACGCAGGGAGTGATTTGCGTAAACCACAGCAGGGGCGGATCTAGACATGGGCATGGGGCAATGCCCCCCTAAATGCCCAGTCTGCCCCAACACGATGGCATGCAAAATAACCCGAGATATTTCAAATTAAAGTGCTTATATTTAAAATTATGTGAAACACGGGCCAACTTTTTCCCGAACCGACAGTTCACAACAAATGGTCGCGACCCTTGAAAACCCTTTGTGACCTTTTTTTTTGATCGGTCTCAACTAAACCTAACCATAACCTTAACCTCAGTAAAACCTAAAAGCCTAAACCTATAACCTAAAAAAAACCTGACTGTAAAACAGTCGCAACCTTTTTCCACCTGCCCCGATTGATTTAGAAAAAAGGTCCTCCCCCTTTTTATAAAAAAGGTGAAAAAAAAACCTTGCAAATGTCATTTTATGCATCGGTTCCAACGTAGGTCGAGGTCCCGAAATGATTTTGTACCTCTTGAGGGTTTCAGGCTTAAAAGTGGTTAAAGGCTAAATTAATTAGATTTAAAAAAAGAAAAAAAAAAAAAAAAAAAAGAAAAAAAAAAGAAAAAACAGCACTAGACTAGTTTGAAACGTTTCCCAACTACAACAATGAATGGCCTTAAGCACACAGACACCAGGGAGATGTTGACATGCTTCCTTAGCATAAATCTGTTGTTCCCTGTCTCCCAGTGCCCCAGTACCCTGGTGCTTAATCCCTTAGTGCGCCTGTTCCATATAACCTCAGCAGGCGCACGGGGACTTCAGAAACACAGCTGGTGCTTCTCAACATCATCAGACCCTCGCCCCGTACTGTACCCCCCTCCACCCTCCAACCTCCAACAACAACACCCAGTAGTGGAACGTATAACCAGGCCTGGATGTATCATTCCCCAATTGGGGTGGGCAGGTGAAATGGTATGGGGGCGGCTTTATTGCCCATGGCGCCATGCCCATGCCTAGATTCACCCCTGCGTATAACTTACGTGGCTACTAGGGGAGTAACGACACATTTCAACAGCAATTCAATACGTATACGTACCAATGTATCACAATACATTGGTTAACAATACGATGCATGGTCGATATTGGCAATACAATACATAACCAAGTCAAACCCAAGGCACGCCTATAGGTGCAAAGATGGTAGAATATTCAAGAGCTTTGGTTGCAAAATCACATCAACTCATTTTCTTTGTAACGAAAAGCATCATCCTAACCACGCAATGCCATTGATAATGAACGGCCAGTTTTGAGTGTTTGTGTAAACACAAACATTGCATAAACATAGATATTAGAAGAAGATTAAGAGGTAAAGGACATGAGGCCAGAATGAGTACAGTATGAGTAGAGAATGAGTAGAGTATGATAAGACCATTCACATCACAATCACGCGTGACTTTCGATATACAGCATTTGTCCTCACACAAGTCAATTTTGCCATTGGCAATTACAGGAGAAATTAGTACAAATGTCTCAAACATATTGTCCCACACAAGTCTCACATTTGTCATTGACAATGCAGAGAAATACTCCACCAAATATGTGAAATTGAACGAACCAATCCCGTAAATTTAGCTGTTCATTGACCATGAGATGATGTGATGTACATCTTGTACTTAAGCCCTAGCATGAAGAAAACAATCGACGGAAGAATCGTCGGATTCATAATCCACAGATCACCTGAGCAAGGGTGTGATCAACCGCATGAATCAATGCAATGGAATACTGTACATATTTACCCTTAAAATATCTGATTGCGCGTATCACACACTTTTTTTAACAGAACATCGCAGGCTATAGGACTCTCCGGAAAAATCAGTATGGTTCGCATAAAATCCCGCCATCGGGGCTGTATTGATGACAGCGCTCTCGGTCTCATTCCTTTTGAATTAATGTTCTACTTGGCTTTGCATTTTAACTTGCTAAAGTGTCGCGGTCTATAAGTGCCGGCGGACGTTAGCCCTGATTGCCTGAGAAATCCAGCCCTCCTGGCCTTTAATGAGAGTGGACAGAGGTTAGAACAGCTCAATAGGAGAGATAACCAGCCTTTGATCCAAACAGCCATGCAGAACATGCAGGCTGCTGCTGCGGCCACAAAAATGTACTGTCAGGGATTTTTTTGGAAAATTACGTACCTGTTTAAACCTGCAGGGGGGGGGGCGGGGGGGGGGGGGGGGGGGGGGGAGGAGGAGAATTTGGATCGGTGTTAAAGGGAAACTCTACCCATTTGCAACATTTTAATATGTCATTAATATACCTTATAGATGTTGTGTGGACATGATAAAAAAGTTCCCCCAATTCTGTATTTCCTAAAAATGGAGGTCTGAAAAAAAAACATGGTGACATGGTGAAATACATCTGATGACATCATCACCATGTTAATGATTTTCTTTCAGACCCCTTTTTCCTGAGAGGGTACAAATGGAACCAAATGGACCGGCTAGGGTCCATTTGGTTCACATTTGTACCCTCTCAGGATTTTTTTTTGAAAATGGGTGGAATTCCGCTTTAAGTCCGTCGACTAAAACTATAAAGCAAAACAATGTCTATCAACTACCCTTTTCCCCCACTGATGAAAAATACCTAAAAAGGATATGATTAACTATACTGAGCATATTCGAGAAAAAGGGGAAGGATCAAGTAGAGAAAAAAATCCAGTAGATCTAAGGCAAGTCTTTATGATTCTGATCATTTAACACTTGAACGATTAGCAGAAAAGCTAGGCTGGCTCACATTAGGCTCAATAGTAACGAAATAATTCATAGAAAATATTCTGTTGTGAATTTGTGCAAATGAATGATATCCAAAGACAGCTTAAGGCATCTACTTTAAGGGAAAACATATGAGTTGATCATGCGTTTCAGTTTTTTAAAAGACATTTGACAAAACAGCTTGTATTTTCACATTTCACTGTTTCCAGGGCTCATTCAGAGATAAATGCATTTAAAGTTATATCTTTTATTATTTATCAATTGTAGTTAAAGTGTAAAGTGTGTGAGGTGATGACTTCATGAGGTGGTGTGCAGTGAGTTAATGATCTTGTTAACAAAAAAAAACCCTAAAACAATGTTTGTAGTGATGAGCAGACAACAGAATAACCAATCACTCCAAAAGCTGTGGTAAATCAGTTAAGGAGTTAAAAATTAGACAACAATCGGCCACAATTTCCCTTCACCTGATCTGATCGGGACAATACTTATGTGTAAACATTTCACATGTTCAAATGTGACTACGGTACACATACACATATATGTTGTACAGTTCTAAATCTGGAGTACCACAAAACCAAATCTAAATTTAGCTGTCAAAATGAACACTGTGGTGTTCATCTGGTCATGAAGGATGGCATGTTTGTTGGCCTGAAAGGAGGCGTGTGTGTGTGTGTGTGTGTGTGTGTGTGTGTGTGTGGTGTGTGTGTGTGTGTGTTGTGTGTGTGTGTGTGGTGTGTGTGTGCGTGTGCGTGTGCGTGTGTGTGTTGCGGACACGCTGGAGCCTTTGTGTCATGGGAAGGATCCATGTTTAATCATACAGGATCAATTATCCATCTAGAGAAAGGGAAGGCAACCAGTCAAGAGCTGACACATAAGGATCCCCTGCACACCTGTCATTCACACACACACACACACACACAACCACACACACACACACACACACACACACACACACACACACACACACACACACACACACACACACACACAACACACACACACACACACACAACCAGAGCATCGGAGGAGGAATCTCACAACAGCCTTGGTGGATGGAGATCAGTGAGCAATCTTAACGTTGGCAGATGTTTTGTATATACCGGGTTTATTCATCATAAACATGCACACACACCAGCCTGTTGCCGTGAAGCATGATGCACGCATCGCAGCAAAGAGTTCCCATTTCAATTGCAAATCATGTAGCCTATACTACATTGCCACAATGCTAGATTAATTAATTTAAAGGATAATGAAAAACAAACACAAAGTGATTGCATTACCTTACCCACCATATACGGATTAGACAGACTTGCATTTCCCAGTAGAGTGACATAGCTTTACACATCTATAGATAACCAGATTATAATGAAGCAACCAAACCCTCCTGTCTTAAGAAAAAAATCCATCTTAACTTTTTCTGCAGCTTTTTGGTTTTCTGTTGCCCCCCCTTTTAGCACCAAAATGAGTGAAAAACACCTGCCGGAAAATGTAGTGCTTTTTTTGCTGGTGAGTTGGAGCAAAATTGGTTGCCAGGCGCCAGAGATAAAACCCTCGTTTTTCACCATTTTTCCTCCAATGATAGAGTTCTCCTTCCTTCCTAGAAAGGACCATTGGTAACCAAATGGACCCTTATAGATCTGTAACTCCTGAGAGTGTGAAATGAAATTTTACGTTAAATTATATTTAATTAATTCAGAATTACCTCATTTTTCTAATTTTTCAATCTACACATTTAGAACACCAGAATTGCTATTTTGACCAACTTTTGCCAGTTATCTGTCCTAAATTAGTCTGAGAGACTAGACTCAACATCAAATGGTGGTCCGTGGCTAAAATGCAGAATAAATAGTGGGTCCTGGTAAAAAATGGTTGAAAACCACTGCTCCATGCGCATTCTATTGCATTTTGGAAGTGCCACTAGTGCATTTTGACTTTTGGCACTGGCTATGCTAGAACTAACCTAGACCCTCATGCTGCCAGTTATGTTGGGATGCGTACTTAGACGTTTGTTATGTTAATCGTCACGCCGACACTATGTTTACATTGTAGCGTTGCTTTGGTTGCCTGTCAGCCTGCTGGTCTCCTGTGACAGCTTGGTTGTTATTATTCCTCTCCATTGGCTCCCGTTAAAAACAACAATTCCAGCGCTCTATGTCTCCATTACATCTATTCTACGGTGTCTAGGAGTGACACACAGCATATGTTCATATTGCTATTGCATCGTAATGTTATGACCTATAGAGACATCTGCTGGTTTATAGTAACAGCTAAATAGTAGCAGCTAAATTCTAGGACTGCTACTGTTGTCATAATAACATCCTGTATCGTGAACCTGGAAAGCTAAAGTGACAGTGGCAGTGTAGTGGAGTAGCCACCGGAGGCCACCAGAGGGCACAGAAGGAGTTAACAGAATCCATTTCAAAATACTGCCCTTTGCAGGACCGGCTTCGCTCCGTCCTACTTTTTTTTTTTACTTATTTGACCCCGTTGTGAGCCATCTCGCGAGTTGAGATCCTCGGGGAAAGGCTCTTCTAACATCACAAATAATAAACTATATGCGATATAAAGCTAAAGGTCTGACCCAGAGAGTTTTCTGTTTTCAATAATGAAATGTTGTTGGTTTAGTGGTGCCAAAACAAAAAAATGTATTTATTAGCAGTAGTAGTGTTTCAAATCATTTTAAATATAAGCACTTTAATTTGAAATATCTAGGGTTGTTTTGCATGGCATCGTGTTTGGGGTGGGGGCAGCAGACTGGGTATTTACGGGGGCATCCCCTCCCCCCCCCATGCCCATGCCTAGATCCGCCCATGGGGTCAGGGCCAGGCCCCCCGATGATGTTTTCAACATCACACCTCCAGCCCACGGTCCGAGTTGTATTGAAAGAAGTCCTAATTGTTCCCAACAATAAAATCTGCAGTGGCTTCAACTCCCCATGACTCGTGCGATCTTCCAGGTAAAAAAAAAAAGTCCGGACGTGCCTCCGTGTTTCACCGCCGTGCGACGGACTGGGTGCCAGCCAAGCAGCATCACGTCTTCCAAAACACCCCAGGGGAAATGATTTCCCTAGTATCTCTCCAGTCTAATGCAATGGCGGCGAGTTCTTTTAATCTAAAGACCCTGTGTTTTCCAATTTGGAGAGGTGTATCCCTCCTCACTCTCTCTCTCTCTCCCTCCAGTCTTCGCTGTCTATTGTGCTCCAGGGTCGCGGAAGAAGACGCTATAGCTTCTCCCTTTCCCCCGTGGCAGTCGAATTGAACAGAGCCAATTTGATGAAAGGGCTAGAAGGCGGATAAAACAATTAAGACATTCCTCGGCTCGTCGTAGCCAAGGCACAGCGCCACCTAAGCCCGGGAGAAAAAAAAAACGTATTTGGATATAATGATGTCTCGATCTTCTCTGTCCTTTTCATTCACGATTCTTTTTTTTGGGTTGTTTTGTTTCACTGCTCCTCCGGGACTCTTTTGTGTGACTATCACACTCCTCCCGTGGCTTGTCGGAGAGATGAAAACAAATCTGTAGTTAATAGGACCGGCGTGGATGGACGGGGTCCATTAGAGAGTCATTTAAGAGTGAATAGGAGGTCTGGGCTGAGGAGGCCAGAGAGCAGGGGCGGATCTAGGCATGGGCATGGGGGGGCAATGCCCCCCTAAATGCCCAGACTGCCCCACCAAACGTGATTAGATGGCATGCAAAACAACCCAAGATATTTCAGTGCTTATATTTAAAAGTATTTGAAAAACTACTATACCGCTACTAACTAACTACAATCGTCTCGCCACTAAACCAACAGCATTTTATAATTGAAAACAGAAAACTCTCTGAGTCAGACCTTTAGCTTTATGCATGCTGTGTGTCTGTTGCAACTTCAACAACAACTGATGTTATTATTGATACTTTACCTGCCTATATAAAAGTCTTTTAACCGAAAATGGTATGGGTGCGGCTTCATCGCCCGTAGGGCTTCGCACCACGGGCGATGAAATCGCCCCCATACCATTTTCCCTGGCTCCCCCAGTTGGGAAATGTTACATCCGCCCCTGCCAGAGAGAGAGAGAGCTTAGAGAATGGTCACTGACTGAACACGATACTGCTCTCCTTTCTGTGCCTGCCTGCCACTGTTTAGATTAACTCTGTTAGATTAACCGCACAGCAAAAAAAAAACCCTGAGTGTTATTTAAACTCACCATATAAAAATGACCGTAAGGCAGTGCTTTTCAACCTTTTTGATCCCAGGGACCATTATTTATTCAGCAATTGAGTCACAAACCACCATTTAGCCCCACAGACCCCAAAACTGAAGTTTTTTTTGGGGGGGGGGCAAAACAGTCAAACCGACAGATCAAAATGATCTGTCGGTTTGAAACATGAAACCTAATGGACCCGTAAAAAATGAAACCTAATGGACCCTTGCGGGTCCATTTGGTTTCATTTTTACGATCACTCATTTGGTTAACTAAAGAGTTACATTTGATTAAACTTTCCATCATTTAGCTGGAATCCTCTCAAGGACCACTGGTGGTCCCCGGACTACTGGTTCAAAACCACTGCCGTAAGGGACTGTGCAGTTTCATACCCAAACGGGATCTAATCGTAGAAAATGTGGGGAGTTATGGTTTGTTGTCGGTTAACTAATGCCATCCTCTACGGTCGGAATACGTTCGACCTGATTAAACTCGGATCAATTTAATTACTAATTTGCGTTACAGCCGTGTCCAATGCGCCGCGTGCACAAGGATGTAACCATCTCGGAGAATTTTCAGAGAGTAATAATCGGCCTACTGATCACGAGGATGAGACGGTTCAGAGACACTAAATGTTTTGAGCGCAAACAATTTTCTCTCCAGCTGGCCTCTTTATAGACTATGAAAAAAAGGAAAGGAAAGGGGAGAAAAAAAACACAACTTAAATCAATGGGAGACATCATCCCACACACAGTGGCAGCCCTGCTGTTCAATGATGACTCTCGTATTGGGGATAATCTACCGAGGTCATCAATCATGTCGGGTGCCACCTCCGTTCTGGCAAAGAAAAACACTAACCGTCGCAACACACTTGGAAAGTACCTATAATGAAGTAATGCTAGTCAGAAAATACATGTACAGTACACTTAAGGCATATATATATATATTACGGATGGGACTTGATTAGAAAAAATGATCTAATTAATTTGAGCCTTTGTAATTAATTAATGTCAATTAATCGCATATCGATATTTGACCCGAGAAACTTTTTTTTTGGTCAATTAAAACAGGTTGGTAGCATGCAAGTGAGTTTTTCTAAATCCACACTGCGACGGGTTATGTTGAGGGTTAGCGTTAGTAATTTTGGACCAATGGGAGGACGGAACAGTGGGAGTTTTGATCAATGGCAGCTCTTACTGGTTACCTTGTTTTGCTTTATCTCCCATTGCGTGCGCAGCTATAATCGGCACGCTTGAAATACGTCCAGTGAAAAAGGTTTTGATGGTGCAAAATCTAAGTGTGATTAAAATTAGTTAATTTTGTTAATCACGTTATTGTTTCTGTCATTAATTAATCTCAATTAATCCGTTAAAGTGCCAGCTCTAATATATATATACATACTGTATACACACGCACACGCACACGCACGCACGCACACACACACACACACACACACACACACACACACACACACACACACACACACACACACACACACAACACACACACACACACACACACACACACACACACATTATAAGTCCAACAACATTATTACTAATGGTTTGAGCTGCAATCACCACTCTACATAAATAGCCTACTACTGTATAATGTATATTTCTCAGTCATTCCTTTCTGGACTTTGAAAGCGGTTTTAGCTGCAGTACCACACTGTCCTGAGGTGGTGGGGGCGCTAGATATGCAGATTATTTATTATTTGAGTCATTATTACTGATGCTAGATAAAACCAGGCTTGTTTACTTTCCATGCCAGCGTGGAAAAAAACAACAATGGTGGAACATTGTAAACAAAGTGGAACTGACGACTGAATTAGAGGAATTACACAAAGCAGGGTGCACTGATGACATCATCATCATGAGGCCAAAACCAGGTGAGCTGTTCCTGAGAGCAACTCCATTAAAGCTCCTATATGACATGAAAGCCTCATTGTACAAACTTGGGTATTTGTGGGGGGTAGAAAACACACATAGGAGCACCAAAAATACAAAACATTAAAAAGGTTGAATTTGCGTGTTATTTCCCCTTCAACACTACAGCCTTTCTGTACTGTACGCATTTTGGTGTTCCTTTAGCAATCGAAAAATAGCAGATCTGCAGGCTCGTGAAAATTGTGAAAATGTGGCACAAATCTTATAACAGGCTATTTCGGAAGTAAAACATTTTTAACTCAAATCTTTGCTTGGGGGGATACCAAGAACAGCATGTTTTCAGATGGGGGTCCGCAGCTAAATACAGATAAATCTAGGTGTCCTTGGCATAAAATATGTTGAGCATCACTTACACAGGAAGTTTTTTTTAAGAAAAAAAAAAAACTAGAATCTAGTGTCCGAACTAGAATCTAGTGTCAAATCTACAATCAGAACCTGCATAGGAAGAAACAAGTATTGGGAACTAGCATTTGGTGCCGGAAACTAGAAACTAGCGTCGAAACTAGAAAATATTGTCAGAGACTAAAATCTATAAATGGGTTACAGCCTTGCTAAGAATATATCTTAAATTAAACCTACAAAAGGACTCCATAAGGCAAATTGCTCCAAATTCACTGTCAGACATGTGTTGAGGCAGGCATTTTCACAGCCAAAGAAAGACTCCCTCCCAGGCTGAGCTGGAAGAAATGTACAACAATTGACCCTGTCTGCTTCTCCCCCCTTCCTTCTTTTCAAAAAAATGGTGCAACATTATAACCTGCGGGGGAATGGTGTTGTCATCCAAATGAGATAAGTTTATTTTCTGGAGGTCTAGCATTTGTTCCATCAGGGCGGGGGGGAGGCAATAAAAAAGCTTCGGAAAGGATCAGCGGGGAGCCGGGCTCGGCACATGTGGCGCTTGAACGAGGATCGAGCCACGACGAAAAGGCTTGGCCGCGGCCCAAATCTCTGCCTCTGCCTTCTGTGCCGGGGCCTCAGCCCCTTGGAAAAAAAGCACAGGAGGCCACAATATTGTGGAACAAATTCCCTCTAATCTGAGACCATGCATGCGCGGGTCTGGCGGCCGACTGGGTGGGTTGTGGGCAGTGCTGCCAACTTGGCGCATTTGTCGCTATATTTAGCTTCTTTTTTTTTCAGACCCCCCTCCCTAGCGGTAAAATTAGTGGAAAAACTCCTGGCGGAAAATCTGGTGCTTTTTTTTGCTGGTGAGTTGGGGCGAAATTGGTTGGACAGGCGCCAGAGATAAAACCCTTGTTTTTCACCATTTTTTCCTCCTACATGATAGAGTCTGTCTTCCTTCATAGAAAGGACCATTGGCAACCAATAGATCTATAGATCTGTAACTGTTGAGATCGTAAAATGAAATTTTACGGTCTCAAGAGTTAAATTATATTTAAACACCTGAATTACCTAATTTTCAAGAATCTACACATGTAGAAAATGCTATTTTGCCAGTTATTTTTCCTAAATCAGTCCGAGAGACTAAACTTATCAAATAGTGGTCTTCCGTGGCTAAAATGCAGAATAAATAGTGGTAGCCCTGGTATGAAGATGGTTGAAAACACACTGCTCTAGCGCATTCTAGTACATTTTGGAAGTGCCACTAGTGCATTTTTGATTTTGGCAGTTGGCAACACTGGTTGTGGGGTAGGGTGGCGGTGGGGGGGGGCTCCGATGGGTAAGGCTGGTCTCCTGTGCCCTCCTCCGCCTGTCCCAGAGATCAGGCCAGTTTACCCTTCACACTGCCAACACACCGCAAGACGGATGAGATGTCAGTGGGGGGTTGAAAAGGGGGGGGCTGGGGCTCGAGCTGTCGGGTTCTGGGTCCAGCCTCAGCCCCAGTCTTCTTCTTCCTTTCCGTTGGACCACTCATGTGTGCTCTCAGCAGGGGCAGCGCTCTGCCCTGGAGAAAGGAAGCAAGCGGACATTGGAGAAGAGCTGGCAGAGGGATTGGACAGGACTCCCACCTGCATCCAGCGTAGCGGCACTGTACCGCACTGCACTGCACCGCACCGCGATGACAAGTTTTCACAACTCAACTCAAAGTGTGACTTTTAAACTGTATACTGCGGTTTAGGCTAATTGATCAAATTCACTGTTCCGGTACTCCCCTCGCGGGATACCTCATATCAAAACCCCAAGGCAACATACTTCTGGCACGAATAACACGAATGACAGCTAATGACAGTTTTTTCCCTCCAAAACTATAATCTATAATTATAAATCAATACCCTAAATGTTTAAGATGCCCAATGTCCCCAAGCGTTCTATAGTTTGTCACATAATATAAAACTTTTTTTTTTTTTTTTTTAAAGGTCACAACCGTTTTAATAAGTGTTTTACAAAGGGTCACACTCCTTTTTAAAAACAGCCGTGACCTTTTATAAAATTGATTTAGAAGAAAAAAAAGTCAACTGACATTCTCCTAAAAAAGTTGTGGCAGGTGGAAAATAGCATATTTAGTACGTCTGTACCACACTCCGTGTGGTACATCCGAGCACAGTGTCTTGGCCCTGTCATCAGTGGCGTTTCTAAGCAATTTGGAACCCTAGGCAAGAGCCCCCCAAGAGCCCCCCTGAGGGCTCCAGGGAAAATCTCCTGTAAAATGGCGCCCTCCAAGGGATAAAATTATGAACTATTTTTTAAACTAAATAACATATGTGTTTTTTTAAATGTTCAATTCTAGTTATAGAGGACAAGTATAATGTACAGTATGATTTATCCATATGAGGGTTATTAGGGGGCGCCGCCTCCCCTCCCCTCACCCCCCTCCCCTCATGGTGGCCTAGGCAACTGCCTAGTCTGCATAATGGCAAAAAACGCCGCTGCCTGCCATGCACATAGCCCAGAGTGTGCACGGCTGCTGTTGCTGCAGGAAAACGCTGTATAGGGAGCCTCGTCGGTAGGAGTTAATACATCACACTAAATAATTATCTGCTCTACATTTCATCACTCCCACTCCTCTCTTTCCTGTCTCGATCAATCCCGAGACGGAGGAGCCTTGCGACGCCGGCGCCGTAAAATGACTGTAAGCTGATGGATACAGTCCCCCGTCGCCGCCGGCTAAAACACGTGACCCCCGTCTCTATCGGCGCCCGTGGCACCGCATTTAATCTAAATGTAGTCCTTGACAACAGGAGGGTCCTCCTCGCCACGCATCCGGCTGCGTGGGAGAGCTCTGCACACCGACTGCAGCAGCGACTAAAAAAAAAACGCCTCACCTCCTCTGGCTCAGAGATACTACACATATACGACCCCCATACACCTTTTGTTGTGTGATTTAGCCATACTGTGTGAACCATACATTGTCCCTAATCGATTGAATATGTTGTTGTTAGGTATGCCTTGATACTGTATCAGTATAAGTATCGGATCAGCCAATAGAGCTGCTATTTTATGTTAAAGGCCTTTGAGGTGGAGCGGGAAAATAACAGTTGGAGGCGGAGTTTAGATTCAGGCTTAGGTTTTACTGAGGTTAGGTTTAAAGATGGAGTGTCGTGACTTTTGTATTTTTTCCAATTTTGTACATGTTTAAGAGGGGACAGAATTTAATTGGACCCCTTGGTGTAGTTTTTATGTGCAATGATGTCTTCCCTATGTACAGTATATAAGGTTCCTTCCTGGGGGCTGAAACCTTTCCAGTCAAACGTGACAATAACAAAAAATGTATTATAGTGCCTTTTATCATGCAACTAAAGCTGTGGGTGTGGCTTCAGTTCCACTCATCACCACCCACCTGGCAAACCAGGCATACTTAATGAACTGGTGGCGATGCTCGCATAAAAACAACATTTCAACAAATACTGTACACTTTTTTGCAAATGTCTTCCACCAATTATAAAAATAATACCTCATGTTTATGTTTTAGAGTGGAAAAAAATCATGGCACTCCATCTTTAAGGTTTAGTTGCGACTGATGAAATATAGGTTGTGACGGTTTCCCAAATGAACGTGATGGTTTGCAACTGCCGTGACTGATCGTAAACCGTTGTGACGGTTTGGGAAAAAGGTTGACTTTTTGTAAAAACGGTTTCCCAAGTGATCTTTAAAAACGCAAGACCATCTCGCTATCACTCCCCTATACAGGTTTTGCTTTCGTTTTTAAATCCACTGTAACGCTACCGACAGCTTCCCCATTCTGAGACGAAATCAGATGAAAATACGGTGGACATGTTATTGAGATTACAGGTATATCAGATCTACAAGCTTGCTAAGTAGTTCAAGGAGTCTCACTCTGACCATGTGACCATGAAGAGATACCATGAAGAGATATTGCACAGAGCTGGGACAGGATAGATAATTCTTGGTTGTGGAGGGGGGGGTCTATGGTTAAGGATTACTTTGTGATTTATGGCTTCCGAGGATAATTTCTATTCAAAGACCACCAAGGAAGAGGTCATCACAAGGCTGTCAGGACCATAACCATCAGCAGCTTAAGATTCAAGAGGCCTTCACATTTCCCTACCAACCATGGCTCACCATTATTATATCCAGCTATTAATCCATAGGCTATGCGTAGGGGAATTCGCTGACACTTTTTCTCCCACATCTGCACTATAATACGTATTATTATTATTTAGCATTGTTAGCATTAAATAGCATTATTAGCATTACTTAGCATTATTAGCCTTACTTAGCATTAGCAATACTTGGCATTACCAGCATTACTTACTTAGCGTTAACAGCATTGCTTAGCATTATTAACAATACTTAGCATCAACACTACTAAGCATTATTACAATTATTAACAGTACTTAGCATTAGCATTACTTAGCATTACTTATCATTGGTATTACTATAGTTATTGAAGGGAGGAGACCCGCACACCACCACTTACTGGTTCAAGAGCATTTATTTGCGCAAATAAATAAAGGCCGAAACGTTGCTCACTTTAAATAAATGCTCTTGAACCAGTAAGTGGTGGTGTAGACCAACGCACCTGTCCAAAACTAGATCGGGTGTGCAGAAGTCGTCTCTCTCTAATTACTTTAGTTATTGAAAAATATCAGAACTACAAGCTCATGGCGCGCCACTCCGTCCATCATTAACCTGCGGACAGCCTGGAATCCTCTCAAGGACCACTGGTGGTCCCTGGACCACTGGTTGAAAACCACTTGTCCTAAATGGATGCCCCACAATTCAGGCCTGATCTATCTCACATCTCTAGCTCACAACAAACACAACTATGATGCGACGCACTGTGCAGTACAGTAGATTTGCCTCTTCCTCCTCTTTTTTTTTTTGAATTCCTGAAAACATTTTGAAAATGTTGAACATACCTTTTTTAAAAAGCAGTATAATAACATCCAAAACAGAGACACTGGGTTGCAAGTGGTTTGTGGATTTTGTTTAAACAATTGCCAATTAAGTAATTAATTGGCAATTGGCAAATTAATTATTATTTTGAAATAACTACACTGATTCTATTGTAACACAAAACAACAATTAAAAAAAAACAAATAAAGGCATTTTCAACATTTTCAAGAAATAGCTACAATCTACAATCGCGAAACATGATGCAGTGGGATGCATTGAGCTTGTAGATCAGCTGTTTTTCTTGAGGTATGAAAAAAAAATCATTAACATGGTGAAGCACATCTTGATGTCATCAAGATGTCATCCACTAAGTTAATGGTTTATTTCAGACCACCATTTCCAGGTAACAGAATGGTGGGACTTGTTATTACCTCCACTCAACAAATCTAAGGTATATTAATGACCTAGTAAAATGTTGAAAATGGCTGCATGGAATTAACGTTTGTAGTGGATAATAATAAAAAAGAAATCACTTTAACGTTTTGTAAACAAAATGTATTTAGGACGTGTTTGAATGCCCCCTCCCATAGCTAAAATTAGTAAAACTAAAGAAAGCAAGGAATGAAAAACAATCAACACCCATCTTTTACTTTCTCTAATAACAACCTAAAATATTAACCTCGGTTGAAAAGGAAAACTGAAGTCGCCCTTTAAAAACTCCACACGCCCCTCGATATTTCCTAACGTATTGGACATACAAGCTTTCTGCCCAAACACTGTAGCAGCGATTTGAAATAAAGCCAGTTTGAAACAGGCCATAGCAACAGAAAAGTCGACTTGTGAACATGGTCTGGGGGAGAGGGAGGGAGGGAGGGAGGGATGGGGGGGAGCGAGCAGGACGCCGACTTGTATGGTCTCAAATGAGCAGTCTGGGGCATTTCCATGCACTGTGGGGGTGGATTGGGCAGGGAGGGAGGTAGGGAGGGAGGGAAGGGTAGGAGGAAGAGGGTGGGGGGGGGGTGTACGATTTCCATAGCAACAGTCAAGTCCCCAGCTGTCATGTTTGGGCAGAGATAGGTGCTACAGAGCATGGGGACCACTTAACCCCGGCCACACATCAACTTAGGGAAGTTAAGATGCTGCTGAGTGTCTGCGCGCGGCGCCTCACTTAAAATGCAAACTATACCCCCCTGGGAGGGGAAGGGAATGCTTTTGAATTAACCCAGGGATACAGGAGCGATGTAAGAAGAAGAAGAAGAAGTGTGGTGGAGGGGACGGGAGGGGAGGTGGGGTGAAGAGAGAGAAAATAGCTCTTTCTAATAATTACCCATCAATGTTTCTTTTTATGTCACTGAAAGAAGTTTAAAGAAAAAAACCTGTGTGCAGGTTATAGATTCCCAGTTTATTATCGTTCATTATGTGTCACTACTTGTTCGCTATACTGTAGCTGTGATGGCAATTATATTATAGCATTCCTAGGAGTCTATTGTTGTGTAACTTAATGAGAGACGCAGCTGAATTCCCACTAGGGTTGCTGCATGTGTTTGTGTGTGTGTGTGCGTGTGCGTGTGTGTGTGTGTGTGTATGTGTTTGTGTGTGTGTGTGCGTGTGCGTGTGTGTGTGTGTGCCGATCAAAGGCATGTTTTAGTTTCTCCACAAAAAGAATACACACTGTGTTGAACCCATTTCACACTACGTCCCCTGAATGCTAATACACGCGTTGATCGCTCTCACATGATACTAGACATGCAATAATAGATGTTCAGGACATAGTAGCGGAACAATGCAAAGCTTTTTCAACCTTTTTGATACCAGGGCCCTCTATTTAGTAAGCATTTGAGCCACGGACCACCATTTGATGCCGAGTTTAGTCTCTCGGACCCTAAACTACATTTTCAAGTTTGTGTCCACAATTTAGGAGAGATAACGGACAAAATGTTGGTCAAAATAACACTTCTTCAACATTTTCTAAATGTGTACATTCTTGGAAGTTACTGTATGTAATTCAGATATTTAAATATAATCTTAAGAACATTATCTTGAGAACATAAAATGATACAAATCCAAATCATTTAGTTCCAGCGAGGCACACTTGAAACTGTTCTACATGACGTAACTAAAGCATGTTTCAAAATTGGTAGGTCATTGGGGGGTGCTGTATGTATCTGCTGAGAATGTGTATGCTGCTCTACTCCACAGGGTTCAATGAATGAACGTAGAAAACCTAGACAGCGGTGGAGAGCTTTAGGACTCAGAGCAGCAGTCGTACCACAAGTGGTGAGGTCAGTGCAGCATCACAACACCATTAACAACATCAGTGGGGCTAGCATCTCGGTCGCAGATTACAATATCATCAGGGCAAGCTCACTTTGCAATTGCAATTGTTTTTAAATGTTCAATTCTAGTTATAGTAGACAAGTATAATGTATTTATGCATCCATATTAGTCTCATTAGCCTGGGATCCTTTTAAAGCATGTCTGGTGGTGGTCGCCCCCCTGCCTCATGGTCGCCCCCCTCCCCTCATGGCGCCCTAGGCAACTGCCTAGTCTGCCTAATGGCCAAAACGCCCCTGCTTATAATACAGTGTATACTTACAATACAGTGTACGCTTACAATACAGTGTATGCGGACATGCACACTAGCACCAAAGGGCTTATAATATGCGGAGACATGGCAACACTGGCCCTGACATCCCGCGACGGACCATTCCCAGACGGGCCCTTATTTTTACCCCGACATAACAGATACTGCCTATGACAGGCCAGACAAAATGTCCCTGTTGTTTTGAAGTGCTGTCCTGTCGTACCCCAAACCCCCCCTCCCCCCATCAACCACCACCCCCGCAATCCATGGCGGTCCATGAGGGTCCCTTCTGGGGGCGTCGTGAATGGCCATCTAATCAAGCTCTCCCTTTTCGCTGCAGCTGGTTTACAGCGAGCAGGCAGGGACCCGACCTCTGAGGGGCCTCGCCCCTCCCCCCCCCCCCCCCCCCCCCCACCATCCCCATCTCTCTCTCTCTCTCCCTCCCCATCCTCTTGGGACCCTTCAACAAGCTTTAGAGGCCAAATGAGGTGTAAGTCTATTAAAAGGGAGTTTGTGTGGAGATCACAGTCCCTCTGGGGGCGGGGGCCTTTTGCCTTGTCATTCAGGTGCGGCTAATTTCCTTCTGCTCTCTCTCTCCACACACACACACACACACACACACACACACACACACACACACACACACACACACACACACACTTGCAGACAGACAGACAGAGCCTGGGCAGCAGCAGACATGAGGCCTGATGCCTCTTTGGCCCCTCTAGCTCCTCTCACTCTGCACACAGAGCAGATCTGCTACTAGAATTTCAAATGATAGCCTCTCTGTATGAGTCCATCATCTGGCTTATGTCTATGAGGCAGCCAGGGGCGTTTTTTGCCATTAGGCAGACTATGCAGTTGCCATGGCGTGCCATGAGCGGAGGAAGGTGGTGTTGGTGAGGGGGGGGGGGCTCATAATTTTATCCCTTGGAGGGCGCCATTTTACTGTGCCTGTCATAGGTATGACATCACAGGAGCCCCCCTAACCAAATGGACCCTTACGGGGGTCCATTTGGTTAGGGGGGGAGCTCCAAGGAAAATCTTGCCTGGGGCTCCAAATTGCTTAGAAACGCCACTGGAGGCAGCAGGTGACACAAAATAGTGGAACAATCAGGTTTCTGAAATGTTAAAACACTAAAAAGGAATTGCGATGATGTTTAGCCTGTTTAGTGGCAAATAAGGAAAAAATGTATATGGCTATAGCTTTAAAGGGATAGTTCAGAATTTTGGAACTTAAAGGCAATAAAGGCAACTACAAACACTGTGTTGTTAAACATTTGTTTAAAAAACAGAATCTAACTCCACTTCACCTCCACTCTATTGGCTCGTTATGAAACTGCTGGAGAGACTGCCTTGCTGTGATTGTCTATGACGTGTTACAGTGTTATACATTAAAGAACAAAAAAGAAATGAAAGGTCCTGTACCTGCGACAGCAACTCTAAGTAATCCAAGTATGTCCTTGTAATAGTCCAAGTTAATCTTTTTATCCCCAAAATAGGCCAAAAAAAAGGCAACAAAAAGGCAATGCATTGCATGGAAAAAGCCAATCTTTAAGTTGGGAGTCTTCTGGTTCTCCTTAGTTTGAGTAAGAGATTTGTTTGATAATAATCAATCACACAAAGTTTCAAAACCCAGACCGACAAAGCCTACCGCATCTCAGACGCTAGGCTCTTTGTTATTTTATGTTTGAATTCACTTTGAATGGCTTAAACAGCGAAGTTTGCTACACACAACAAACATTTATTCCTTTCCAGCCACATGGAACCAGCTGGCGCCCCACTTCCTGGTTCTTTTATAGCCTCTAGGGGGCCTACTTCTTACTGCATGTGTTGATGCAACACAATTTCCCCACAGCACCACCTATATATTGTCCATTGAAAATACATGACCCTGGTTTAAAGGGGAACTCCACTCATTTTCAACATTCTAATACTGTATGTCATTAGTATACCCTAGAGGTGTTGGGTGGACATGATAAAAAAAAAAAGTTCCCTCATTCTGTGTTCCCAAGAAATGGAGGTCTGAAGAAAACCACTAACATGGTGAAACATCTTGATGACATCATCAAGATGTATCTTCACCATGTTAATGGATTTCTTTAGACGCTTCTTTTTTCTGAGAGCGTACAAATGGAACCAAATGAACCCGTTAGGGTTCATTTGGTTGCATTTGTACGCTCTCAGAAAAAATGTTGAAAATGGGTGGAATTCCCCTTTAAATACAACAACAAGCAAAATACTTTCCGTACACTACAATGCCGGGTTAAATATTCAACCATGATTTCACACTATATTCCTGTTATTCTCCTATAGCATGATTCATTTTCTTTCAATACCCACATAGTATAGGGACCAGAAATACATTACTGTACAGCTTTAAGTGGCAGTAGTCACAACATGGGGAGTACAATGTGACATAATGCCTGCATGTGGGGCAGACTGCCTGCCTGGCTGGGCTACCCACCGCTTTTCACCTATCTTTAATCCCTACGAGAGCGAGTCAACGCAAAAAGGCAATCACTATAAACCCACCGACCAATTCATTTAGCTCCTCTCGTATAATTTCAGCGCAAATACCACCACATGCAAATTAGGCTATAGGAGCAGAGTGAGGGGGGAAAAAAGATGCTCCTTGTGACTGTCCATTGTACCAAGACATCAGAGACACTACTCAGGGAAGGATTATCCAACAGGCACGTTGGGCCCAGGCCAGGGGGCCCATGAGCTAGGGGGGGGTGGGGGGGGGGACTTGAGCTTCAGTGTCCGTGTGATCGCTAAGAGACTCAAGCTCAGGGCCCAACCACAAACCAGTGAATAGCAGTCGCACACACGGTCAGGGGCGGATGTAACATTTCCAAATTGGGGGGGCATTAGAAAATGGTATGGGGGAGACTTCATCGCCCCGTACCATTTTCAGTTACAGGACTTTTATTAGTCAATAAGTATCAGTAAAGCATCAACAATAACATCAGTTGTTGTTGAAGTTGCAACAGACATGCAGCATGCATAAAGCTAAAGGTCTGACTCAAGAGAGTTTTCTGTTTTCAATGATGAAATGCTGTTGGTTTAGTGGTGCCACAATGGTTCATCAGTTAGTAGCAGTAGTAGTGTTTCAAATCATTTTAAATATAAGAACTTTAATTTGAAATATCTTGGGTTGTTTTGCATGCCATCATGTTTGGTGGGGCAGACTGGGTATTTAGGGGGGCATTGCCCGCCCCCATGCCCATGCCTAGATCCGCCCCTGATATCATTTATGTCTTGATTGTATTGTTGTACTGTTGTATTGTGCCTTTTTTTGCTTTGGCTATGTAAACATATGTTTTCCCTTGCCAACGAAGCCCTTTGAATTGAAAACTGATCGTGTTTTGCAGTGTTTGGCAGTAACGAATTACAATTATTAATACTGTAATATTGTTACCTTTTCCTGCAAAAGTAGTGTAACAATATTAATGTAATATGTTACTCTGTCAAAACACACCTCATTACTTATTACAAATGAGTTTCTTGTGGCATGATGTGAAAATAGAACAGATTCAGAAGCTGTTCAACAGTTATGTGCTGTAGTTTGTAGATCCTAATGCACTGCAGCACTCAGCATACAGTACATGTACAATACAAGTTGTCGCTAAACAGATTGGGCTGTATATCTCTATTCTTTTGCGGGTGGGTGATTCAAGTAATATAAGTCGTATAATACTATTCATTTTCCTAAGGGGTCATAAGTAAAAAATATTACTCTCCTAGGTAATATTGTCCAACACTCGTCTTGTGTGTTACAAAAGACAAAAGCATGGGCAGACTTTTTTGTGATTTAGTTTCATTCTATGATCCTTGTTTTTGGCAGGGATATTGTGAACTTGTGTGCCTTGCTGAAAAGTACTTTGGTGCTGTTGACTCAAGTGTTTATTGAACTGATGGGGAGAGAGTGGGGCATGGGGGTGGGGGGGGGTGCTTGAGACGCTGACAAGGGAAGAGGAAATGGAGGAACAAGGCTATAGGCAATGCTTGAGTGGATGCGAGTTAGAATTTGTGGCATAAATTGATTGGAAGTGAGGCTTGTCAGAATAACATGATGTTCTACCAATCGGGGTGGGGGGTAGGGGGGTGGAGGGGTCCTCCTATAAAGAGATCTGTTTATCACGGCGGCTCTTAGTGAGGCACCTTCAACCTCAGCGCCCCGTCATGCGTTCACTGACGCAACGACGACAACACCGGGGCGCGATGATCGCACATCTCATAGGAGTGTGTGTGTCACCCTCCCTGCCGACTCATCCTCCCCGCTACACCTCACACGAGTGCGTCACCCCAACACGCACACGCTCATGCACACACACACACAGAGGTGGGTCAGCCCCTGCTCGATGACATGCTCTCTGTAAGTTTACCGGAATCATCTGCATGCGTCATTCAGGCCTATAGATCAGTGGGTTTTCAAACCTTTTTGATACCAGGGTCCACTATTTAATCAGCCCTAATTGGACCCGTGCCTGCGTTCATGTTGGATTCTGATTGGTTTTAAATAAGCCTAAAACAAACAAATCACATCCAGAGTCCAATTCTAGTACGACTCTAGTTAGTATCAGAGGTGGTTTCAAATCTGATTCACTTCTGATTTCAGGAGATCCGTCTAAATCTATGCAGGATTTGGCTGCCAGTGTAAAAATTTAAGTCTGAACAGAAGATACTGTATGTGACTGTGACAGATCCAATCTGGTCACTTCACTTTGCAAATGGAGTAGGAAACGGTCGGGCTAAAAAAACGTTTGGATTTGAGAAACGAAAACTGTGCTAACTTGCACATTGTGCACAAGTACGCCATGGCCAACTTGTGCACTGACAGAGCGAGTGACGGGAGAGCAAGTCCCCCGACAGCTCCAGGAGAGACCACTCCTGATAATACTTTCTCAAATAATAATCTCTTAATTACAGTATGTCACCATTAGGGCATCACCTCAACCAATCGGTAGACAACCGCGAGCCGTTCGCATTACTTGCGCGAGCAGATCGAGCGATCTGCATCAGATTTGACTGGATGTGACCGCGGTACTCATATACAGTATACAGCCAGCCAAAGGCATTGGGACTGGAGAGGGAGATACTGGCCTCACGTATACCCCATATTTGGACGAGAATGAGCTTTTCCGTGGCATCAAGCATTGACAGTATTTATCAGGGGAGGGTCCGGGGTCAGCCGGGCAGCATTAACCTCTAGGAGGCCATCTCTGAGCAACAGCATTAGTCACAGAGGGGAGGGGGTGTGTGTGGATGTCCTGTAATAGATTATTGACCAGCGGGCAGCGGCCTGCACCGCACCATGTGGTCCTAGGGGCTGCTGACCTCTTCATCACAGATGGAGCAGCCCCACCCCCAGGGGCGGATCTAGGCATGGCCATGGGGGGGTAATGCCCCCCTAAATGCCCAGTCTGCCCCACCGAACAAAAACAACCCAAGATAATTCAAATTAAAGTGCCTATATTTAAAATGATTTGAAACACTACTACTGCTACTAACTAACTACAATTGTGGCACCACTAAACCAACACCATTTCATCATTGAAAACAGAAAACTCTCTGGGTCAGACCTTTAGCTTTATGCATGCTGCATGCCTGTTGCAACTTCAACAACAACTGGTGTTATTATTGACGCTTATACTTGCCTAATGTAAGTCCTGTAGCTGAAAATGGTATGGGTGCGGCTTCATCGACCATTTCTCCTGCCCCCCCAATTGGGAAATGTTATATCCGCCTCTAAGCGGCCCAACTGCAGTCCAATGCGGTGGCCGGGTCGGCTATAAGGACACGGACATTCACTTCAAATATACTACACTACACACGCCGCCAATCCACCCTCCCCTCCCCCTTTACTCCAGTAATAATGTCATTTGACCTCAAACTAATTGCAAAAAAACAAACTCAGCTGATTTTGTATCTGTGTCATGGTAAAAAAAAAAGTGTCATTCCGGTACCATGTGGTATCAGGCCATGGTGGCAGTACGTGGTGGCAGGACGGAAGTACTCCAATCAAATCATTAGCAGTTGTTTAAAGTATGTACAAGCAATAAATCTCAGAATGGCATTTTTTCTTATTTTTTTCTTATCTTTTCTCATTTCTATATCGTAGAAGGTTTCATTATTAGAACACTTCCTGAAAATATCTAGTATCTACATTGTATGACAACCATAGGGGCCGTAGCACCCCTTTAAAAGTCATAGTCCTCCACCACCTCCACATTTGACTCCACCAGTCCTCACTTTTCCCTATATCAGAGGTAACCCAGCGAGACTCTTCCTGATTGGCTAAGAAATAATCCCGCCAGAAGTATTTGTTAGCCAATCACAAAGCTGATAGGGATTTCTTTGGAGGCCTCCTGCAGCCGCTAGAGGCGTCAAAAAGACAATATTTTTTATATATGCTCTAATTAAAGGAAGATTTCATAAAAAACATTAAAACAATAAAAAACAATGTAAATATTATTTTGATCATAAAATGACATATAGGAGCTTTAACCTTGAACGTCCTGGTACTGTATAAAGCAGAGGCGAGTAAAAAAAAAAACTAAATAGGCATGACACCCTGTATTCAGAACATATTGAAGATACAAAATCAGCTGAGTTTTTTTTTTTTTTTTTTTTGGGGGGGGGGGGGGGGGGGGGATTAGAGGTTGCTCCTGTATTTTACATAAGACTCATTGTACTACTTCAGCAACTACAACGTATAATGACAAAACAAGAAGCAGGAATACATCCTCTGTTTTGGTTACATGACAGTATAGCAGGACAAAGAGCTCCCATGCAGGGTTATGTGGAAAACCATATCCATTCATAGCAATAAAAACGGAGAGTTCCCTCCCTGTGCTCATCAAACTGAAAGTGCGTGAGTGCGGGGGGTGGGGGGGAAACAACAATTGCTTTTCCCTGAACTTGGACCACCTAATTAAAGGCGAGCAATTTCTCTAACCGAGAAAAAAGAGTCACACTCAGGATCTTTAATTGAAATCAAAATGAATATCGCTGGAATACAAGGCGCCGCTCGCTCGCTCGCCCGCCACGCCGTAGCAGTGTGGATGGAGGGAGGGAGAGAGAGAGAAAATGTATTGGTTGCCATTTCAACAAAGGGAAGAAGCCACTAGGTCTGAAGTCATTTGTACTGTTGATTCGCGTGGCGTTTCATTCTGTGTGAGATATCAATTGGCATGATGCAGTTAAAATAAAAAAAAACTAAAAAAAGAGATCCACATGGAAGCTGATATACTTCCATAATTAATCTTATAAGAGCTCACAATGTGATGAAATACCACAAATAAAGAATAATAAAGCAACAGCAACTAAAAAAAAACACACACACAAGACAAATTGACTTATTCCCAGGAAGACAGCAGCTTTCTGGAAGCCATTGCCAATATCATCTGTGCCACCGTTCGCTTCCCTTTGGCTCAGTCTGGGCTTTTTAATTGTTTGATAATTCATCTCCGAGCTCTAATTTACCCCCCGCCGTCAGCCCTGTATGTTGGACCATTGTGCGAGACATTTCCGCCGCATTCCAAATGAGCTTTTTTTTTCGTAGCGCCACAAAGTTCTTTCTTCCAGGGAAAAGCACCTATTTATGGACCTGTTTGTTTGCTTTTCATCAACGTTTTAACCCTTTGGGCGAGGAATGTCCGTATGCCGCCTATCTGGAGAGGTCCCATGGACGTCCTTGGGCAGTGGCGTCACGCCGTTTCACTTAACGCTCTGCTTTTTCCTAATGCATCTCATCATGGCTGAAATAACATTGCTAGAGTTCTTTTTTCTTTCTTTCTTTTTTTTACCATACCGCCACAATCGCCGATTTAGATCTTTGTTACAGAGACCAAATATGCAACCTGCTAGGGATGCAATGAAAGGAAAATCTTTGGCCCAAAACCGAAAGCCGAATACAGAAAACATATTTTTCCTACTATTGCTGTGTAGTGGCTGCACCTTAAAGCTACCCGATTATGGCAAAAGACATGTTTGTGGCTAAACTCAACTTAAAAAAATATCGCTATTATGGGTCCATAAAACATTTATTTAGTAGGCCTACACATCAATTGCACTTACACTATATGGTCGGTGATATATTCTCTTTTTGGTGATATAGTCATTTTGGGCCCAAACCGGATAGGCCGTAATTGCATTTTCTGCCGAATTTTTTTTGCAGATTTTCTACAACCTACCAGTAATTAGAATTGGTACACAGTAGCTCCCATAGTACAATATATCAGACATCTGCACGTTTTCCTTCTCCACACAGCCTATACCTAAACTATTATTACCCCTCCTAAAGTGCTTTTGGTTGTATGCACTGGTAACTGAAGGATATCAGGAAAGAGTTGGCACCTCAGCGTTAAAATGGCTATTTCTTCCAAAATGTTTGTTGACCTATGAAATGTTTGTTGACCTATTGACCTATGAAAGTGAGGACAAAAAAGTGACGACGGAAAAGTGAGGTCGCCAATTGTGATTGGCCAGAATAAAATGATGTCTCGTTGACTCTCGTATGGTGATAAGAGCGCCCCTTCACTTCACATGGGTGTGAAATAACGGTAAACACGATTAGGACATGCCTAAACATTCAACCAAACGGTGTAATGTTTTGGCAATTTCTACAAGTTGCTACAAAACCTGTATTTAGGGACATAATGACATTAAAATGTACCTTACATTAAACCATTATATGATGTGTGTATTTTATTGATGTGTGTATAAGCGCTTACAGACAGCGAGTAACAAATTGCGCATTCTATTTCATTTTCAATGGGACCGGCGTTTTGTGCTTAGAAAACGGCGTGCGATAAGGCAAGCGTGTGACGCCGGTCGTTTATCGCGTGGAGTCCAGTGATTTTTGAAGGAGAATCAGCAGCAAACGACGGTGGTTAATCGCAAATATATTTCTTAACTTTCTTTACTCTTAAAAGAAAAATAAAATGACGAAATGGTCCCTTAATATACTATTTAACTTAATGTGTTTGTTTGTCTCGTCTCGCGATGTGGGTGATTTTACAGTTTTCTTGTGCACCGTTGCCATGGTTACCTGGCATAAAACGCCTGGCGTTAATCGACGGCGATTCTCTTTATGTCAGCACTGCAGAGAGAATCGAGGATTGCTGCGATAATGCGGGTAATCGAATCATTTGAAACATTGAATGCATACTATAAATCAGTTATAGGATGACCAACCAACATTACCAAAACAGCACAGCAGCACACATCCAGAATGTCTGCTGTAGAAAATTAAAAAATATGTGTAAATTAAAAAAAATATTATTAGTCATTAACTAGTAAACAAATAACGACTAGCGCTTTGCAAGTCAAATAATCAAACGGTCGAATATTTAGTTAATGCTCTAGTGTGTATATACAGTATTACTGTATATAATCCTGTACTATCCGTGTATGTTCTTTCAAAATACTGTAGGGCCAGGAGGTTTATGGCGCTGCGCCTAATTTACTGTTTAGTGTAAATGCTGTTTTATTCAGGCTAAATGGTGTTTGGTGGCACTCAAAGGCAGTATGTGCTCACAGAACATCATGCCTATTCTCTCAGTGTGCAACTCGCAAGGCAATATACATACCCCCCACCCACCACACGGAGAGAGAGAGAGAGAGAGAGAGAGAGAGAGCGAGAGAGAGAGAGAGAGAGAGAGAGAGAGAGAGAGAGAGAGAGAGAGAGGAGAGAGAGAGAGAGAGAGCAATGTCGCTGTGGCGCTCTCCAGGGGCGGATGTAACATGACCCATTTCGGGGGGCAAGAGAACATGTTGGAGGGGCAAGAGAAAATGGTATACCATTTTCGGTTACAGGACTTTTATTAGTCAAGTAAAGCATCAAAAATAACATCAGTTGTTGAAGTTGCAACAGACACGCAGCATGCATAAAGCTAAATGTCTGACTCAGAGGGTTTTCTGTTTTCAATGATGAAATGCTGTTGGTTTAGTGGTGCCAAAATTGTAGTTAGTGGCAGTAGTAGTGTCTCAAATCATTTTAAATATAAGCACTTTAATTTGAAATATCTTTGGTTGTTTTGCATGGCATCGTGTTGGGGGGGGGGGCAGACTGGGTATTTAGGGGGGCATTGCCCCCCCATGCCCATGCCTAGATCCGCCCCTGGCGCTCTCATGAGCTCAGAACATTACATTGACTGGTGGAGGTCTTCACTGTGTAAGTGGCGCTGCCTGCTGAGGGTTTCCCCACCCCGGCAGCAGCAGCAGGGCCTATACGGGTGGTATAAGTGGCGGTGATGAGACCACTGTCCCCTGTGCCTCCTTCAGCTGCCATTCCCTTTAAATTGAAACAGAGTCCTGCAAATAAATGCCACGTATATTCTGAGCCGGGGCCTAAATGTGCGGGAGGAGGGGGAGTGTTGCATTTTCGTATAAGCACCCGTCGGGGAATTGGGCCTCCTCCGGGCCCGGCGGCGCAGTCTGCTTTATTCGCTCTGCTTTTTTGTTATTTATATGATGAAGGAGCGGGCGGCGCCTACGTCAGGGTCATTCAGTGTTCATTTATCTTCTCTTTTTTTGCATTGTATGTTTTGCAGAATGTACAAAGCGGCCTGGAGATTCACAAAACAAAAGAAAGTAGTTCCTGTACACGTAGAGCGCACCGAGAGCCCACTAAGATTTCACTCCGCGTAGACGATTATATAATATCACAACAAGACACTGACACGTGCTGTTACCTCGTTGTATATCCATGACCATTGTTCTTACATTATACCTACCGCCTGTTCATTAGCTTCAAATGGTATCTCTCCTTTAAGATTAATTGAAGCTGGGGGAATAAAAAGGAAGATGGCTCCCCAGGGTTGGGTCCCCGCTGTTTGTTATTCATGTTGGTCTGAAAACGGGGCAACAGTAAATCCTCTAAGTTGCTGTTAAGCTGCGCTTGTATTACCATATGTGTGTGTGTGCCATTTCCATGGAGTGACAGAACCCCCCCCCTCCAACCCTACCCCCCCCGGATCAAATGGGGGACTATTGATCCTACAGCACTCCATTTCAAGTTAATTGTGCTTGAAATTAGGTTCACACACTCAAGCATACCTGCGTTGGTGTGGAAGGCTTTATTTATTTATATGTGTCAGGGAACCGGTGTCAGACCCCAACAGAAAATATTCAATTCATGTCTTATTCAATTTCACTCAAAAGCTAGTTGTGCTGAACTATATATATATGTGCGCCAAGGGTGGCCCTCCCTCTGTGAGACACTGCACTATAGAGAGGCAGGCACATATTTAGACAATACAATGCGGGAGATTGACTGAAATTACGTTTACGGGGCAATAATTTAACCTCAGTACAGGAAGGGGAAAAATAAAGAAAATGCCATCAGTTTCTTCTAGAGTGTCTAATAACATGTACTAAAATTCACCTCCTGTGGGGAACCGCATAAAAAAACAGGTCAAAGTCACAACCTATAGAAGGCAAAACATGCAAAATGTCATCATGCTTTATGGTGGAGCATGTGATATGTATAACTAGGGGGTTTTCATGATGTTGAATCAATTGAGGGAAAAAAAAGTCATTGGGCTGAAAACAGCCATAGCATTTGCCACAATGTGCTGACTAAGCACATTTATGATGATGGGTAGGTCTGTTTTTAGCCAAAGGAGTTGGAATGGATTTAGCATAATGTTTTGTCTTCTATAGGTTGTGACTAGCACCCTGACTTTGACCTGTTTATGAGGCTTCCCACAGGTTAGTACATGTTATTAGTCACCATTAGAAACACTTTGGTAAAGACATTTCTTGGTAACGATATAGTGCCTTAACTATTAGTTGCACCACTGGTGTTGCCTGCAGTAAATAGCAGATATCAAGAGTCCTATTTTGGTTGTCTTAAGTAGCAGGTCTTATGACTTAATTCAAAACTTGGTGGTGTGGCAAAGCTGTTTGGTCACTCAAAACAGCCAAACAGCTTTACCACACTTGTTTTTTAATTTAACATTTAAGACCTGATACTTAAAGACAATCAAACAATCAAAACAGGGCCCTTGGTACCCTACTTAGATTGTCTCAAGTATCAGGTCTTAAATGTTAAGTCAAAACTGTGTGGCAAAGCTGTTTGGCCACTCAAAACAGTCAAATAACTTTTGCCTCCAAGTGTTGACTTAAGTTATAAGACAATCAAAACGGGGCCCCAAGTGTGCAAAGCTTGTACGTCTGCAACTGACTGAGTGCATCATACCAACATGCCAACTAAGCATAGCTGAGGACTTGAACCAACGATATTCTCAGTTAGCCACCTGGCCTACACCCCCATCACCCCCCCCCCCCCCTCTTTCCCGCTCAGGACTCCCTGCCCACCCCATCCTTTGATGCCTTGTGACGCTGAAGGTGCTTTTACAGGCTGGAAGAGGTAAGTAAACCTGGCTGTAATATTTCAGGAGGGGTCGGTGTGAAACCATGGCCTCTCCCTGACCCCTATTCCCTTCCGACACTAACAATGCCGCGGATCCAAGGTAACCAGGCATGAAGCGCTGAGCGGAACCAAAGAGAGAGGCTGCGAGCAAGCGGGGCGGAGAGAGAGAGAGAGAGAGAGAGAGAGAGAGAGAGAGAGAGAGAGAGAGAGAGAGAGAGAGAGAGAGAGCAGCAGCAGAGCAGACATCCCACTCAGCCTTCAGCGTGATCATGTGCCAGATTATGACTGCGAATACGCCGCTCAGCCTACAAATCATTTATCTCCCAGTACGCGGTAGTAGTATAGTGGTATAATACGGCACGCCGGGCTAAAGCGGAGAGAGACTGGAGTATAGAAAAGAGGCAGGGGAGATTAAATATCCACCGCACTGTACTTTGCAACATAATCAAATCAGTCGAGAGTTGCACTGAATCCCACAAGCTATGCATACAGACAAGACACTGACAGCCTTGTGTTAGAGTCAAATTCAAATCAATGTTACAGTTGCAGCAGTGTGAGTTTTCCCCTGGACTGAGGAATGAATGAAGGATTTATTTTATTTTATTTTTTGATTCCAGAAATGGACAATGAAGTCAAGTACACACTACAACAAAACTGGTAACAGCGACCGGTATAGGGGATGTACAGTACAATACAATAGAACAATAGAAAATAGCTAGTTCCCAGTTTTTCAGCTAAGCAAATGATCTAATCTAAAAAAAATCTAATGATCAAATCTAAAAAAAATCCATTTCAAGGCCCCCAAGAGTTTGACTTTGAAATAGTGGTGATGGTGTTACTTGTTAGAGTGTTTAAGAAAAATGCACTTATAATGAAAAATGGAGGGGGAGAATTGGAAGGTTTTCTTGAACTGACAAGAAAAATGGAGGGGGAGAATTGGAAGGTTTTCTTGAACTGACAAGAAAAATGGAGGGGGAGAATTGGAAGGTTTTCTTGAACTGACAAGAACTGACTGTTTGAAAACAGTATTTGGGTTTCAGTTCATGATGTTGAATTTAGTTTCTTGCACCCAAAGCTAATAACTTTCACATGTTTGTCCACAATTGGGAATTGGAACTGGCAAAATATTCATAAAAATAACAATTATTCTCCATTTTCTAATTGTGTGGACTGTTGAAATTACGTAATTCAGTTGTTTAAATATAATTTAACTTGTGAGAGTTAACGCTCTCAAGAGTTATACATCTATACAAGGGACCGTCATGTGATCTACCTGCATGGCCTGTGTGATCTACTGGTAGATCACGATCTACCTTTTGGGCACCCCTGGTCTAGATAAACATACGGTAAAAGATGGGAAAGGGGGATCAGTCTGTAGGAGCCATTTGAGAATGGTTTTGATGGAGTCAATGGATACACATGTCTTAATGACTCTTGACAGAGAAAAAAAAGAGTTAGAATATGCTGTAACAACAATATGTGGGAATAGGAAATGTACAGTAATGTGTCATGAAACCAGGTGACAGTTATGGAACCCAGATGCCTCCATTTGCTCTATATTAGATCATAATTCTGGTGCTCATCTATCAGGCCTGCTCAAGTGACGTTTTGAATCTCCATGTTCCTTTTGCAAACACAAACGAGATACAGAAATCCTCAAAAGTTAAGTCGCTGTCCTCTTTTTAGCTAAATTCAAAGAAATGATTTCCACTATTCAGTTCATTGTGTAACTATTTTAATTAATTCTTCATCCTTTTTATATTTCTCTTAAAGGAGAATTCCACACCAAAACACATGGGGCATCAATCTACCTTGATCGCTGTGACATCATATATATTGCACTTGATTTTTGTCATAGATGCCCCATTTTCTACATTTCACCCTTGAGGTCCCTGCCCCTTCCAACAGTTTGCATTGGTGCAGGTTGTCTTTTTATTCTAATGTGGGTATTTTTGTAGCTCCAAACGTATTTTTTTAAAAGCACATCCAGAGTTTGAACTGGCCGTATTGCTTAATCCTGCTTTTTTGCCACACGCAGAAGCAGCCCATATCTATAGCTGGTGTCAAAGAGACCAAACAGCCAACGACAATGAACATCACTGCTCCCTCCTCTGGCCCCAGGGCCACTGCACAAACAGGGAGAGAGAGAGAGAGGCTAGCACGGCACCATTTACAGAATAATCACCTCGCTCAGTTTGTTTATAAGCCCATTCTTTGGTAATAGTATATATAAATAAGCAAAAGTGTGTAATGGATCGCATTAAACAGGCGGTCATATTGAGGCAGGATTTAATTTGCATGCCAGATTAGCTTTGCCGTCGGCCACGGGGCACTGCCGCAGGCAGGGGCAAGCCTATTCATTAATAGGATCTAGTCTCTTCAAATCCATTAAGTCAATTGAAGCCATACATAATCTGATTTCCAAAAGGCGAAACCCCATGTAAATGGTTGAACTGGTGTGCCGCCCGTTCTGGGGAACGACCCTTTTGCACTCTCTCTCTCTCTCTCTCTCTCTCTCTCTGCGGTGAGCTCTGACTGCACGGGAAGCAGGGGCGGATCTAGGCATAGGCATGGGAGGGGGCAATGCCCCCCTAAATACCTAGTCTGCCCCCCCAAACACGATGCCATGCAAAACAACCCAAGATATTTCAAATTAAAGTGCTTATATTTAAAATGATTTGAAACACTACTACTGCTACTATAACTACAATTTTGGCACCACTAAACCAACAGCATTTCATCATTGAAAACAGAAAACTCTCAGACCTTTAGCTTTATGCATGCTGCGTGTCTGTTGCAACTTCAACAACAACTGATGTTATTATTGATGCTTTACTTGACTAATAAAAGTCCTGTAACCGAAAATGGTATGGGTGCGACTTCAAGCCGCCCCCATACCATTTTCTCTTGCCCCTCCAACATGTTCTCTTGCCCCCCCAAATGGGACATGTTACATCCTGACTGCACGGGAAGCAGCAGCTCAATAGGCTAAACCAACTAAATTATGGATGAAATTGTGCATAATATTTACAACAAAGACCAAATAAATAAAAACAAGTGGGGGGATGCCGTGTTGGTAAAAGAGCCGTTTTTGCTATATCCGTCTCGAGAAACGAGACCTCGGGGCCATTTCTTTTCTCTCCCTCTCTCTGGTGCTCTCTCTCTTTTTTTAACAAACAACTCTTGTTAGCAACTCAAACTCCACATCCATCAAAAGGCAGAGCCATGGATGGCGTTTTCCTGTTAACAAACTCACAGGGTGGTCAAGAAAGATGACCTAAATCCTTGTGTTTGTGCGTCTGGTGCTGCATGCATGGTCTGGGCTGGTGGTGGGGGAAAACGCAAAAGGGACGATTTTTATAGTGTACGGCGGTGCCGCGCGCTGGCAACACCCCCCAAAAAAACAGCCGCTCTGCAAGCCCGCCGCGCGTCTCAACACAGCGGCACCGTGAGCTTGCAGATCAGCTATCTCCCCGCCTCCCTGCGACACCGCCGTGCGACGGACTGTATATTAAGCAGAACACTGCTGGAGGCGCTCTCCTTTGCTCTCCCAACACAGGGCCTGACACAGACAGGGTCATGCCTGACCGACCCGACCAGCCACAGATTTACACACTGCACACGCACGCACGCACACACACACACACACATCTGGGCCAACTGAGGCCAGCCTGTGCAGTGTGAATGCATGCGCGCACATTCACACACACACACACGCAGACCTACACACAGTCACTGACACACATGCTGCAGTAACGCTCGTTTGCACACACCACCACACACCCACAGAAACCGCACACGCACCCATGCACGCACAAGAGCGCGCACGTGCGCACACGCACACACACACACACGATTCGCAGAAAGGACAGGGACTCACTGTGGGGAAATCCATACCATTTATAATTGGTGTGAAGTCTACAGAGAGAATAAGAGAACCATAACAAAACTTACACAAGAGTGCACATGCAGGGCTAAAATAGGCCTGAATCTCTGAAAAGAGTAAGAGTGAATCTTGTAGGAGACATGTTAAAGGGAAATCCAACGTTTCTCTGGGTGCTAACAGGCGTAGGACTATACCGTAAGTAGTTCACAGCACATACTGTATGCCAATTAATGCAGGATCAACATGAAACGTCTCTCGTTTATTATGCATTCATTATAGACCCCCCCCCCTCCAGTGCCGGATTGAAGCCCCGAATCAGGCTGAGAAATCACACAACCAGTCAGGCCGGAAGATGTTGAGTTAATTATTTAATTAAAGGGGAACTCCACCAATTTTCAACATTCTAATGTGTCATTAGTATACCCTAGAGGTGCTGGGTGGACATGATAAAAAGGTTCCCCCATGCTGTGTTTTCCTAGAAATGGAGGTCTGAAGAAAGCCGCTAACAAGGTGAAACACATCTTGATGACATCATCAAGATGTATTTCACCATGTTAGTGATTTTTCTTTCAGACCCCTTTTTCCTGTACGCCTACTCCATTTAATACTGAGCTCACTCGCACGACACACACTATATATATATATATATATATATATATATATATATATATATATATATATATATATATATATATATATATATATATATATATATATATATATATATATGTGTGTGTGTGTGTGTCATTCTAAAGCTTAATTTATTTTTGACAACCATTAGTGCCATTTTGAAGCTTAATTTATTTTTGTGTGTGCAAAATGACTGTTGATGTGATGACTCAGTTTAGGTTAGGTTTACAGTAGGAGTAGGTTGGGGACTTTTTCATACCAAGGCGCACTATGTTTAAATATAATTTAACTCTTAGGAGCCCATTTTACAGTCTCAAGAGTTATAGACCGATAAGGGTCCATTTAGCTGTGCATCATTTAGCTGAAATCTCTCTCTCTCTCGCACTTTTATATTAACTCACTCTTTCTCATCCAAATACTTCAATCGCCTGTCCTCAGGCAATCAACACCCATCTTTTACTTTCTCTAATAAGTAACAGGAACTGCCCCTGATAAGCAGCAGGTTGGTGGTGCCTTGCCTGGCTGCCACCACTGTCGGTGTGTATGTGAATGAAATGAACGTTGGATAACGGAAGCGCTATAGCAATGGAAACCACATAGAAATGTACACACAACACTATGGATTCATCATCACAGAGACCTGAGGCATCTGGACTTGGAGAATGAAAGGGAAACACATTTGTTTTGCAGTTCAAAAGCAGTGGTATCAATAGGTGAGATGCTTTACCTGTGATGTTCATCAACACTGAGCTGGTGTCTCCACCTCCTCGGGGCCAGGCCAAGGAATGGGAGATGTCCTATAGGAGAGAAAACACAGAAGGCTTGGATGAGAACGGTCAGTGCGGACGGTCAGATGGACAGCGGGTGAAACATAGTCACCACCTTACGGTGGAGACAATTAGGGGTTCAGTGTCTTGCTCAAGGACACTAACTCCAGGGCAGCCAAGGATCGAACCGACAACCTTGCGGTTACCATCTGGTGACTCTACCCCCCTGATGTGACTTAAAATACCTTTATAGCTAATGTTATCAGTATTAGCCCACTCCGCTCACACACAGTCATGGCCTACTTGTTGAGTTCTCAGATTGGCAACCTCAGCCTAACTGCTGTGCCCAAAATGGTTGGTGACATCACAACCATGACACGTGTTTATGTGGCTATTAAGTCTGACACAAGCCTGGCAATCTGTTAATCATTCATATTCATTGCGTTTGGTAGAATGAAAATGTACCGTTTTCAATTGCACCGTTTATGGAACATGAGGCTACAGGGGTACTTCACGGAGTGGCTTCGCTCCTTGAAGATCAGGGCAGTCCTTTTGGTCCAAACCCTGTGGTACTTGTTCAGTGGCAACAAAAACCCCCGTGCCTCAGACAACCGCCATGAGGAAACAAGCCTAGATGAGCATTTGTCCTGCTTACGCCCAAGAACTGTCCATGTGGTCCAGGTGCCAAAGCCACCCGCCGTGGGGCCTGTGAATCGGAAGACCACATTCGGCAACCACAAGCCATCTCCCAGCGCCGGAGCCCCAGAACCTGCTGCTGAGTGTCCTACCATAATCAGGGAGCAGAAAGGCCAGCCACTTCCAGAGTGGCCTGTCTCCTACTCTACCCCTGAGCGAGAGTGGTTTGACTCCTACCCAAAGTTCCGGGACTTCGAGGTGAGACCATCAACCCGCCTCTTTTCGCTGAGGGTGAGTGAAGATACAGTCCAGAAGAACTACTGCCAGATTCCAAAACCCGCCCGCGATGCTGGACGATCTGGAGCCACACCTACGAGGAAAATAAGACTTAATCCTCACAATGTGGCCCATTATTTGGAAGACTGGGCGACTCCGATCCGGAAACAGATGTCAGATGTCTCCGAACAGGTGCCCGTCAGAGCTGACGGAGCCGCTGAACCCGGCGTGGAACGCATCGCAGGAGAGACGAATCCTGCTGACACTGTCAGTCGTGATGGAGGCGACCCCCAGTGTCAGGGTTCCACACCTGCCCTTGAGCCTGTCGTGGAACAGGATCACCTGGAGCACAGGAAGCCGTCAACCTCCAGCGTCACAGGAGAGCCGTGTCCTACCGACAATGGCAGTGGCGATGTAGGCGTAGAGGGGACGTCCTCGTCCTCGACCACCTCGGTCAGCTGCGATTCGACGCCCGTGGTGACCCCCATGTGCCCTGCCGTCCCACTTGCTGCCGCGGATAAGGTCAGAGGACGCAAGAGCGCCAGCAACAAAGTCCTCAAAAAACAATCTGCCGATGGAGATGGCTCAGGTGGGACTATCCAGGTGAAGAGGCAGATCTCCAGAGTGCCTCTCTCCTCCATGAGCCAGAGGGGTGGCAATGAGGCCCAGGTGCCAAACCCGCCCACTGCATCCCTCCCGAGGCACAGAAAGCCGTTGACTTCCAGCGTCGCTGGAGTTCCCTGTCCTACCGACAATGGCAGTGGCGATGTAGGCGTAGAGGGGACGTCCTCGCCCTCGACCAGCTGCAAGCCGACATCCGTGGTGACCTCCGTGGTGACCCCCATGGGCCCCGTCGTCCCACTTGCGGCCGCGGAAAAAATCCGAGGACGCAAGAGCGCCCAGGTGAAGAGGGAGAAGTCCAGCGCGGGTCTCTCCTCCATGAGCCAGAGGGGTGGCAATAAGGCCCAGGTGCCGAACCCGCCCACTGTATCCCTTGTGAACATCAACTGCCCACCTCCTGCCACCAACCAGGTTGACAAGTCAAGGAGGATGCCGCCAGCGCCTGCCATGACAGTAGCAGGTCCAGGAAGTCATACTGGGCCTGCTCCTGCACAGACCCCCGGGCGGACTCCGATCCTTCGGCCTGCTCAAGTCATCCATAGAAGTCCTGTCCTCAATCCCATGGACACGACTTCTATAGATGATCCCATGGATGGATGTTTGCCAATGGATTGCCAAACATATGGCGCACAAGGCCTCACAGCTCCCACTGTGACTCCAGTGCCCACTGTGAGGACCCCCAGGCATGCTCCCATAATTCAGCATGCTCAGTTCATCCATAGAAGTCCTGTCCTCAATCCCATGGACACGACTTCTATAGATGATCCGATGGATGGATGTTTGCCAATGGATTGGCAAACATATGGAGCTCCAATCATTTGGCCTGCTCGCTTCGTCCATCAAAGTCCTGTCCTCAGCCACAGCCGGCCTGCGGATTCTCAGGATGCGATGGACTGTGAGTGGTGATCTGCACCACAGGTCCACAGGATGGACATAATAAACGTCCAAGGCTGTGGCCAGACCCATGAGCGACTCTGATGCCCTGCGTATGGCACTCGGATGTGCGAATTGCCACGGAGCAAATCACTTTGCGTGGCTTTGCACAAGCAAATGGCTTCACTATCCACTAGGGCTGTACAAAAAAAGGGTTCAATAGAACCTTTGTAAAAAAAAAGTCATCATTATAAATGAGACATTGAAACTTAAAAAATTCCCCCAGTCCCCCCCCCCCAAAAGAAATCACACCTGTGTAAAGTGAGGGTCCCTCTTATCATTGTACAACATCGATTGCATGTTTAAGAGAGGCTCAAACCATTAAAACACTAAGACGAAAATGCTCGTCAACGAAGCTTTTTCCCAAGACTAAGATGAGCAAAGACTAATTAAAAAGTATTCTCTAAAGACGAACTTGAAGACGTAATGTAATGGACACGTTCGTCAACGAATCAGACGAGATGAAAATGTTAGGGCGGGACGAACGGAAATGAGATCCAATCAGAACTTCTCTTTTTGTGGGACTAGCTGGGAAGACATCCAATCAGAACGCTTCCCAATGCGTTATGTTAGGTTGATCGTCAGTATGTTGCATGGAGGAAACCGCAATATTGGTTGCACAAACAAACAATTCTTCCACGATGCGAAACTGTGGCACGCACCAGGAAACGCCCCCCCCCCCAGAACGCCACGTCGTTTCATCAACACTATTTGTCTAGCTGAACCGTGCTGGCCATCTCACTCGATACAGCCCTGCCGCGAGAAGAAGACTAAGACAAAATATTCTCAAACAAACAACACTGCATTAAAATAAGCTTGAGGGATATATGATTAGGTATTAAAACATTAAGTATTAAAACAATTTTAAGATTGTGTTTGCCCTTTAAGGGCCTTTCAGACGGTTCAAGGGTTAATTTATTTCATTTTCCCATAAGAGAAAAGTCATACCCAAATACAGTACTTTTAAATATAAGCAATGAAAAGGGGTGTTTTGCATGCCATCATGTTTGGTGGGGCAGTCTGGGCATTTAGGGGGGCATTGCTCCCCCCATGCCCATGCCTAGATCCACCCCTGGACTCAGGCAAATACCATTGGGAGGCATGGCAAGCTGCCAGTCTTAAGGTATTGCCAGTGAGTGTTGACGTACGGTCCCATGTGGGAACTGTAGCGTCTATGTATTCATGTCTATCTGCCTGAACCACCACCTTCCATCTCTGTGAAGCACTGCTACAGCAGTCATCACCCAAATAGGTCAGCTTAATTGCTGATACTGGTCACCTCGAGGCGTGAAGATATCAGCCCTCCCACACTCTGCCTAGCTGTCTTGGTGCTGGCCCTGGGCTCTACCGAGCGTGCCAGTGTCCCTGTTTTGGAGATGTCATTATAAGTGCTAGAACAGGGGTGTAAAACCCAAATACAGAGTGGGCCAAAATAGAAAAATTGGTAGAAGTCGAGGGCCGGAGATACCGGTCTGTGTTTCAACACCGGTTAACGATGACGTCAATGTCAAACAGCAAAAAAGTAATTTTCCATCAAAAATCAATGTCTCTTAATGGCAAGATAATTGTAAAGATGAAAGATGTATGATGAAACTGCATTAAAAAACTGTTTTAAGTTTCAATGAAAATCTTTTTCTTCTATGATCCTCACCAAGTGCTGAGTTAATTGAGAAAGTAAATGAGACTGAGTTGAGGAAGTAAAACAATTAGTTGCATTCATTTCTTATCATGGTGTGTGCAATATACCAGAGGACCGGTTCAAATACAAATTCAATATCATCCCACGGGCCAAAGATAATTCATTCATGGGCCTGATTTGGCCCCCGGGCCTTGAGTTTGACATATGTGTGCTAGAAAGTAGAACCCTCCTCCAAAAAAAATAAAGACACCGTTTTCCTTTTCCTTTCCAGCAAACACCAATATAGGGAGGATCAAAGCGGGTCTGTTCTGTCTGTCTGTCTGTGTCTCCATATATGGGCTCCATATGTGCATTAAAGGGGAATTCCACCCATTTTCAAATTCTCCTGAGAGGATACAAATGTAAACCAAATGGACCCTAGCGGGGTCCAACATCTCTTTTTTTACGCATTTACTTTTAGCGATTAAGCATTGCAAAACCCGTTTCTAAATAGACTATGCATGTCTGTAATAGTGTGTCTGTGTTCATTGCGCACATGCAAGCAAATGCATCTCATGGTGTCCCCCCACTTTGAAAAGTCCCACTACAACACTGGTCTTAAAGGGACATTTCCGTTTTTGCCAAAAAATATATATATGTTAATAACATTTCAAAGATTTTAGCCTGGCCTAACCCGCAATGATTTTGGCCTTGGGGGGGGGGGGTGCCGTGGGATCCACACGGCAGATCGAGCTGATCTGATCTCAAGAACATGTCGTCATCCCCGGCCCCTCCCGCGCCCGTCCACTGCTGTTACGTCACATCATTTAGAGCGACGCCCACCCCGGAAGATTGACTCCCCCCTCAAGGCCACTGTGTGTAACAAGTTAGTCCAGGCTTTCCGTTTTCGCGCAGCGCGAATGAAAATGAAAGCCTGGGTGTCGAGGCTACAAAGATTTAGAACCCTTTCCTGGGGGTATGTGTGTAATATGTGGTTTTAGGTATTTTACAGTTTAGCAGTAAGTCCAGTGTCTCTGATGTCATCAACACTACTTCCTGGACTACATGTTGTCTCAGTATGGCAGCCCTCCTCCCTCCCTACCCATGCAAAGGGAGGTGCAGTGCACCATGGAATTGTGGGAAATGTAGTCCAGGAAGTAGTGTCGATGACATCAGAGACACTGGGCTCATTGATTAAATCTAAAATATCTAGAACCACACATTACACACATAAGGACCCCCAGAAAAGTTCATTTATTTTTATTTTTTTATTTTATTTTATTTTTTGCAAAATAGTGAATTGTCTCTTTAAAGGGGAATTCCACCCATTTTCAAAATTTTCCTCGGGAAAAAGGGGTCTGAAAGAAAAATCATGGTGAAATGGTGAACATGGTGAAATACATCTTGATGATGTCATCAGATGTATTTCACCATGTTATTGATTTTTTCAGACCTCCATTTTTAGGAAATACAGAATTGGGGGAACTTTTTAATCATGTCCACACAACATCTCTAAGGTATATTAATGACATATTACTGGCGCTTGCTTTCCCCCCGATTTTAATGGGTTTAATACCTCAAGACAGTCATCTCCAGTTATCTCCTCAGCGCTAACTAATGTAAAATTGTCAAAGATGCCGGATCAAAAAATGACTAATTAAATACATAATCACAGAGGGAGGTAATTAGACGACGCACCTCTCCTTCAAAAACTCGAACACTTTGACTTGAGCACTTAAACCTAAACCGCAGTGATTTCTGTCTCAAGGATTTGTCACCTCTACTTGTGAGGTTTTCCCTGCGTTTTTTTTTTTTTTTTTTGGGGGGGGGGGTGATTTTAATCCTTCTGAGGATTTATACACTTATATAACTCCCCAATTATAAACTTTTTTATTTATTTATTTCCCTTCATAAAAAGCCCCAGCAGAGCTCTCTCTGGCTGGCTGTTTATGCTGCAACGGCTCACAAATATCTAATACTGAACCAGGGCCGGATCTAGAGGGGGGGGCAGGGGTGGGCAGTGCCCACCCAAATGTGCATCCTGCCCACCCAATGAAAGGTAATATCAGTGGGTTTTCATCAACTTTCAACCACCAGTGGTTGAAAGTTGGTTAGCCAGATAGATGCAACTCTTTGAGAGCGTAAAAATGAAACCAAATGCAACCAATTATACAAAACCAAATTACACTCTCAAGAGTTAAAATATTCATCATGTGAATTAGCACATACAGTCTACACAACTACAGAATGTAGAGGATTTTGAGCTGTATGTTTGAATTGTGGGCAAAATGTAATCAGATGGTGGTCCTCCGTGGCTCAAATGCCGAATAAATAGTGGGTCCTGCATGTCAAAAAGATTGAAAAGCACTGCTTCATATGAAAAACTTTGGAGTTGCCCACCCTGCCATTCTTCCAGCCCACCCTAGTAGGGCTGGCTAAATCCGGCCCTGTACTGAACTGTGTATTAATGCCAGTATGCCCACATGGCTACAGAAAAGGCTCTTTTTGGCTTTCTGCCCGACTGAGTCGGGGCATAATGGGAGGTTTGAAAAGCTGCAGGCTTAAACCAGCGCAGTCTTTAACAAAGCCTTGGTGGCTTGCTGGAAGACTGTGTGCATCCCGGGAAGTTGCCAAAAAACTAATTTTCAAGAGCACTCGGCATGGTTTTAAAAACCTGATCTGATGGACCCACAATTGACCTATACAGTTTTATAAGCACTTAAAGGGGAACTACACCCATTTTCAACATTCTAATATGTCATTAGTATACCCTAGAGGTGTTGTGTGGACATGATAAAAAAGCTTCCCCAATTCTTTCCTAAAAATGGAGGTCTGGAAAAAATCATTAACATGGTGAAATACATCTGATGACATCATCAAGATTTATTTTCACCATGTTAATGGATTTCTTTAGACGCTTCATGTTAATGGATTTCTTTAGACGCAACCAAATGAAGCCTAACGGGTTCATTTGGTTCCATTTGTAAGCTATCAGAAAAAAATGTTGAAAATGGGTGGACTTCTCCTTTAAGTCACATATACATCATACAACAACAGAGAGTGAAAACATCCCATCTGCAAGGTCACAATGTATGTTGTATTGCAATGTGATACTTCATGAGCTTAGTTTATATATAGCCTATATATACACAGTATATACTAGGGATGTCCCGAATCTCCCGATATGGTATTGGTCTAGTTTAGAGATGATTTGGTATATTCCGTTTCAGACAAGAATTTCCCTTTCGGTACATCTCTAAATGACAGTTGTGAAAAATACAGAATGCAATGAAATGATTTAAAAGAAGGTGTTGTTGGTTTAAATAATTCAACTGTAAGATTTGTGATGGAGAATCTTAACGGTTACATTGAGAGGATGTGTTTACAGAGTGGGAGAGATGGGCTGCATGTGGACATCGACAGGACAACCAGGGGCGGATCTGGCATAGGCAATGCCCAGTCTGCCCTACCAAACATGATGGCATGCAAAACAACCCAAGATATTTCAGTGCTTGTATTTAAAAGTATTTGAAACACTACTTCGGCTTCATCGCCGAAGTAGTTTCATCGCGGCTTCATCGCCCGTGTCGCTTCGCGCCACCGTCGATGAAGCCGCACCCATACCATTTTCTTCTGCCCCCCCCCCCCCAATTGGGAAATGTTACCGCCCCTGAGGACAACACAGATTCATTGTACAAACCTCTGGGATATGTCTGAGGATGTGTTCAATTGCAAATAAAATTCGAGTTATAGTCAGAAAGACATTTCAAGAACATCTGAATAATATAGAAACTTATTGAAAATACACACACGGGGCAAATACATGATCAGCACACCGCCCCCACCCCGCCCTCTGCAAATTAAAAAAGAAACGACACCCAAAGGTTATCTGTAGACCTAAAAAGCCACAATGCCACCGACCTTCTGCTATCAACCATCTCGTATATGGGCTATACATTTGATACACCTGAAAGCAGCCAGTGGCGCAGGAATTCCAGCTATGTGCTTATATAGCTCTACAGCCTCGTTCTAAAGAGTAGTATAGGACATATTTTGTGATAGACGTACACTGCGGTTAGAGCAGGGGCGGATGTAACATGCCCCATTTGGCGGGGGGGGGGGGCAAGAGAACATGTTGGAGGGGCAAGAGTAAATGGTATGGGGGCGGCTTCATCGCCTCATCGCTTCGCGCCACGGGCCCATACCATTTTCGGTTACAGGACTTTTATTAGTCAAGTAAAGCATCAATAATAACATCAGCTGTTGTTGAAGTTGCAACAGACACGCAGCATGCATAAAGCTAAAGGTCTGACTCAGACCTTTAGCTTTGAAATATCTTGGGTTGTTTTGCATGGCATCGTGTTTGGGGGGGGGGGGGGGGCAGTCTGGGTATTTAGGGGGGCATTGCCCCCCCCGCCATGCCCATGCCTAGATCCGCCCATGATCCGCGGACGACCGACCGACCGACCCCCTACCCGGCTCAGAGGGGCCTCCCCTTCTCCTTCTTATGTTTCAATCCACCTTGATGTACCTGTTTACTGTGACGGTGGGTGGTCCCGACTCCATGCTATAACGAATTCCCTCTACCCTTGCGGAAGACCCATGAGGGCCTGCATGCAGACTTGACCCATTTATCTGATTTCACAGAAACGGCCCAAAAGCTGCCCTCTCTACACTTCTGCGGTTTGAGCGTCCGCGCGGTGGTGGCAAGGGGTGGATTTAACCCATTAAGTTTCTAACCCCGTTTTGATGTTCTATACAAGCTCACATGAGCTTGTAGATCTGCTATTTTTGGAAATAAATGTAAACATGTCACACAGTGCAAAATCTTTGAGAAGTCACTCGGAATGCGTATTTTTCAGACACAAGTACGCAGGTAAACAGATAATTCTGGGCGTCCTTGGCGTGGAATAGTATTAGTCTCGCTGACACAGAAACAGAGGTTTTTCAAAAACCTGTTTTAAAAGACATTTTGTAGAGACTAGTGTTGAAATGGGTTAAAAACAACAACAAACAATATGAACTTTCGACACCAGCTCATAACATGTCAATGTAGACCGGCTAGCTGAACTATTAAAAATAATAATAATAATGTAAAATAAAACAAAGAAGTTAGGGATAAGGGTTTTTGTAAATGAAGAGTTCAAATCTTTGAATGAATTGATATTTGAATATGTTAGGCTAAAATCTGCGTCTGGAGGTCTTTTTCCCCCATCTTTTCATCAGTCCCAACTAAACCTCATCCTAACAGTATAGCACTAAAACTATTCTCAGTTAAACCTATGCCTAAAACCTAACCCAAGTCGGTTGTGACCGATTGTAAAATTGAGGTCGCAAATGATTTTGCCCCTCATGGGAAAGTGGGCAGTCTGCAAGGTTAGCCTACAGCAGGGGTGCCCAAAAGGTAGATCGTGATCTACACAGTAGATCACACAGATGGACCCATAAGGGTCCATTTGGTTACGTTTTTACGCGCTCAAGAGTTACAGATCTGGACTGTCATGTGATCTACCTGCAAGGTCTCTCAAGAGTACGCAATTAGAAAATGGAGAATAATTCTTATTTTGACCAATGTTTCCCCAGTTGTGGACAAAAGCGTGAAAGTTCTTAGTTTTGGGTGTCAACTCAAATCCCAAATTCTGTTTTCAAACGTTAGTAGTATAGCATATACAAGAAAACCTTCCAATTCTCTCCCTCTATTTTTCATTATAAGTGCATTATTCTTAAACACTATAACACTAAGTAACACCATCACCACTATTTCAAAGCTCCAAATTTCTAGGGGGGTGGTGTTGAAACGGATTTTCAGTCATGGAATAATCACATTTTTCATGTGTAAATCTTGTTGAGCGGCGCCGGTTATTTTGAAAGTAGCTCTAAAGTAAAAAAAAAAAAAGTGTGGGCACCCCTGGCCTACAGGTTAGGTGGTCTCGAGATGGGGACCACCTAACCTGTAGGCTTCTATTCCTGACCCCATAATGAGATGGAGGGGGAGAGGGAGGTTTGGGGGGGATATTACCTTTTTCCAGTGACTATACGCTTCGCCATCCACCCTGACCCCACGGAGGCATTACAGTGGGCCCAACATAAAGCAGGGGCTTCATGAAGCCTGGGCTTATCTGTGGGGGGGGGGGGGGGTCCGAAAGTATGTGAGACATGCCTGGGGAACAAAAGGCCGTCTCTCAGCCCCGGGGAGCGGGGCCAAGGGGATCTCTTTCAGCAGCCACAGATTGCCCTGTGTGTTTTCTTAATTGACAAGACCCCGGCCCACGGTTTTGATAGAAATGACATGCAGCTGGCTGGCTGGCGCGGCGGTGGGGCTAAGGTATAGTGGTGGACCACCTTTCAGCGGTGAAATTGTCCTCAATCCAGTTCATATATACATATTGAGGGGAAAAAAGCAAGCATTCTGGCGGAGATCTCCGGATCCCTCACTTCTCCTTCCCACAGTAACGAATTACATACTACTGTAATATTATCTTTTCCAGCAAAAGTAGTGCAACGATATTACTGTGCCAAAATGGGCAATATGTAATGGGGTTACTCCATTGACAAATTGGCTTGTAGTTGCATGCAGAAATAGAACAGATTCACAAGCTATCAACAGATCTTAATTCACCGCAGCATTGTGCACACAACGTACACTACGGGCTCAATTTTCGTCACACGCTAAAGCCCTTATGCCAAACCCCTTATGCCTTTTTGTTACTATTTTGAAAAACGTTTTTGGAATAGTTCGACTTGCCAATCTATTGACACGTTGTGAGCTTGCAGACTGGCCAGTTCAACTATTAAAAATGTTTTTTTTTAAATAGTATAAAAAGGCAAAGAGTTAAGGCAGGGACAAAAATCTAGGCCTACAAGTTGCCCCAAGTTGACGCAGAAAACAGACTGTGTTGTACATTGCAATTCTTTTGCAGTTGGGAGTGGGAACTTGGTAAAGTAATATGTAGCATATTACTCGATTAAAGTAATGAGTGATATAACACAGGGGTTGACACTAAGGTCTCCGAGGCACTTGCCCATCGGGCAAGGGCAAGTCAGGTTCTACTTGCCCTCAGGCCATGGTCACTTACCCCCAGAATATATCGTAAATTTTGCATTTAAATTTTGCAACCAGGTAGCATCTTCACTTGCCTGACCATTTTTTTACTTACCCCGGGCAAGCGGGCAAGTGTTAGCGTCAAGCCCTGTAACACTACTATTACTTTTTCTAGGGGGTCATAACATAAGTAAAGTAATTACTCTCTAAACTAATATTGGCCAACATGACAACATGGGAACAAAAGTCTAGGGAGTGGGGATACAGCTTTTCTAAAGTCCCAAAGATAATGAGGCAATTAATTTATTTTAACAATCAATGCAGTAAATTAAACAGGATTTCATTTATTGCTACAGTATGTGTCTAATGATGGTGGTGGTGGTGGCAAGTTATATCATACCAAACCTCCTCATTATAAGTACAAATAATAGTAGTAAAGGACATTTCACCATTTTTGCATGTTAATGACAAGATTTAGATTTTTCAGTGGGTCTTTTTTTAGTATAATATATAGTTTTACATATTTTAGATGTTAGCAGTAAGTCCAGTGTCTCTGATGTCATGGACACTACTTCCTGGACTACATGTTGTCTCAGTAACACAGCCCTCCTCCTCCTATCCAACAAGGATGGCTTAAATAGGATGGGAAGCAAAGGCCCTTATGGTGGAGCCCATAGCGCAGTGCACCAAAGAATTGTGGGAATTGTAGTCCAGGAAGTAATGGCCATGACATCCGAGACATTGCCCCCACTGCTGAAATCTAGAATATCTAAAACCACATACACGCATAAAGACCCCTAAGAAAAGCGTTTTAAATCTTCTAAATGGCATGGAAGTAACACATACATGTGTGAGTGTGATGTTTAACATGGGATCCAATGTTAGCAGGAGCTGCATGAAGCCATATACAGTACATTGCCTATCTTAGTCTGAGGAAAGCATGTCCTCCGGTGGCCAGATACAGTAGTGCACCCTGTCTGAATTGAAGGCCCTCAGTTTTCTTTATTTAAATATGAACACCAGGTGTGTGTGTGTGTGTGTGTGTGTGTGTGTGTGTGTGGGGGGGGGGGGGGGGGGGGGGGGGGGGGGGGGGTGAGACAGACCCCAGAGAGATAGGATAAGGGCTTAAGTGAAGGAAAAAAATTATGATACCACACGTGAGATGAAGGCGATGTATGTATGTATGTATGTATGTATGTATGTATGTATGTATGTATGTATGTATGTATGTATGTATGTATGTATGTATGTATGTATGTATGTATGTATGTATGTGTATGTATGTATGTATGTATGTATGTATGTATGTATGTATGTATGTATGTACATTAGCATGAGTCTTTCAAGTGCTTTAATAAATATAAAATCAATTTTCCACTCATTCATTTTCAGTTATTGGTTCTATCCAAACAAGAGAGAGAACTCACACAGAACAAAGTGAAGTGATGAAAACTAAAACACATGAGCAGACACAATCTGCAAATCAATACCTGCTCACATTGAATGATCATCGTAGAATGTTCTCTCTTCTGATTGGGTGAAAACTGCAATGAATGTATTTTTCTGGTTTGCTAAAGAACTGGACAGACGGCACTCAATTTAGACTGATGAGCTCATGGAATAAAGCACACATCAAATCTCAAGACTGAACATGTAAGGATGTTTTAAGCCAAACAGCTGAAGAAGTCATGACATTTCTGGGATACGCTTCTAAACTTGTATTCTATGACTAGTTTGATCATCTTTCAGCTGAACCCATCTACCCGAGACCAGGTTCCTAAAAAAAAGTCTTCTAAATCATGAGTTTTTGTCAGTGGTTCTCAAACTATTTCATGTCAGGAGCCCTATAGAATCATTTGTATTTGGCTGCCGACCCTATCTGAAAATAATGAATCAACAATATGATTTTTTTGCCATAAAAGAATCTACACTATATTCAAAGAATTGTGCCACAATTTCAAGAATAAAACAAAATAGCAAAAAATATATAAAAAGATATAATGCTTAAAATACAACACAGTGCTTGCTATTTCGGTGGGTGGCATGCTGTCACAGAAGAAATGCTGGCTTCTATGGAATCCAAATGACTGAAATCAGTCTTGGCAGAGAGTCAAACTTTTAACAAGAAAAAAATAGAAATCAATACATAAAATAAATGTTTTCAACAATATCACTTACAGCACCTGAATACTTGTTGACCTCACAAATCACGGCAGATTACTAAAAGGTTGTGCCACATAAAGAAATGGTCGCAGCAGATGAATTAAAGTGTAGTGGCAGTCTAGGTCACAAAATTAGCGCTCTTGCTTCCTGAATGGAAACGAGAGAAAAAATGAGGACATTTTCTTAATTTGTGTTATGGCTTTTAGACTAGGGCCTAGATTTTTGTCACCGCTAAACCCCTTATCCCCTTAACTTCTTTGCCATTTAAAACTATTTTAATAAAACATTTTTCAATACTTAAAAGACTACAGACTACAAGCTCACAAGGTGTCAATAGATTGGCATGTTTAACTATTCCAAAAGGTTTTTCAAAATAGCAAAAAATCACAAAGAAGTTAGGAATAAGGGGTTTAGTGCACAACGAAAATGGAGCCCCATGTGTTTTAAAGGGGAATTCCACACGTTTTTTTTTTTTTTTTTTTTTTTTTCTGAGAGTGTACAAATTGAACCAAATGAACTCTAGTGGGTCCATTTGGTTCCATTCGTACACTCTCAGAAAAACAGGTCCTAAAAGAAAAATCATTAACATTGTGAAACACAACATGATTTTTTTTAAATAACGCCCACACAACATCTCTAAGATATATTAATTACATAGTAAAATGTTGAAAATGGCTGAAAATTCCCCTTCAACTGTACCCCGTATACCGTTTTACATTTCTGTCTAATAAACTGATCAACTTTTCCAAGCAATTTATAAAAAAAAAAAAACAGCAGATCTACAAGCTCACAGTGCGTGATAACAGTAACACGACACGGCAACTTGTGAGCTTGTAGATGCCGTAGATGGATGTGCGACACTGGTGCACCACAAAGTATAAATCAGGCGTTATATAGGGAAGGGGGGCATCCCAGCGGCTCCGGCCCCTTGGAGAATAGGAAGGGGGGGCCATATGGCATCCATCTCTAGAGCTGCCATGATCCGCTGGAGGCTGCTGCCTCGTCCCCGACTATGAGAAAGGATCGCTGGGTGCCAAGCGGCCTTGGTCCCCAGTGGACATTAGTGGGCCGTGGAAAAGATAAGGACCCCAGCCATCATAGACCAGTGGTTTTCAAAGTGTGTGTGTGTGTGTGTGTGTGTGTGTGTGTGTGTGGTGTGTGTGTGTGTGTGTGTGTGTGTGTGTGTTAGGTGTAGTGTGTGAGTGTGTGTGTGTGTGCGTGCGTGTGCGAGGTGCGCGCGATAGGGGTGCATAAAGAAGCAAAAGATCAAGGAATAACTAAATAAATGAATGAGTAACTAAGTAAATGTCAAAATAAATGAATTATGTTTAGCATTAGCTAATACTGACCCTACTTTTCCTGGGGTTAAACAATCTATAATGTCAAATTAAAGGGGAATTCTATATTTTCAACATTTTACTATGTCATTAATATACCATAGAGATATTGTGTGGATATGATAAAAAGGTCCCCCCCCATTCTGTGTTTCCTAGAAATTGAGTTCTGAAAAGAATCATTAACATGGTGAAACACCACTACAAGCTGTAGTTCACCATGTTAATATATTTTTTTTGTTTTAGGACCTCTTTTTTTCCTGAGAGTGCGCAAACCTGCAATTGTCCCCTTTGGACCCCCAAATGGTCAGCAGCTCTGCATATCACCTTTTGGCATTTTCAGGCCCGTTTTCACGACAGGTGGCAACAGCCACAAGACACGCTATGGATATTTGGGCTTCTTGGTATGGACTGGTTTGTGAAACGCTGTCCTAGACAGACAGAGAGAGAGAAAAAAACAGATAATACACCTGCTTTGATACCTCCTCAGCGCTTCAATACCTTCACAGTTCTATGATAACTCCTATGATATTGATGATTTTCTTTATTAGGGAAAAAAAGAAACAACCTTGAGATGTCTGGTTTTCGAGGGGTTCCCAACACAGATACTAATATCTAATATAGCACCACCCAGATATATTATATATCTGAATATAGCATATATCTGAATATAGCATCTCTCAGATATATTATATATCTGAAGAGATGTTGCCTAAATGACATCCCAAGATTTTGCATATGTTTGTTCAGATAGGTTTCTCTTTTTTGAAGAAAAAAAAAGTATAGCCTACTTTCATTAAAGGCATCAGTTTATTCCAAGAGGAGGAGACACTACAGAAAGGAGGTCAGAGAGGGAGAGCGGACCAGAAGCGACTTGAGACCGCTTTCTACCTCAGGACAAGTGCAATCCTACCATTATGCATGCAAACTGGTTGTGGAACCAGGATACAGCCTTTGTTTAGGACACACACCCACACACACCCACACACCCACACACACACACCCCACACACACACACACACACACACACACACACAACACACACACACACACACACACACACAACACACACACACACACACACACACACCCACACACACCACAAAGGGTTTTCTGGCTGCGTTGAAGTGTAGGATTCATGGTCATGGTCTATATTGTTTGGAAATTGCTTTAAAATGTTCTACTTGACTGAACTAGTCATGCGCCATGCATATACTTTAGAATTATAATAGTATAATGAACTTTTGTGGGTTAAAAGGCTATATATTGATATATCGGATCGGATCACAGCATAATTAAGAAAGTGTATTTGTGTCTCAATATTTAAATTAACAATTTAACCAACAATATCAACACTGATATATGCTCATTTAGTTTCTGTTTATTTTGCCATGGAAACATGATATGCATGTCATAGAGGTAAAAAAAAAAAGAAGGGGCCTATAGACCCCAATAGGGATCAATACTATATACTTGTATAATAATCCACTCAACTAAGTAAAGTCTAATGGCGTCTGAAACAGCATACTTTTATAGCTGAACCAATGGAACATAATGAGCTGCTTTATGATGAGTGGAAATGGAAAAATAATAAGGCCTGCATTATGCCTACAACCTTCTAAAATACTGTGGAACTGATACACGGCGTGTAAAGGACAATGAATTCCAAAAGTAAAGTCATCTGATTGCATCTGGAATTCAAAGTCATAAAGCCAAATAAGGATTCCTTAGAAAATATCAGGAGAATTATGCAATTCAAAGAAAAGGAGGAAAAAAATACAACTAAGCCGCAAGCTATACAAAGCCTCAGTGGCTGTGCAATTGAAGTTACTCTGCTACCATGGGTGGTTATAAGCACACAAAATTGTCCAGAGTGCATTTTGTCAGACCATGTTTGAGCTAGATCAGGGGTGTCAAACTCAGATACAGAGTGGGCCAAAATTTAAAACTGAACAAAGCCGCGGGCCAAGTTTGAACAAACTAACCTTTTAAAGGGGAATTCCACCCATTTTCAAAATTTTCCTGAGAGGGTACAAATGTGAACCAAATGGACCCTAGCGGGTCCATTTGGTTCCATTTGTACCCTCTCAGGAAAAAATGGGTCTGAAAGAAAATCATTCACATGGTGAAATACATCTTGGTGGTGTCATCAGATGTATTTCACCATGTTAATGATTTTTTTTAGACCTCCATTTTTAGGAAATACAGAACTGGGGGAACCTTTTTTTTTATCATGTCCACACAACATCTGTAAGGTAGATGTAGATCATAAGGTACAGTATATTAATGACATATTAAAATGTTGAAAATTGGTGGTCTTCCCCTTTAATTTGATAATGTCTCAAAGGCCAAATGAAATTACACAGTGGGCCAAATTTGGCCCACGGGCCAGAGTTTTTCACCCCTGTGCTAGATACTCGGTGTGTGTTATGGGTTCTTCCATTCCACTTTTACTTAGACCAAACTAGAGTATCTGTAATAGGAGAGAGTAGCAACACTCCTGTTGACTCCCATGGTACGGCTGAATACAGACGGCTATTGGCTGAAAAGCACATGTAATGACATCTAATAAGGAGGGATTCAAGTTCAAAATACTCTCCCCCATCAAGCTCCATTGACACCAGATCGCACATTTGCAGCTAAATTGGCAAAAATACGGCATTTTAGGACATTTTAATGCATTAACAGACCTCTCGTCACTTTAGTGAATAATACATAAACATAATCTTCTTGCAAGTAAGTCGCGCAAAGTATGCTTATTTGACTCGTGTCCCACATGGGGCTAAACTTACTCCCCCCCTGGGGGGAGTAACTACACGTTTTTACCGTGTAGTTTAACTCTAGCCACAGAAAAACTTTTCCAGAAAACCAAAAGAGAAGAATTTTGGCACAGGACAGGTCACAACCTTCCCAGTCCTTCTGCTCAACTGAGGGTGGTGGTGGTGTGGCTAATGAAGAAACAACAAATTGGAGCCGGCGCTAATTTGGAGTGGCATTTTCTGGCCCCTCTTGGCCCACAGAGATGTGTTTCATTTTCGCATATCAGTGCTTCCGTCACGCGGCTTTCCGCATGGACGCCTCCGTCTCCCCTTTCTTCACCGTGCTAATGGAAACTTCGTTAATGTCATTAATCTACAGGCTGGGACATGCACTAAACACATATTTGGATGTTTGTCCTCCAACATTTAATGCGAAATAACACTAAGAGCTTTCTTCGTGTCCTGTATAGGCTACCATTTCCCCAAAATATCTGTATAGAGCACTGCTCACTCAAAAGTGCACTTGCAGTTAGAGCAAACTCCACATGCCTAAACATTTTGTTTACCTGCCATAGTGTCAACCCCTTACTGCTGTGTGGGATCAGTGGTTAGACTGGCATATTCCTATACTAATACAATATCGGGAGGGAAATCTCCACTTATCATACATACATACATGTACCAGTACTGAAATTCTTTACTGGTCTGAGCAAAGGAAGGAACTCTTGCCTTAACACAGGAATTGACGTTAGTGCCGGAGACTGTAGGCCACTAATTTTACAACAAAACATTCAAAGGCAAAACATTTCCAAATGATTGGAACTGTTTACATGACGTCATCACTTGTGTTGGCTGTGGATCTCAAAATGTTGGTTGCATCCTATTAAATATTCAGCACTTCGGCTAACAGTATGTGCAGCCACATATTTGTCTTTTTAAGGCTTAAACTTTTGGACCTTGTTTGTAGTCAGAGAAAAATAACTGTTGCGCTATTCCTTGTTGCTAGAAGGGGAGACCAATCAGATTTTCCCATATTGCTATTATACAATTTAGCCATTTAGACATTTCGAGTCAGAGATACTCACTGCCTAAATTGTAAAGGAAAACAGTGTAGCCAAACGGTTCAGAGCGTAAATGTATAGACAGGGAAGAAAGGGAAGACCTTTCAGTGTCCGCTCACCATAACAAGATGTGATCTGTGATTACGGCTGAACTCTGATCTGTACTTGCTGGAGGACAAAAGTTCAACTGGTACATACTCCCAATTTAGCAGGTCATATTACTTGTATTGAGGGCAAAATGCCGCTGTCAGGATGAATCCTCCTCATCTTCATTGTTTGCGCATTCTCCTTTAAAGTTATTATGTTGTTTATATTGCAGGGAAATTGAGCATGCCCCGCGTAGCTGACATCCTCCCCCCTCCCCAGGTCCTATGGGTGCTTGACGGAGGGAGAGGCCATTATAGCCCAGTAACCATGCCGGGGGTGTCGTAATGAGGAGACATAGGCAGATCTACAAGCTCCTATTGTGTCGCGTTATAAGCCTGTAAAGATTGACTATGAAGATATTTTCTGGGACAATTTAGGGGGCTTATAGAGTAGACGCCTAGGGGTTAATTCCAGTCAAAGAAATATATACAGTATTAGGGTATAAATTATACCTCTGTTTTGGGTATGTAAACTCGTTTTTCACATTAAACATGATCATGTATTGTTATATGAGGAGTGATCTGGCCTAGTCTTGAACGTCACAATGTCCTCCTGAGACTCCAGACTGTTCAAGAATACATCAAATCACAGCCCATATGGGGATGAACTTTACGTCATTTCCAGGACATTGTCACAAATTGAAACTCTAAAGCTATAGCTAAACTATTCTGGGCCAGCAGATCTGACTAGTTATGATTGATTTAAGTCTGGCCCCAATCTGACCCTCTCTGATTCATCCAGGGATGTCCGTTTTTTTAGTGGACAAGATTTGTATTGCTTGGAATCAGGTGATAATCTGGGCCAGATTTGACAAGTCTTGGATTTGTTTGATCTTCTGGACACAATCAAGACGTCACTAATTCGTCACGGCCCTGACCGTGATTGCTGGGCTCACAAGCCACGTTTGGTCTGTCGAGAAGATGAACAAACAAGTTGGGTGCATTTACACAGTACAGTAGCGATTGTGCACCAGGGATTGGCCGTAGTGAGAAGAGGCAGGCAGGGGCGGGGCCTAAATACCCAGTCTGTCCCCCCAAACACGATGCCATGCAAAACAACCCAAGATATTTTAAATTAAAGTGCTTATAGTTAAAATGATTTGAAACACTATACTACTGCTACTAACTAACTACAGCTGTGTCACCACTAAACCAACAGCATTTCACCATTGAAAACAGAAAACTCTCTGAGTCAGACCTTTAGCTTTATGCATGCTGCATGTCTGTTGCAACTTAAACAACAACTGATGCTATTATTGATGCTTTACTTGACTAATAAAAGTCCTGTAACCGACAATGGTATGGGTGCGACTTCATCGGCCGTGGCGCGAAGCGACGGGCGATGAAGCCGCCCCCATACCATTTTCTCTTGCCCCTCCAAATTGGACATGTTACATCCGCTCCTGGAGGCAGGTGTAGTGGATACAGGCGATTCTGAACGGGGAGTGGCTCACGTTCTTTCTACCATTGGAAATGAACAGACTCCAACATTCTTCCGACCCCTAGAAAATACCCTAAAAGTCCATAGACTTGACATCTGACATAATTTCAAAACCAGGCATCGCAGTGTCCAGCGCACCTCAAAAAGTACCATGAGAAGGAGCAGACAATTAATGAACAGATGCATTAATTTACTTACTGTGCAAATGAGCAACAGTAGCCTATACGAGATTAGAATTTAGATCTTAGAATAAAAATATACCAAATATATGAAACATCCAACGTGTGTCATACTAAATCCTATAGCCTAGTAATAAATAAATCAACAACAACAATATAGTCCATGACAGCTTGTTTGGCTGACCTTCACGGTAACATATGGGGCTCTTTTCTAAAAGAGAACAGGGACAATGCATTCACCATTCACACAGTGAATAGCTCTTGTCTGTCACACTTGTCATAAACTCCATTCACTGAAAGGGAAAAAAGAAAAAGCGACTAATGAAGAGAGATGGGCATGCATTTTTGTTGTGGGGCCAAATGCCAGCAGGCTCAGCTCAGAGCCGGCTGTCCCATGTGCTAGCTGTCCAGTGTAGGGCTAGGAACAGACTCATTTACTAAGGTGCTAATGGGTCTGATGTTCACCGGTATAAATATCCACTTAAATATCCACTTAAAGGGGAACTCCACCCATTTTCAACATTTTAATATATGTCATTAATATACAGTATGTTATAGATGTTGTGTGGACATGATAAAAAAAGTTCCCCCAATTCTTTATTTCCTAAAAATGGAGGTCTGAAAAAAATTATTAACATGGTGAAATACATCTGATGACATCATCAAGATGTATTTCACCATGTTAATGATTTTTCTTTCAGAACCCTTTTTCCTGAGAGGGTACAAATGGAACGGTATTGATGGAATGGTTCACATTTGTATCCTCTCAGGAAATTTTTGAAAATGGGTGGAATTCCCCTTTAATAATTAAATTAGGCCTTGTGAATCTGAAGATGCCTTGTTTCACAGGCAGTGTTGGGCAGTTTACTAGTAATAAATTACTGTAATACTATTACTTTTCTCAGTAACGAGTAAAGTAAGGTATTACTCTCACAAAACAGCAATAAGTAAGGAGTTACTTTGTTAATTAGATTACATATTACTTTTTAGTTTTTGTTTTGTTACATGTTGGGTTGGAATTATTTTATTTACAAAGGTTGGATAGAGATTGCTGCTTTATTTTATAGCATTTTGGCTGATTCCTTAATCTTATTATTGAAAATATTATGTGATAATATATTGATTGATATTGATGTTTCCAAGTAATAAGTAATATAAGATTATTCATTTTCCAGTAGTAATAAGTAATATGTAACATAGGCCTATTACTCTCTTAAATAATATTGCCCAACACTGGTGACAGTGTTGAGCTAAATTTATATTTTGTCACACGGTGGTGTGTGTTTCCCACCAAAAATAACAGATTTTCCACATTGAATCATTCTGCAAGAATTCCTCAAAACATATTTTGTGCTTGGCCTTAATCCGCATTCACAGAAATGGCAAATGGCAGACTAACTTTATTTTGTACTAAACAAAAGAGAAAAAAAAACGTTCACCTTCAAATATCTTTCTGAACACATACACCTCAGAGTTTAGAGCAACTCATTCTAAACATAAATGTTTATTCATGCAGATTACAAAATCCAACATTATTTCTTGCTTGGTTGATCGACATTTGATGGCCATGTTCACAAAGCCACCCTAATGGTGTCATTAGTTATGCCTCTCTGGTGGCCAAAAGACTGATCCGTAAGTCCCTGGATCCACCAACGTTGTATATGAATGGTTGGAAGAGATAAAGTACATCAAATAAATGAGAAAAAGAATGTCTGGTTGACTGATGAACACAGTAGAAAAGGTCTGTTAATTAAAAATATGAAAAATAACTCAAAATCTCCCCCTGCACCATTTGGCCCAACCCTGGCCTCATTGAATTGGTTCAAATTGTGAGAAGGCCTATTTTGCTTCCATTTTAAACATGAACTTATTGTGTCTTTAAAGTTGAAAGAGTCTTTTCAAGATCTAGATGTATTATCTTTTGGTTCAGCAGTGTTACCACCAAGTATTCAGAGTCAATGATCTCAAAATTCATCTAAATAGGCAACACAAATTTGGGAAATGTTTTTTTTTAATGTACAGGCAATCATCACTGTTTACCTCAAATGTACATTATTAGTAATTTACTGATGCAGTGAATATTCATCCGCAGAAAATATTCGGCAGAAAATGACCAAAAAAAGAGCCATTTTCAGGCCTATTTGGTTTCTGCCCAAAATGACAGATAATACATCAACCATTAGATTGTGAAATGAATGCATTCCAAAGTGCTGAATAAATGTTTTATGGACCCATAATAGTGATTATTTAAGTTATGTTTTCAACCTATATTCAGTTGAATACACCACAAAGACAATATATTTAATGTTCAAACTGATAAACTTTATTGTTTTTTGAAATTATACAATCTTTTGTAAATTGATCCCTGCAACATGTACCAAAAGAGTTGGGACGGGGGCAACAAAAAACTGGGAAAGGTCATGAATGCACAAATAACGCCTGTTTGGAACATTCCACAGGTAAACAGGTTCATTTTAAACAGTTTAATATTGTGATTGGGTATAACAGGACCATCCAGTCGTTCAGAATCAAGAATGGGGCGAGGTTCACCACTTTGTGAACAATTCTGTGAGAAAATCATCCAACGTTTAAAAACAATGTTTCTCAACATTCAATTGCAAGGAATTTGGTGATTTCATCATCTACAGTCCATAATATAATCAAAACATTCAAAGAATCTGAAGAACTTGCTATAGTAAAGCAACAAGGCCAAAAACCAACACCGAATACTTTTGACCTTTGATCCCTCAGGTGGCTCTGCATTAAAAACTGACATCATTGTGTAAGGGATATTACTGTGTGGACTCAGGAACACTCAGAAAACCATTGTCAGTTTACAGAATTAGTCGCTACACCTTGTGATTGCAAGTTAAAACTCTGCCATGCAAAGCAAAGCCATACATCAGAAAGGTTGGTTTGAAAAACAACCAGAAATGCCTTAGAAATGTGGACTCATCAGACCACAGCACACTTTTCCACTTTGTGTCTAACCATTTCAAATGATATTAGACCCAGAGAAGGCATTTCTGGTTGTTTTTCTGGTTGTTTTTCAAACCAACCTTTCTGATGTATGGCTTTGCTTTGCATGGTAGAGTTTTAACTTGCAATCGCAGGTGTAGCGACTAATTCTGTAAACTGACAATGTTTTCTGAGTGTTCCTGAGTCCATACAGTAATATCCCTTACACAATGATGTCAGTTTTTAATGCAGAGCCCACCTGAGGGATCAAAGGTCAAAAGTATTCGGTGTTGGTTTTTGCCTTGTTGCTTTACTATAGCAAGTTCTTCAGATTATTTGAATGTTTTTATTATGGACTGTAGATGATGAAATCACCAAATTCCTTGCAATTGAATGTTGAGAAACATTGTTTTTAAACCGTTGGATGATTTTCTCACAGAATTGTTCACAAAGTGGTGAACCTCGCCCCATCTTTGATTCTGAACGACTGGGATGGTCTGTTATACCCAATCACAATATTAAACTGTTTAAAATGAACCTGTTTACCTGTGGAATGTTCCAAACAGGCGTTATTTGTGCATTCATGACTTTTCCAGTTTTTTGTTGCCCCCGTCCCAACTCTTTTGGTACATGTTGCAGGGATCAATTTACAAAAGATTGTATAATTTCAAAAAACAATAAAGTTTATCAGTTTGAACATTAAATATATTGTCTTTGTGGTGTATTCAACTGAATATAGGTTGAAAACGATTTGCAAATCAATGCATTCTGGTTTTATTGACATTTTTCACAACGTCCCAACTTCAACGGAATTGGGGTTGTATAATGACGAATCTTCAGCTATTCGGAATTCGGCCAACGTACTGTATATTTTATATTTTAGTCCAAAAATGTCCCTTTCGGTGCATTCTTATTAGTATTTCACCTTTAAACAAGTTAGATTAAGTGATTACTTTTCATTCGTACTTCACTCTTTGCCATAACCATGAAAAGTACCAAACTTTCCTCAACACAACCCGACAAAGACGAGAGGATTGCAATACATTCCAGGGGTGGATATAACATGTCCCATTTGGGGGGCAAGAGAACATGTTGGAGGGGCAAGAGAAAATGGTGCGATGAAGTCGCACCCATAACATTTTCAGTTAAAGGACTTTTATTAGGCAAGTATAAGCATCAGTAATGACATCAGTTGTTGTTGAAGTTGCAACAGACACGCAGCATGCATAAAGCTAAAGGTCTGACTCAGAGAGTTTTCTGTTTTCAATGATGAAATGCTGTTGGTTTAGTGGTGACACAGCTGTAGTTAGTTAGTAGCAGTAGTAGTGTTTCACATCATTTTAAATACAGTATAAGCACTTTAATTTGAAATATCTTGGGTTGTTTTGCATGGCATCGTGTTTGGGGGGGCAGACTGGGTATTTAGGGGGGCATTGCCCCCCCATGCCCATGCCTAGATCCGCCCCTGATAGATTCTCTTTTAGCCGTTTGCCATGAGGAGCAGCCACTGCCACACACACATGAATGAAACACAGCAGCCTCTGAAAAACACTTACTGTGTTAGAAAGCCTTCTCAGAGCGACCACCAAGATTTATTCCTTTGCATTTCATCTAGCCAGGTTTTTGCTAAGTATATTATATTATGATGCCAGGGGCAAAACTGCATAGTGAATAAAAACAGAGCAACTTCATCGTTGCCTTAGCATAAAATGATCAGTTACTATCGATCCATAATTTGGACAAGTGCCACATTATTGACAGGAAGACAAAATATGTTAGGCCAGCTATGTTTCAGAAATCCCCCCCACACACTCAATCACTGGAACAGAAATTGCTCCATAGTATATAATAACACAGCCATGTTTCTTTCCCCCCTCTAGATCAATGCTAATTGAGGTCCTAGATGATGGATGTGGTCTAAAATGTTTTTAACCTCTTGACTGCTGCTGAGCAACACATCAAGAGGAGGCTACTGTACAGTGTGCAGCCTAAGATGTCCAAATGGAATCACTCAGCTATTCCCTGTCTGATGGCGACAACAGAACCGATTGAAAATGGGTTGCAGATGCATGTAGATTGTACAACTGAACTGTCTGGGACTCAAGGTTTTGTTTCCTTATCCTAAGGATAAGGAAATAATCCTAAATTATTTCGAATTTTCTTTTCTCTCTGACAGAACCACTATAGGGATTGACACCAACACCTGCCCGAGGCAGGTAAATAAAATGGTAGGGCAGGTGAAGTCTGCTACCTGGTTGCCCGGCCGGGCCGGTGCACATTTTCATTGTGGATCCCCATACAGCTTGCACTCTGGCAAAAACAGCTAATCAACAGGCTCACAACAACACCAGGTTGCAAAAGCGATATAGCATCCTGATTTTCATCATTTTGGTTGCAAATGCACCTGAAATCTGTGGTGCATGTCAAACTTGGGATCCTTGAAATTATCTCCTTGGGATCCTTGCCATGAAAACATTTCCCTACCATGAATTAGTTTGTAAGACTAATTTAAAGTGCTATTTTTATTCAGCCATGTGATGGTTTGAGTCATAAGGTGTATATACGGTACAGTGAATGAAGTAGAGTGAATATGCAATATTTGTCATGTGATTCAAATATGGTCCTGATATAATAGTTTGCCCAAAACCATAAAAACACAGGCCAAATTGTTAATATAAGAGTCCGAAGTTGTTAAAGTAGAAGATCTATAAGTTGAGAGTCAATCACAATTAATGCCTCAACTCCTCCATTCCAACTAGTGCTTGACAGTTCAAATATGCTTGATTTGGGGATCTTTCTGCAATTTATTTTTGGGGGAACTAAGCCTGAGAAGGTTTAAATCATTGGTTCCCAACCTTTTTATACTGAATTACCACCTCACAAAAGATTTCGCTCTCTCTGCTGCTATGACAGAACTCTGTCAAATCACAAAATCAACACAACTGAACTGATGGTGTTTCTAATGTGATTAATCCGTTCTCAACTCTTCAATTAACAGTTAGGTGTGCCGTCATACTCATTTCAGCATAGCTGAGGAGCATATTTCAACCAATTGCTTGCCTGCACGAGTTACAGTATATGAAATATTTCATTACAAGTATCACCAGGTACTTGTACCAGTGGTGGGAGAGTTTTATGCTACAACTTGGGGTTGTAGTGACAGTGCCAAAGAGCCATTTAGTTTAATGGTATAGTAAGTGATTTCACTTAATTCAAACATTGTTTTTTTTTCCTTCTTTTTTGACTAATCCTCCCTGCTATAGAGCGGTGACCATATACGGACATTCACCCCGCCCCCAGTGAACCAATAAACCCTATTTTCAGGTTGGGTTTTGGGAGAAAAGCCTTTCGTAGGAATAGAGGGATCCTCCTCCAATCAGGATCGAGTCGGGGTGGGACTTGGTGGATGTGTTTCTTGACATGTTGTACTTCCCCTCACTGTAAAGTGGTGCTGTATAGTTGGACTAATTCTGGCCTTCGAACGTTCGCTGGGAATTATAGGGCGAGCTTCGAACGTTCGCTAAAAAAAAAAAGCAGCATGCTACCCCCCCCCCCCCCCCCCGCGCGCGCGTCTACTAACTCTTAAAATGTTGTGGATGTTGCCATCGGTAGATAGGCTACGTTTTCTACTGCCCTGAGATGTGATTTGACATCTGTGAATACATCAGTCATGACACCGCTGTCCTTTCTTTCCTTTCTGATGAGACCGATCCGACACAGCCACGGGTAACACGCTGTTTGGATTGCCAAAACATGCTGTCCATCGGCTCGTTTAATTATTTGTTTGCTGTGAACGACTACGCGTCTATTAGGCCTATTGTATGTATGGGCTTAAGCCTGCTGCCCACCAGCCTGCTCTGGTGGTCAGTGAACCCTAAGACCAACCTTACAAAAAGGCTGGTTTAATTATTTGTTTGCTGTGAACGACTACGCGTCTATTAGGCCTATTGTATGTATAGGCTTAAGCCTGCTGCCCACCAGCCTGCTATGGTGGTCAGTGAACCGTAAGACCAACCGCTCAGCGTGCAGCTCTGTAGAGTACAGACGGAGTTGCGCAAACTCCGTTCACTTCCTAGAGCCAGTCTAATGGCGGATCGCCTACATAGACTTCTATTGAGAATGGGACACCTTCAGTGAAAACAATGCATTTCTAACTGCAGTAACAGCGCGTTTCACAGCGAGTTTCTGACCCCTCAATGTCGCAGATCTACTAGATGGGGGAAAAGTTAAATAAATAAATAAATGCGAATGGTTCGGCACCATTAATATTCGTTCGCGTGGCGACCTTAGCGAGCGAATGGTTCGAATCCCGAGCTTCGGTATACAGCCCTTCACTGTAAAGTGCGTGCTTGTGCACATCATGCTACCAGGGGGACCGGAGGGTTTTCCCAAATCACTCAAATCACTTACTATACCTTTAATGTTATTGTATTGATATTCTATTTATTTTTCCCCCTCTGACTGTGGTATATTCCAAAATATGCCATTTTCCTAAGTGTATGGGCAGTAGCCTATACTGTTGTCAAACTGAATAAAAAAGTCTCCCCTATTCTATGACAAACAACTCACTTACCTAATGACGACATCGTTTTTCACTGGAATAGAACATGGTAATCAACCCGGCTGACAGGTTGCCAGGTGCGCCACACCTAACACAGACAGCATGGGGACAGAAAATAAAACATCATAATGTAACACACCACCAGAAGGGGAAAGCAGACTGTTGTTTAATCAGTGACAATTTATATCAGTGGTTTTCAACCATTTTGATACCAGGGCCCACTATTTATTAAGCAATTGAGCCACGGACTAGCATTTGAGGACATTTTAGCCCCACAGACCCAAAACTAAAGATTTCCTTTGCTTTTGTCCGCAATACCAGAATGAATTTTGGAAACAAAACAGGCAAAACATATAAAAAATGATCATTCTTCTACATTCTTTATTTGTGTAGACTTGGGCTAATAGATGATGAATATTTTAACCCTTGACAGAGTAAAATGAAACCAAGCATTTCTATGTGATACATTAGGGCTGTAGTAGACAGATTCACTCTGTGCCACACCGAAAATATGGAAATGTGGAAAAAATATATAGGCCAACAATGAGGGGAAAGGTGGGGTGGGTAGTGGAGTCACATTTTACGGAGGCCAGTTTCGAATTGCACCCGTCTGCAGGTGCGCTTTGAGAGTGGTTTTGAAAGGGGTCAAGGGGTTCGTGTCGAGGGATTTGCCACCAAAATGTGGAACATCCCTACCAACAATCATTACTTGCGTGAGTGACTGATGGCGACGACTGTGAACCGACCTCTTAACTCACACAAGAAATAATGACTGTTGGTAAATGACCTAACTGCCCCACCAAACATGATGGCATGCAAACAACTCAAATTTCAAATGTATTTCAAATTAAACTGCTTATAATTAAAATGATTTAAAACACCACTACTGCTACTAACTACCATTTTGGCACCACTAAACCAACAGCATTTCATCATTGAAAACAGAAAACTCTCTGAGTCAGACCTTTAGCTTTATGCATGCTGCGTGTCTGTTGCAACTTCAACAACAACCGATGTTGTTATTGATGCTTTACTTGACTAATAAAAGTCCTGTAACTGAAAATGGTATGGGTGCGGCGATGAAGCCGCCCCCATACCATTTTCTCTTGCCCCCCCCCCCCCCCCCCCCCCCCCCCCCCCCCCCCCCAAATGGGACATGTTACAGGAGTGGAATTTCTGTTGTTTTCAGGGCCTTTGAGGTGCTCAGAGGTGCACACCTCTTGGTACCACCGTACCAAGAGGTGTAGCATGGCCAGTGTTGACCACTGACCAGTGAGGAGAGGCCCTGTAGGCCGGGGGTTTTCAACCAGTGGTCCGGGAAGCCCAAGTGGTTCTCGGGGGGTGTTCCAGGTGGTCCCCAGCTAAGTTGGTTAACCAGGTGAAAAGTTGGTTAACCAGGTGTAACTCTTGAGAGCATCAAAATTCATTTTTAATGAATATTCAAAATATTCATCATCTGAATTAGCCCATGCCATGATTAATGGTCATTTTGAAACTGTATGTTTGCCTGTTTTTTCCCCCCAAATCCAGCCTGGAATTGTGAACAAAAACAAAATAAATCTTTAGTTTTGGGGTCTGTGGGGCTAAAATGACCTCAGATGGTGGTCCGTGGCTCAAATGCCGAATAAATAGTGGGTCCTAGCTGGGATCAAAAAGGCTGAAAGCCACTGCTGTAGGCCTAGGAATCTTGTTCTTTGGTTGACATTTTTAATTATGTTGGAGGGCCATTTTTATTGAGTTATGTCAACACCCAACAACAACAACAACCTCACATTGCTCTTTATGTTAGCTAGAGAATATCTTTCTTCATTTTAAATCCTATCAAGTGTTAAGTCAGCAGCATAATGTCCCTATAAAGACAACTATTTGGACAACTATTATCGTGACACATGGATGCCACCTGCTGTTAAGTTGACGTCATGAAAACAGGCTAGAAAATAGTAACCAAACAGCAAACATTAAACAAATGTGAAATGTTTTACTCCGTGTTTCACTCTCATATTGCACTACTGTGGGGAACTTCCAAAATCAATACAATATTCGTTCAGTGTTTGTTTCTTTCACGTTGCCGTATAAGCTTCTTATAAACAGAATACCTTGTTATCCTGTTGGTTGGCGCCCATTCCGCTGCCATGCTGATTTGGTCAGTCCAGGAAACTTTATTAATGAATTTATCTCGTCGTCAATTACTCTCTTTTCTTCTGAACAGACCCATTCCGTTCATGAAAGGTGTTTTGCATGTGACTAATTTCCCTACTCGCCCAGTGCAGAGCCATCTAGTAGAGTTGCGACAATGAGGGGTGCGAGAGTGAGCGTTCGAGCGTTCTTCATGCAGCCTGAAAGAGGGACACACTGGTGGATGTGGGAAATACCTTTTCAACGAGCGCGGCGCCAATAAGAGCTATTTTAAGCATGTGTGCAACATGTCAACTACTTCAAAGTATTGTACAGCTAAAGTTTCTTTAAAGTTGTACGATTACAAAGGGATGCACGATCATTAAAGCTGGGCTGTTACTTGCGCCCAGTGGATTTCTGCCGATAATTCCGCTCCAGGACTTGTCTAAGGAGAAGAGCCGCCATTGGATTAGCCCAATTGAGTTAAACGGAGTTTGCGCAACTCAAAGCTCTTCTCCAGTGGTTCCCAAGTGTGGTCGGGAGACCCTCAGGGCCCTTGTCGTGTTGTCCTATGGTTGTCCCTCTCAGTAGCCTTTACAGAGACAGGCAACACAATGAGTGTTCCAGGGGGTCCGCAGCTATAAGATAATAATAGGAACTTAATGGATCCTTAATATGCGTATACATATGCATATACATATTTTGGTTCCATGTGTACACTACTAAATTAACTTTAATTTAAAAATATAAATTGGTGGTCTCAGGGATATAAGCCATTATTAAATATCAAACTGAGGGATGTTGAAATTAAAACTGCTAGAGCTGTAAAAGTCTTCTCTTATGGGGGTCCCTGGCATCTCTCTTCTCTCTTTTATTACTCTATTTCAGGGGGTTTTCAAACCTTTTTCCCAGGGACCACCATTCTGACTAAGAGCAACCTGGGGACCACCACTATTGTGTCCTGTGGGCTGACCAGGGCTAGCCTGTTACATATCTCGCAGGACTGTCCTGAAATATCACTGCAGACTTCTGCATGCCTCAAATCAAAGATATGGGAAAAGAACTGAGGCCTACATGGCTTTTGTTAAAACTGTTGTATACAGTAGGGCGAGCAGAGCTATATTTAAACCATTTGGTTTCATTAAATTATATTTAAACATCTGATAGGCCTACCCCATTTACAAGAATCTAAACAATGAGAAAATGTAGAGGAATTGTCATTTTGACCAACAATTTGCCAGTTCTCTATGGACACAAACTTGAAAATGGGTCTGAGACTAAACTCAACGTCAAATGGTGGTCCGTAAACCGTGGCTAAAATGCAGAATAAATAGTGGGCCCTGGTATGAAAATGGTTGAAAAGCCCTGCTCTATGTGGTCTGCACTGCAGGGCTGACTATTGTAATTTGAGGCCCTTGACATGAAAAAAAGTCTATGAACCACTGTTCTCAAACATCAGAAGTTAATTCAAAAGAGACCGATTCACCACACACTGACTGAAGAACAAGACATCACAGGCCCAGAATAGTATTCTACTGCATAATGTTTATACAACATACAGACAGCAGCATGATGTTATAAAAAGCAGTGAATTACAGTGCAATTACAGTATATTCATAAGGTTTTAAACAAGTTCAAAACGTTCGTGTTCATGTTTTACAGTAATATCACTGTAAAATAAATTATGCAACTTTGTGGAATTGATATTCTGACAGTGAAGGCCACTTACCACAAACTGTAACTTTCATATTGCCAACTCCATTATGTTATGTAATATTAAACAGTATTGCAAAAAAGTGACATTTGATGTATTACAATCAAAAAACAAAATTATATTATATTTAAAAAACATTACAGTTAAGCCAACAAATGCATGCAAAAATAAAATGTTTAATTAAACTCAAACATTTTAAAATGTTTCTGAATGAAACAAACTTAATGGTTTCTTACATTAAAAACAGCTTTGCAATATACACAAAGCAAAACATAACATTGTTTAAAAGTAAAATAACCTTGTATTTTGGTTAGATTTGCTTTTATCCGAAATCAAAGCCAAGGGTGTCAACACTGACTACTGTCTATACAATATATCCAGGACATCTGGGTCTTAAACATAAGTACAAATTCTTCAATTGTTTACAACTTCATATACCAGTGCTTCTCAAAGTAGGGTGCAGGGACCCTGGATATTTAAATTGTAAACAGGATTATTCTTATTATTTTCTTCTCCTATGGGGTCCCTGGCACCACTTACTTCAGATCGGGGACTGCCAAATGCATTTCAATTTTGGTGGTCCCTGAAATGTCTGAAAACCACTGACTTGTATAACATCAATAAATATGGTATTTATTCCCTACTTTGTACACATCAGCTTGCTTTTGCTTGTTTATTTAATATATGATACCGCTGAACCAGTCCATTTGCTTTGAAGGCAAAATCTGCAAAAAAGAGAAGGAAATATTGATTATTAGTAGCAACAATGTCAGTATCGAATATCAACATTTGCTGATATATCTGTGCAATGTATCGGTACCTGTTTTCTGGTTGTTAGATCTGGAGATTAATAAAGGGGGCGAACCCCACCACGTCCTGTAGAAGCACCAAGGCCCTCTGCAGAGGGGGCTCCACGTCGATCTCTACATTCCGTTTCCGTAGGGGGTCCAGACTCGATTCGGTCACATTGTGACAGTGGTTCACCTTCAGGGACTGCAGCTTTGGGCAGTACTCAGCAACAGTCCTGTCAACAAACACACACACACACACACACACACACACACAGATACTGAAACTGATACAGTGTAGGCCAGCAGTAATCAGACTGACAACATAGCTCTATCCCTCAACCCTAATCGCATTGTTCCCACATGTCAGAAAAAAGCTTGTTCGGAATTACATTCGGATCCCAGAGAGGGTGAGAATAACAACTGAAACAAAGACGCCCACTACTCATTGTTTAAAGTCGTATTGCGACTGTTTTTTTTTGTTTGTTTGGTTGGTTGGTTTTTTTTAGATATTTTACCATTTAACCCTCAATACTTGACGTTGAGTAGTTGTTTTATCCCTCTACAACAAACCCGTTTGGCTGAATCTTGAAACCAAGTTGGCCCCACGGAAAGTGAAAAATAGTCCCGAATTTCAAAAGTGAAGATGACTCGGTCAAACCTGTGGAACGGTCAGCCCCAAACTACTAAGTTGAAGTATCTTTAAATTTGTTAAAGCAACATTAAATGAGTCATTTTCACTGCATTACAGGGTCAATAACAAGCTATGTGCCAACTTTTATTATAACTATTATTATATATTATTATATATGAAAAACTGTAAAAAAATAAACATGGGGCAACTATTACACTATAGTTGGGCAAAACGTTCTGGAAAATCGGACCAACCACTCTTTGTGATCGGGACTGATCGGGGTAAACTTGTATCAAGCCAAAAGACCTTTTCCCAGCCATTGTTTAAATACAGTCCGGGACCAGTTTTTTGCTTTGAGTATGCACTGAAAAGGCCGTGGCAGTGGCAAATCCATTAATTAATACCTGCCAGTGAATTGTGTTAAGCAGGTGTCAAGCACCAAGAATAGCTGATGTACAATACGCTTACACGTTCATCGACTTATTTTCGGTAGCCTACGGTGGCTTACTTTCTCTACAGAGGACGACTATCTCGAGACCACAAAAATAAATCCTAAACAGTCCTTCCCATCATGTAACAACAACTAAGTTGCATTACCTGATGGACTGGTTCCTAACCCGCAGGCAACCCGTCAGGTCCAGCTGCTCCAGGCCCCTGCAGTTCTTGGCCACCTCCTCCACCGACTCGTCGGTGACATTGGCGTTGACTGCCACCGACAGGGACCTCAACTTGAGACACTTCTTGGCCAGGTAGCAGATGGCCTCGTCCTTCAGCTGGCGGCAGGCGGTGAGGTCGACGGACTGCAGCCCCCCGCAGTGGTCGGCCAGGCTGCGCAGCGACAGGCTGTCCACCCACTCGCAGTGCGCCAGGCCCAGGTGCTGGAGGTGCGCGCAGCTCAAGGACACCGCCACCAGGGAGTGGCGCGTGAGCCGCACGCAGCCCCGCATGTCCACTCGCAGCAGGTGCTGGTTCTGGCCAATCACGGGCAGCAGCTCCTTGTCCGTCGCCCAATCGGAGCAGTTGTGGAGTGACAGGTTTTGGAGAACTTTGTTGTCCTTCAGCATAGTGCAGAACGCCTCCTTGGGAATGCAGGTGCCAATCTGCACATTGAATTGCAGAGTGACACACACACAAAAAACAATGAATAACCAAACTAAAATTGCTATCAATTAATGATGCACCAATATACCACGTATTGGTTAGCCGATATCTTCTGTTGTTGGCTAATATCAGTATTGGCAAATAAAAATGACATTAATGCAGTGGTTTTCAACCTTTTGCATACCAGGGCCCACTATTTATTCGGCATTTGAGCCACAGACCACCACTTGGTCCCAACTTTTGTTTTTGTCCACAATACCAGGCTGGGTTTCAGAAACAAAAAAACATACAAATCAAAATGGCCATTAATCTTCTACATTCTCTGGTTGTGTAGACTTTGGCTAATTCAGACAATGAATATTTTAACTCTTGGGAGTGTAAACATTGCAAAAGTCCATTTGGTTTCATTTTTACACTCATAAAGAGTTACATCTGGTTAAACAATTTTCCATTTAGCTGGGAATCGCCTGGAATCCTTTGGTCCCCCCGACCACCTGTTGAAAACCCCAGTATTAATCGATGGCATTGGCTGATGTTTATCTGTTTTTGATAAGCATACAATTTGCAGACGCGTATTTCTTGTATTGAAGATGTATAGTTTCCCTGGCACAATAGGAGTAAATAAAAGCAACAAAAACGAAATAAGCATATTGGTACTATCGGCCAAGAATATATATATATTGGTGCATCCCTACTATCAATGTTTGTCTCTTTTACTCTCTCGGACAGTGGTTCTCAATTGTTCTCGTGCAAAGAACCGCATAAAACGCAAACATTGTTGCAATGTTTTTACTTAATGTAAGACGCTCTTGATTAAGAGTGATTGATAAATATGTTAATTGTAAATTGTATGCGCATTTTGGTAATTGGCCCTGGATCCCCCCATCTGAAAATATGTTGTGTAGTGGACCCCCAGAAAGATTTTAAATTACTCAAAGTTTTCCAAACATTTCCATATTTTTTCTAATATCGTCAAATATAGCAGACAGGCTCGCAGTATAGCACAAAGTGAGGTGATGTGAGCCTGTAGATCTGCTATTAGTTACTATCCAACATGGATAATGTGGTTAGAATTATTGTGATTACTTTTTTTTGCTGGGGTCCAATTGTGCTCTGCTTGACAACCAGTGCTTTAGTCCAGTGGTTTTCAACCAGTGGTCCAGGGACCACCAGTGGTCCTTGAGAGTTCTAGGTGGTCCCCAAGCTAAACGATGGAAAGTTGGTAAACAGGTGTAACTCTTTGAGAGCGTAAAAATGAAACCTAATGGACTCTTGCGGGTCCATTTGGTTTCATTTTACACTCTCAAGAGTTAAAATATTCAACATCTGAATTAACCCAAGTCTACACAAGTAGAGAATGTAGAGAATTAATGGTCATTTTGATCTATATGTTTGACTGGTTTCCTGGTTTCCCAAATCCAGCATGGAATTGTGAACAAAACCAAAATAAATCTTTACTTTTGAGGTCTGAGGGGGTAAAACGTCATCAAATAGTGGTTCATGGCTCAAATTCTGAATAAATAGTGGACCCTGGTATCAAAAAGGTTGAAAACCACTGCTTTAGTCATATACAGTACGTGAGAGGCATGGCTGCACTGCATGGACTATTTTCTCCATCATCATCACCAACACCCACCTGTGATAGATCAAAGGTCCGACAGTTGGCCATGTACACCTGGACGAGGGCATGGAACTGCTTGCACACTCTCTGGAGCCTGACTAGCTCTGGCAGTGTCAAATGACATAAAATATGTGGAACTAATACATCTTCCCAAGGCAGATCCAAAAGATGACAACTGAAGGTGGGGGGGAAAAAGGAGTGTGGGGGAAAATGACAGTTTAATAATCCATCAGCATAGATCAACAGCTGCACCATGGCATCAACACACTGTTAACCCCCATTGTTTGCCAACTCTAGCGTTTATTATTGTCAGCTGACTGCTGCTTAGAGTCGTAAGCTAATATTAGCCAGCTGTAGTTACGCTAACTCCGTTCACTTCATGGGGTCAGTTCAATGGCGGCTCTTCTACATAGAGAATTGAGAATACAGACAACAAATTGGGACAAGTCCTGTAGCGGAGCTAGGCAGAAAGAAATGCGTTGGATTCAGGCAACATGACAGTTTAATGATTTTAAGTCAATTCATTTCAGATCGTTTTGTAGTAATCTTCGTACAACACAAGCTTGGCATAGATTTCAATTTATGTAGCTCGAGTGCTCCGTTTCTGACCCCTCAATATCCCAACTCTTCTGTGGTACAGTACGTAGCCGGTTTTGTGGTTATAAAGCAATCGGCCGCATGCGTTATAATGCACCTACTTTTGCACCTCGGTTTCTTCATCTCCCATTTTGACTCAGCGGTAGCATCAACTGTTATCCTTCATATAGTTAGGAAGACCATGGAGTGGAGCCTCTACCGCTAGCTACTGTAGTGACAGACAGTGCAGACTTGTTTACAACACTTCCGGGGTTCATTCATCATCATCATCATCATCATCACTGATAGTGTTGTACTCTCTCTCTCTCTCTCTCTCTCTCTCTCTCTCTCTCTCTCTCTCTCTCTCTCTCTCTCTCTCTCTCTCTCTCTCTCTCTCTCTCAGACTTAAATGTATATCAGTACAGGGTACAGTCAGACTGTAATGTAATCAATACAAGGTACAGTCAGACTTAAATGTAATACTAGGTAGAGTCAAACCCATAATTAGACTTAAATGTAATACTAGGTTCATATTCAGTTCACAATCATGACATGAAAAAAGCAATAGTTTAAGCACCATAAAAAGTAAAAGTAACAAAAAATATGAAAGGTGGATTTTTTTTAATCATAGTTGCCTCATTGTTTTTTTTTTCAGTCAGGCCTGTTTTAAAGCACACCAGGGATTTACACTTTTTGAGGGAGACAGTCGTTAGGCGTTATAATCAGGGAGTTATTATCACATAATATTTTTGTGTAGTTCTTTATTGAGTAATATACTCTTTAATATTTACAATACTTGTTTTTAGACATGAACGCAATGCTTGATGTTCTAACTGTGGTTTTCCAGAGTCACACAGATCTTCCCTGGTAACACCTTCAGAGATGTACCAACAGCACCATTAAAAATGTATGGAAACAGTGTGTGAGTGAAGGTGTGTGTGAAGGTGTGCAGGTGTGTGTTAGAATCAGGATCAGAGAAGGACAGCCGTCCTCTGTCCCAGTCCAGATGGACTCTGATCCTCCGGGCTTTCTGATTCACTGAGAGGACAGTCTTCCTAACACCTGATGAGGAGTATGCTTAGTATTCACCCACACAGAACTGTATATACCAGTATCCATTCCTTGTGCCTCCCTTCCTCCAGTATGACTCCTCACACACACCTACTTCCCAGTTTGTATTGTCTCCAACCTCAACATCCCAGCTGTGAGACCCTGAGTTAAAGCCTTCAGAACACTGGACATTGGGGTTGTAGCCCCAAGTAAACCTCTCTGGGTTGTCAGGAAGCTGCTGTTCCTCTCCTACACGTCTCACACTGGTCAGATCATCAGACATCATGAGTTTAGTACCAGCAGTGTTGGGGTCCAGGAGGACAGGAGTGTAGGAGACAATGTCCTTCATCTTGTCCCAGACTGTGAAGGTCAGGTTCTTCAGGTGTTTGGCCTGGTCTATCAGAGCTCCTCCTGAGAGCGTTGGTGGGTCCTGCAGGGTGATCTGCTGGACTCTCTCCATGGTGCTCTTGTAGTTCTGCAGGAATGAGACGTGGTCCTCGGCTCTCAGCTGGTCCTCGGCAGCTCGGATGGCATCGGAGAGGGTTTCTATGTCTCTGCTCAGAGCCTCCATCCTCTCCTTCATCTTCTGACTCTTCTGAGCCTCTTCCTCCCGCAGAGCGGCCATCCTGGCCTCCTCTTCCTCCTGGAGGAACCGACGTAGATTCTCAAACTGTTCCTTGATCTGCATCTCTGTGTACTTGGCCTGAACCTTGATGTAGTTTTCTGTTATGTTGAATTTAGTTTTAACTTCATCGAAGACCTTCAGTTTCTCCTTTAAAGGCTTCAGTGAGTCCTGGACCTTCAGTCTGCAGATGTCAGACGCTTCGTCCAACGGTAAGAACTTGTGTCTGGCATGTTTGTTCGAATCACGACACACAAGGCACACCAGCTGTTCATCGTCCAGACAGAAGAGCTTGAGCTTCTCAGTGTGTGAGCTGCAGAGGACCTCAGAACTCAATGACAACGAGCTCCGGCCTTTCTCCTCAAAGAACTTCTCACACAGGTTCTCCAGAGCAAAGTTTATGGCAGCTTCCTTGGAGGATCTTCTCTGACAAAGCGGACATTCCCTGGTTGGTCTTTCCTTCCACCAGTCCTGCAGACAGTCTTTGCAGAAGTTGTGTCCACAGGACAGCATGACAGGATGTTTAAAGATCTCTTGACACACAGTGCAGCTCAGATCCTCTTGCTCACCGGTGAAACGGGAAGCCATTTTGTTTTTGTCTGCCCTTCACACACGTGATCTGGAATGTTCTCTGAGGCTGAGGTTGTTACAGCAGACCAATACTAGAAGACAAAACAATTTAAAGTTAATAGGCAACTTCAGTATGTACAAAATATGTGTTTGTAAACAAATTTGAATCTAACTCCACCTCACCTCCACTCTATTGGCTTATTTGTTCAACAATTCTGGACCGGCGTTAGGGCAAAGCAAGTGTCTGTCTACAGAGAAACAGCTACAGTATCATAGTAGAAGCGATGTAGAGGGGGAAAAGGCAAAAAATATATAGCTACATGTATATTTTGACTTTTGGCTAAAAAGTTGCCTATAACACCTTTAAAAATGTTCCAGTGATTATAGAAATTGATGATTAAAAATAAGTTAACTTCCTGTTGATTCTACTATTTGAAGATCTGGATCCGGATCCACAGATCCAGTCTGGGTTTTCTTTTTAATAAAAGTCAACAGGAAGTTAACACTTCATGTAGTTTTATGAACTACATGATCTTTTTATGATTGTGTTAGTGATGCTATACACTACAGTGTCTCAATGAACTTTGTATGTGTTTGTTTCCGTTTATTGTACGCAAGACATTAAATGCATACATGTACATTCATACAAACACAACATATTAACATATGTTGTATGTGTTTGTTTTGTTTAAAAGAGTGACTTTGAGAGTCGACGAGAAGTATATATTGACATATCAATTTCTAATCACTGGAACTATGTTTTTTCTTGACCACATTTGGAATTACATCATGGCAAGGTATAGGACAGAAAAAAACGGCCCTTTTAAGTAAGAATATATGCTGTATTTTTACTATTTATTGGAAAACAAGCCTATAGACCATATGTGACAGCACCTGGTACTTTGTGCCTCATGTAGGCCTGCAGGATCAATTGTCTGTTTTTACAGATTATTAAAGTATACAATGTAAGCTTTCATATGATGCATCACTCAAGGAAATTGGAGCATTTGTTAGGAGTTATGAGCATTTAAATCTGAGTGTCCCAAAATAGCAAAACTGAGAAAAAGCCATTTGAAGTTTCAGAAATGTTCCCGACATGGGGAACAAAGCACCAGATCTGATCACATATAGGGTCTATAGACTTGTTTCCATTGTGGTCTTTTGGAGAACATCAGAATTGATCAGAATGTGTATCTACAGAAATGACCCTTCAGCTTCAAATAATCAGAGATCATAAAGTCATAATTGTACACCTCTAGTTATCAGAGTATCAGCTTCTTTATCACAGCAGGATTACACAGTAAAACTCTAGGTTGAATTTATTCCCGTCATAGTAAAAACGCAATAGCTGTACTGCAGTATAAGTATAAGAAAAAGATACTTATACTGCAAATTGCATAATACTGTTCATACTGTAAGAGTAGAAATAGTTCTGTTTTGTCTTCCATCTGTACTTACCTCAGTGGAGATGGTACAGCAGATAGCAGCTTGATCACATGACCTATCCCTCAATTTATAGATCTATTTACTGATCAGTGTATATTTGCCTCTCGGTGTGTCCGTCAGTGAATGGCAGAGTGAGAAAATGGCTGAGACGACTGTAGAAGAACAGGATAAGAGTTATCACACACCAGTGTTGGGAAAGTTCTCTTTTTTTCTGAAATAGTTCAGTTCATAGTTCATACATTTCAAAACGAACTAGTTCCGTTCATAGTTGAATTGTTGAACTTTTAGAACTAAAGTTCATGTTTCCAAAAAAAGAACTATTATAGTTCTTTTTCGTTCTTTTTTTCCCTCCCTATTTTTTTGTTAAAAATTTGCAGCCCATAGCCATATACAACTGAAGATGTCCTTAATTGATCCTCTTTATTATGGGTCAATCTTTCAAAGTCAAAGTTTTTGTTTGTGAAGATTTTATTACGAAGGCACCCAGTTCAGTCCAGCCCTCTGCATCTCTGTGTGCTGAAAATAGAGCAGAAAATATCAGCAGAGGTTTGCGGCGGCCCGAGATCTCCGGTCCCCCACACACACCTCACTGTATTGTTTTCTACTCTCCTTCTCTTAACTTCTTATTGTATTCACTCATATTTCTAATGGCTAAAGGCTGATCCAGACATCATGTACAGAACCCTGTTCTGATTGATACAGGAGTACTGTGGACATAGACAGCCTGGTTTAGACACTCTGTCAAACTGTTACGTCACTTCAAAGAGACAACATAACAAATTAATGCAATTATTTTTTCCGATATGTTCTCTGTTCTCTCCCCCACACACAGTTTCATCATGAAAAGTGCTATACAAATCCGAGATATTATTATTCTTATGGTTATTATGCTTTTCAGGGTGGGGGTGTGTTGAGGAGTGTAGTAAATTTTGGGAAAAGCATTAGGCTATACATTTACATCCACTATAGCAGTGGTTCACAAACCTTTTCATTAAGGACCTCCAAATTGATAGACACTCATTAACATGCAGGCCCCAATCGAAAATATACGCCAGGGACTCCCTTGAAATGGCTTTATAGTGATTTTCTCTCTCTCGAAAAAAAAAAAAAAAAAAAAAAAAAAAAAAAAGCATTTGTGCACAAACCCCCATTTAATGGCATTTCTATCTCTGGTTTTAATTTAACTCTGTGAGTGTACAAATCATGGAACCATACTTCCATTTCTACAATTCTCTTAATTACAGACCCATAAGGTTTTTTAGCTGGTTTCCCTGTGGAACTCCCTTGAGGATCTCTGGGTGTGGACCACTCCTTGGGAACCATAACCAGGGGAGGATTATCCAACGGGGATGTCGGGCCCAGGCCCAGGGGCCCCTGAGTTAGGGGGGCCCCTGAGGTTGAGTGTTGAATGTGATCGCTAAGACGCTCAAGCTCATGCCCTCCCCAAAAAAGGGGTAACAGTGAACCCCTTTTCACTGTTATTTACAAGGGGCTTATTCATTTTGTGTCAATAAAATAACCCCAAAAGTCCTAAACCATCATGATATGGTACATTAATGCAAGTGTTTGCATTTACAGTATTTGGCTTAGTTATTTTGGCTGTTTATTATATTCAAGCAATCCATGTAAATCCGCCTACTGTATAATTACGTTACAATGCAAGTGTGCAGGGGGCCCTTTGGCTGGTGGTGGCCCGGGGGCCCATAATTTTTAGATCCATCTATGACCAAATAACCATAACCATTGTACTATAGTATAGCAGGAAGAACTTGACACTACAGCTAGTGATTAAAAAAAAATAAATAAAATGCACTCTAAGTACGCTACTACTCTGATTTTGACCAAGTTAATGTTAGTAGTTGTCAGCTGAATATGAAGATTATGTAAAAAATATGCCATGAACTGAGTATGATCTGCAGGCATGCATGTTGAACAAATGCATGACCATCCTATCAATGGTATACGGAACAATGGAATCAGTCAGGCTGAACAGCTGCTGACTACAGAGTTACTGTTTGGCTGAATGCCGTGAGCCCGCAGTGAAGCTTTGTGAACAGTGAATACACACTTTTTGACAGACTGCACGCTGTTTTCCAGGCTAAAGGACAAATTATGGCACATAAATCAATCTACGATTTCTTTGCAGAGGACCTGGATGGACAATCCATTCCACTAAGTAACTACAGGGGCAAGGTGGTTCTGATTGTAAACCTTGCTACCTTCTGAGGATCAACGATTGAGGAGGTAATACCTTTGGAACACTGACGACCAATCCATATGGAAAACTTTATAGAAATGTCATATATGTGCGGACTCTTGAAAGTGGCATCTTTCATACAAGCCACCTTACAAAAAATACTATGGATCTTATATCTGTTTTGAATGTCATATAATTCTTATCAATTACAAAATTATTGTTTTATATGTTTCACTTTACAAAAAATACCATGGATCTTATATCAACTATTCTCTTGTGTGAGGATTGTATGAGAGGTGCCACTTTGCATATACAGTATACTGTAAATGTTTCCATATGGGGACAGAATCGATCGAAATATGCAGCTAATTGCTTATATCCATTATATCCATTTTAATGCTGACCTACTGTATCTACTTTGCATATGGCAAATAAGGTCTATTGTATATATTTTGTAAAGATGTCTGAACTCTGAAGTGGCGTGTTATTATTGTTTTTTTCTCAGTACCACAGAATGAATGCACTCATGGAAATGTATGGTCACCTCAACTTCACCGTGCTAGGATTCTCCTGTAACCAGTTTGGTCTTCAAGCACCTGGTATGAATGCTTTTGAACTGATTATGTTTCATTAAAAAGACATGTTTCATTTGTGTAGACGATCTGTTTGCGTTGCCATCAAGCTAGTTCTTCTTCCATTCACTTGAACCCTAAGGACAGCATGTTGGGGACATTGTGAGAAAAATGGCAGATCTACAAGCTCGAACACAGTCAAGGCCGTTTGAGTTTGTAGATCACCTGTTTTCAGTAAAAGAGATTGGATTTAAAGTGAAATAGTAGCAAACCTGCTATAGAACCAAGGGAGTTCCTAGTCAACAAGTTTTTAGTTAGCTGGATAAACCGACATGATTTAATTTCATGTGTGAGTCCAAGTTGTCTGTGTAAGATATATTATGTGGCTTTATTTATTTGTACTGTATTGTGCCAAACATAAGACAACTCTGGTTATAAGACAACCCCCATTTTGCAAGACTCATTTGTGGAAAAAGAACATTGAATGTCAAATATGGTAGTTTAGTAGTTCCATACGACCCAACATGTTTATCTGGGAAAATGTCTTGTCAGTGCTTAATCACATAGTCTCTCTCTTTTCATTTTATTGTAGCCACAAAAAACAAAGAAAAGTTGTAAATTAACTGTACCTCTTCTCCTTTAGAGGTAAATCATGAAACTCTCAATGTTCTAAAGTATGTGAGACCTGGCGGAGGATTTGAACCGAAGTTCCCTATGTTTGGCAAGTGCGAAGTGAATGGAATAAATGAAGAACCACTTTTCGCCTATCTCAAGGTATTTTGTATTCAATAGTGTTTTTTTTTTTTTTTGGGGGGGGGGGTGGATAATAATAAAATCATATTCTTTGGTAAAAGCTCACCATGCACATAATGTTAGCAAGATACCGTTCTCTTTTCAGGAATCTTTGCCATTTGTGAACCCTGTTATCGGAGATAAATCAAAATGCTTTTGGACGCCCATCAAAGTCAATGACATTCGGTGGAACTTCGAAAAGTTCTTGATTACATCAGATGGTGTGCCATATAGACGGTGAGTCATGCACTTGCTCATGGATGTTCTTCAGTGTTTATTCTGAATTGTGAATCGAAGAGGAAAACAATGCTTCTGAGTTTAAGCTCAGAAGCGTCTCTTGAGCAACCACGTTTATTTCTCATTTTAAGATCACCTATGCCTCTTTATAAGATGAATACTAGGATCCATAAATGAGGCAAAGCTGAAGTCTCTCCATTGGCTGCTGCAGATGTATTTGAGAGATACATGAGACAAAGCTTGAAATCTTGCTATATATACGCATATAGCAAGATAAGATTTCAGCTTTCAAAGAGGCATAGGTATTTAGGTGATCTATAAAATGAGTAATAAACGTGGTTGCTCAAGAGACGCTTCTGAGCTTAAACTGAGAAGCAATTCTTTTCCTCTGGGATGGTAAAACTGCAGCCCTGATTTTTTTTTTTTTTTGTTTGTTTGTTTCAGGTATGAACTTCACTCTCCCTGTGAGAAACTGGAAAGAGATATTGCAGAACTTTTCCAGTCGTCCCGTTGAGTCTTGTACCCTTGAATGTCAGATTGTCGGTGGCAGAGTGACGATCCCCCAGTAAATGCAGACGTTTGCACCTGGAGTTGGATCTGATGAGAAGTGGAACGGGACTCAGAGATTCAGTGCATTCACTCTGAGGCCAGCTTCCCTTCAGCCACTGGAACCCTGTTTTAGTACACTGTATTTTTGATTCCTAATGAGAAACTGTTATTCTGAAATAAAATGTGAAGAGTTTATCTTATCTGTTTTGGCTTCTTTATTTATTGTGAGGAAAAAAAAACATTTATTAGTGGTATTTTATCATGTACATAGGTGAAGACCTAGTATAAGTGGGGAAGTAAGTGGTCCTTTAAATGAGGGGTTTTCAACAGCCGCAGCGCCGTCAGTTGATCATGAACACACAAACACACAAAGCTCCATTCCTAAAGCCCTTCAGGGCGGCAAGTGCCGCTTAATTTGTATTATTCTTGCTGCAACAAGTTGTTGACAGTATACAGCAGGGGTGCCCACACTTTTTTGACCGGAGAGCTACTTTCAAAATGACGGGCTCAACAATGGAGGACCATTTAATTAGGATAAAATGGTCCTCCATACTCAACAAGATCTACACATCAAAAATGTGATTGTTCCACTACTCAATACTGAATCCATTTCAAGGCCCCCCTAGAAAGTTTGACTTTGAAAAAGTGGTGATGGTGTTACTTACTGTTATAGTGTTTAAGAATAATGCACTTATAATGAAAAATAGACAGGGAGAATTGGAAGGTTTTCTTGTGTCTGACGTTTGAAAACAGTATTTGGGGGTTTGAGTTGACAGTTTGTGATGTTGAGTTTAGTTTTTTTGCACCAAAAGACTATAACTTTTTTTGTCTACAATTGGGAAAGTGAACAGACAAAATTTTCTAATTGTGTGGACTCTTGAAATTAGGTAATTCAGATGTTTAAATATAATTTAACTCTTGAGAGTGTAACATTAAACCAAATGGACTCGTAAGGGAGTAATTAATTATTAATGAATGTTGAAGCTGAGATTAAAATTTGCAATGCATACTTGTATGGTTGTAATGACACTATTAGTGGGGTTTCGTCTCCATGTTAAATGTGGATGTCATTTACAACTCTTGTAAAAGTTTCACTTTCAGTCCTAATTTGTTGGTGAGGGTCTATAGAACCATTTTGGTTCGAGTGGCCCGCACACAAATTAAATATTTGGCCTGTAGGGGGCGTAACAAGGTGCCAACCCTACCAAAACATGTAAACTGTTGTAACTTTTGATCGAATTGTCCAATCTGTACATATGGGATATCTATGGATTCACAATCAGGAGTAGCATTTGCTACCTAAACCTAATTACACATAAAATATATTTTTTCATCCATTATTGGTGTATATCGACAAAAATAGCAAGCAAAACAAGCTAAAATTAGCTAAAACCGAAGTGAGTTTCCATCTCCATGTTAAATTTAGTTGTCGTTTACAACTTTAAAAGTTTAACTTTCAATACTAAATTCTAGGTGAGGTAACCATCTTGGTTAGAGTGGCCAGCACGCAGATAAAGATTATTGGGGGGGGCTTCCAAAATATGATATAAGACTGTCGTAACTTATCCAATCTGAACATATGACATATTCACATTCAGAAGTAGTATTTAGTCATTTAGACCAGGGGAGCCCAACCAGTAGATCGGGATCTACCGGTAGATCTCGGCCTGATCACAAGTAGATCTCGGGAGATGTGGGGGGGAAAGAAAAAAAAATGGTGTGGAAAAGAAAAAAGAGCGATTTTCGTCAGTGTGTGATACATTTGCAATGGCAGTGTTTGTCCATGTCTGTTGTACTTATGTTGTACAGTTGTAGGCCTATTTATGACAAGTCTGCTGTACTTTATGCTTATATGGACATAAAGTAAGTGGTAAAACAAAGTAGTGTTGTGTTGTTGCGAAGTTACTGTAGGCTGGCAACGATGCGTGTGGTTTGAAATGTTGATATTGGACTGGTAGATCCCGGAGGGGTTGGCTGCTGAAAAGTAGATCTTGGGTCAAAAAAAATTGGGCACCCCTGATTTAGACCATATTACCCCAGCCCCCCTCCCCACCCCCTTGTGTGTATCCACAAGAATAGCACGTAGTCCAGCCTCTATGTGCAGTATTTTGATGATAACAGCATGAATTTTGGAACACAGTTGGAGCATGTCATTAGGAGCATTGTTGGCTATGGCACCATCACAGATTTGTCCCTTGGTAATCCTGACAGCTATTTTCTAAAATATTAATTCTAGTAAATAGTCCCACATTGTCAATGATGAGGAATTCATTGGTACTATTTACATTTGTCCTGTGACCATGGTAGATATTTCTCATAATGGCCACCACCTGCTGATATTTTAACAGTAATTAAAATTCTCTGATCCTGATTCTGGTAACTAATCCTACGTTTTCAAGGACGAGGTCTAAAGGATGACGTGGGGTGAGGGCTTCCAGCCAGAGTTTCTCCTCACTTCTTATGGCCTCAGTGTTCTGGGGCTATGTCAGCTATGTCAATGCCATTGTCTTTGCTGAAGGTTTCTTTCCAAGTCTCTAGCTCAGCCCTGCAAGGTCCAACCCAGACTTGTGCAGATGGCTGCTGGCTCATCTGGAGGCCCCGGTTTGTGTGATTAGGTGGGGTTGACTGCCGCAATCAGGATTAGGGGCTTGACCCTTTCAAACTGTGGCAGTCTAGCCAAGTGTCTGCATTTGTTTTGGAGACTATATACAGGAGACAGTTTCTCACCAGCACCAGGTATCATGAGGTGAAGGCTCCTTCAATTGACATTGTTGTTGAGTCTTCATGGGGAGAAGCATTATGCATTCCGAACCATCTTCAAGAAGGACATGAGAGTCGAAAAGAATGGTCACCATGGTGCAATATAACTACTTTGAGTATGACTATTTTCCTGTCAACTAGCTTGTGTGTGAAGGTACAGCACTTCAGCAGGGGTTTTCACCAGACAGCTTTTACTGTATGGATCTGGATGGGATCTGGCTAGAAGTACACAGACTGGTGTTGGATCTGGGTGGGGATCTGGCTAGAATTACACAGACTGGTGTTGGATCTGGATGGGGATCTGGCTAGAAGTACACAGAATGGTGTTGCATCTTGGTGGGGATCTGGTTAGAAGTACACAGACTGGTGTTGGATCTGGGTGGGGATCTGGCTAGAAGTACACAGACTGGTGTTGGATCTGAATGGGGATCTGGCTAGAAGTACACAGACTGGTGTTGGATCTGGATGGGGATCTGGCTAGAAGTACACAGACTGGTGTTGGATCTGGATGGGGATCTCGCTAGAAGTGCACAGACTGGTGTTGGATCTGGGTGGGGATCTGGCTAGAAGTATACAGACTGGTGTTGGATCTGGGTGGGGATCTGGCTAGAAGTACACAGACTGGTGTTGGATCTGGATGGGGATCTGGTTAGAAGTTTACAGACTGGTGTTGGATCTGGGTGGGGATCTGGCTAGAAGTACACAGACTGGTGTTGGATCTGGGTGGGGATCTGGCTAGAAGTACACTGGTGTTGGATCTGGATGGGGATCTGGTTAGAAGTACACAGACTGGTGTTCTGACCTCACTGGGTGAGTACTAAGAATATGTCAGCTGATTTCATGGGCTCACTTGATTTTCACATATAGGGTAGAAGACATGGATTTACTGCCTACATCAATACATCAATATTACACATTTTGATGATTTGACTATTATCTAGCATTTTATAAAAAATCATAATCCTTGAAAACGTTTTGTCATCAGAATCAAGATTGTATGTTGTATGAGCTGAATTGGTAAAATAACAGCAGATGATGGCCACCATAGCTGTCATCACAGACCCATAGCCAAAACAATTCCTTATGGCAGGCTTTAACTTTGTGCCAAATGTCATGCTTTCATTGAAAAGTGCACAATTTTCACACAGAGGCTGGGCTATAAGTGGGTATGCCTAACTTTAATCCCCCCAATACTGTATTGTTTCTATTTATTTACAATTTATACCATTACTCATTCATGATAGGTAGGCACTAACTTCATCCTTCTAGGTTCAACAGAATTTAAATTAGGTGCCATTTGAAGTAATTTGATGTACATGGGCGTCCATTTTTTCCATATCATATTCCAAACATTAATATTTGAAATCCAGTTAATTCCTGGGTTAGTATTGACTAGATATAGCAAAAGAAAACAAAGAAAAAATAGCAATTGTGAGAAAATAAAGACTTTTAAGAAAATCAAAAATCCGATTTTGGTCAATTTTGAAATTAGGCAAAAAATGCATATTTTTTTCATCTACAGATGGGCCACTCGAACTAAAATTGTTCTATAGGTCATCATCTACAAATTAGAAGCGAAAGTCAAACTTTTACAAGAGTTGTAAATGACGGTGTGTCGTGGGACCCCACTATATTGGATATTGCCTATCCTCTAATAAAAACAAGTTAAACATGGTAAACAACAGTATGAAAACAGTTATCACATGAATTAAACAATGACAAGTTTGGTTGTTTGCATAATGTTACAGTGTAACATTTTTTTTTCCCACATTCTTTGCACACACACTCAATGTGTGTGTGTGTGTGTGTGTGTGTGTGTGTGTGTGTGTGTGTGTGTGTGTGTGTGTGTGTGTGTGTGCGCGTGTGCGTGTGCGTGTGTGTTGGAGGGGGGGGGTGCGTGTGGAGTTTATGAAAAGCCAAATGTCCCTTTCAGCGACCCGTAGGGCATCCGCTCTATTCGTTTGATTCTAGCTGGATCATCGGAGGCCTGCAGCCCGAGGGAGCGGGTGTTTTGAAATGGATTCTGATTCCGAGGATGACGATAGGAGAGGGAAAACAAATAAGAAGAGGAAGGCCGCTGAAGACAGTGATCAGGAAAGAAAGTTTGTTGTCGGAATCGTCGCAAGAAACCAAGTTGATGGCCTCTTTAGTGATCCACATGCTGTGGGGAGGTTTGTTGTTGAAAGGATTGGGAAAGTTAACTCAGTCAGGGTGAGCAGAGGAGGGGTGGTCATTGTGGACTGCAAGAATAATGATCAGGTTGTCGCGGCTGTGAACAGGATCTTTACGTTTCGAGAATGTCCACTGGACGTATTTCGGTTGGGAGTTAAACGTTTCAGGAAAGGGGTGATTAGTGCTGTGCCACTGACTTTGAAGAAGGGGACGTTTGTCGACTTTGTTGAGGGTGTGTGTCAGGAGAGGAGATTGACGCGGTACAGAGATGGGATACGGGAGGAAACCACATCAATGTGCCTAACATTTGAAGGGGATAGGCTTCCAGAGCGAGTGTTTTTGGACTGTGTCAGTTATAGGGTAAGGCCCTATGAAAGAGCACCGCTCCGCTGTTTCAGCTGTCAACAGTATGGCCATGTCGCTGCAGTTTGCAGGGGAAGTAAAAGATGTGGAAGATGTGGGGCGGAGAACTGCGAGGAGGAATGCAGAGAGAGAGAGGAACCAGTGAAGTGCCTACATTGTGGAGGTGAACATTATGTAGGTTCGAGACAGTGCCCCAGGAAAGTGAGAGAGGTGCAAGTAAATAAGATCAGGTCAGGAAAGAAGCTATCGTATGCTGAAGCAGTGAAGAGAGTGGAGGGGGACGGTCAAAGGAGGGCATCGCGACAGGATGAACATGAATCTCGTATGAGTGGAAAAGTGAATGGAGCTGAGCGGGGTGTATTCATGGAGAAGAATCGTTTTTTGGCATTTATAGCCATGGTGATCAATTGTGCACTGGAAATTAAGGGCAAATCGGAGAGGATAAAGATGGTTCTAGATGCAGCAAGGCGATTTTTGGATGTGGATGATGTTAGCGGAGAGGATCTGGACATTATACTCAGAGAGGGATTTGCGCCTACTCTGGATCCGGAGTAGGATGAACGCTAGCTGAGTGGAATTTATATTGAACGGACAATTGGTTATTTATTTTTGTTTTTGTAGTGCACGAATTTTTGGAGTTTAATACTCCAGCCCAGTTGGTGGCGGTAATGCACCTAAAGCTGTGCCAACCGCCGTAAAACCCCAATAGAAGAAGAAGAAGCGACCCGTAGATCACATCCCGCACATGCGTAGTGTTATTACTGGCAGAGACAGGGGCCAGTAAACATGGCTGGTGTTGCTGGATTCAAGAGATGTTTTCGAGCTCTGACCAGAGCCAGAGTGGCCGGGATGCCGGCCCTCATGTCGGCTAGCAGAACGGGCAAGTATATATACCCTCTGTAATGTATTGAAGCTGTGGTGTGCACTGTACGATCCAAGCGTAGTTTCAGACATTGACGATTTCGTGTCAGAGTGGCTATAACCTTGACAAGCTAACGCCAAAGCCATCCAGTTAGAAGAGTTGCGATATTGAGGGGGCAGAAAAAGGAATGGTCACGTGGTTCATGTACTCGCGTGAGCCTATAGACTCCCAGGCATTTCCGGACCCCTGGTTGTCCCCATTGGTTGTCCCCATTCTCAATAGAAGTATGTGTAGAAGAGCCTCCATTGGACTGGTCCAATGAAGTGAACATAGTTTGCGCAATTCTGTCCATATTCTTAAGACTCTGACTAACGCTAGCTGTCGTTAGGGGTGACAGACGGACAGTCCCAAGTGACTTCGGTCCCGGACGTGTAGTCCCAGGTGGTTCAGACGATCGGTCCCACCCGATTATATTTCACGTATTATCATATACGATCGCTCCCACCCGATTATATTTCACGTATTATCATACACTGTCCCCTGATTATATTTCACGTATTCGTATCATTTATAGCATATATTATGTATTGGCACACGTAGTATTTCTTAACACCACTCCAGTAAAAATAACACTCCTGGATAACACGCGGCAGTAATGCCAGTAACAGGACGTTCTTGGCCAGTAATAGGACTGGTTTGCTAGTCCGGAGTTGTTGGTCGCTCTTTTCTACACGCATAAATGGTCGGGAGTTATAGAATCTACAAGCATAAATGGTCGGGAGTTATAGAAATGGTCCGGAGTTTTCGTCAGCTTTAATGCTGGACCGGAAACGGAAAGAGGATTTATCCACCACTTGTTAAAACGTAACGACAAAGTCGATTCATAGGCTAATAGTCATACTGTAGGTGTGTTTGAAACAATATGTCACTAATTATATGTCAACGTACGTAACAAAAAACTAACATAAAAAAGATAACTAGCTCCGTTATATGTCGGTGGGCTCGATAGTCTGGCTAGTGGGACTGTGCCGACCGGGGACCGTCCCGCGTTGGGACTGTCCGTCTGGGAATCGCTAGCTGTCGTTAGTAGGTGTCCCTATCACCCTATTTTCCACACTAACTTATTGTTTTCCCCTCGATGTGATTGATTGCTTTATGTATTGCATTGATTTATGTATTAACAGTTTGGAGAATTTCAGTATATTTCAAGCCCAATTCAATATAAACACTGTTCACTGTTGAGTGGGGCGATACCATAATAAAGCATGTATACTTGTTTACAATTTTTTCATTATACATTTGTAGACATGCAAATATGCACTTCTGTATGGTGGGGGGGAGTCCCAAAGTCCCACACTGCCTGAAGATACAACTGAAATGAAACATTTATTGATTCTGACATTTTCAGTCGTCTGAGAATTCCAAGTTTTGGGCTAGATATAACTAGGCCTTAACTTGAAGTCCTGAACTTTATACTGTCGGTATCAAGCATACATCCCCCACGTTATTGTACCGGTATGTCTCAGTTTCCTGAGTCAAGGTTTTATTAATGTGTGTATATATATGGCTTTCCTTCCTGCACTTTTGTTGAAAACACACACACACACACACACACACACACACACACACACACACACACACACAAAATAAATAATAAATGTGCATTTTGTGTAAATAAACATCGCCAATGAGCATGATATAAATTAATTCTTCACATCTTACTGTTCACGTCTCAGCCGCGGGACTTTCGAAGGACATGCTTCCTGGCCCATACCCCAGGACACCTGAAGAGAGAGCAGCCGCAGCCAAGAAATACAACATGAGAGTGGAGGATTATGAGCCTCACCCCGACGACGGCATGGGGTGAGATTCATCTTTAACTTCTTGCACCATAGTTCACTAAACCACTGGGTCTCAACCTGGGGTCGTCACATGATGTTGAGGGGTTGTGCAGATGGCTGGACAGTCGGCATTCAGTGATTTGGGTGGTTCAGAACCCCCTCCAGGTCCACCCGGTAACAAAATGTGCCCATAGACGTGTTCTAAGGTGGGGGGGAAGTAAGGAAATAGAGCTGAAGTGGGGAACCAACAGTAGAGCACTATAATGGATAGTACTGCCACTCCCGTTGGCTCCCAATGCTCTGGCTGAGCAGAGACGCCTATTGGCTGAAAAGTGCACGTGACGACGGCTATCGGTTGACAAGTGCATGTTTGGAACTAACATAGTTCCATTAAAACAAACCACTCTCGCCCATCCACTTGCATTGACAGCAGAGCTCCAGTGCAGGTACGAAGCGCGAGACGCAAGATCAAAGTGGGTCCCGTACTCTTCCATTATAGTGCTCTAGCCAACAGCATGTGCACCAAGGCCCGCCCCCGTTGATCATGTTTGGAGGAAGGGCCCCCTCTCATCCTGATTAGACAAAGGCTCTCTCGCTCCCCACCAAAAACAAAACTTGGATTTTTTTTTTACCACAAGGGCTCACTAGAGACCAGGAGGAACTACTTATATGGTCGGCACAATCTGTTATCGGGAGGATTATTACAGAGAAGTAATAGTAAGTGATCTGAATTAAGTGGAATCATTGAATGTACCTTTTATTTTAAAAGGATCCCTGGCTAATAAGACAAATATGACTTAAAACACTACTTGCCTTCTATAACTAAAACATGCAGATAAAAACACCTTCGATGCTTTATTTCTTTCATAAAATAGAAAATCTTTCACTCAATAAGAGGTGCTCCGGTCACAGGATGGTGATGTCACATGAGCATGTTCATCCATATATTCCATAGAGCTAGATCACACGTGACATCATCATCCTGCACCAGGAGCAGTTCCTGTTGAGTGAAATATTCTCTATTTATGAAAGAAATAAGATGCCATTGGTGTTTTTATGTTTATTTTAGTTATAGAGGAAAAGTATCATGTTTTAAGGGATGTTTATCTTATTAGCCAGGGATCCTTTTAAGACCTTTGTAACACCATGCACTGTGCTGTGGGTTCACCGTGGCTGGGACCCCTGGTCACTGCTGGAACGTCAGTTCCCATGTCGACTTTCACCTTTGTGCGTTTATTTTGATTATTTACTGACTTTTCTTTTATTGTTTGTTTGTTTGTTTGTTTGTTTTTGTAGCTTTGGTGATTACCCAAAGCTCCCAGATAGATCTCAGAGCGAGAGAGACCCCTGGTATTCTTGGGATCATCCTGATCTGAGGAGGAACTGGGGTGAGACGGTGAGTTAATGAGATACTGTACTGTATGTAGTAATGCAGAGAAATTATTTGAAATGTGTCTCCTCAAACAGACAAATCTCCCAACTGTTCCATTAAACAGCATTCAAAGAAAAAAATGCCGATTGGTGGTTTTACATAGTCCACCAACTGATTTTTACTACAAATTACTTGACCGGCGAATGGCAATTTACCCGATCTGGAGAAACTGATTGATTATACCATTTGAATATATAGTATAATTTTGTTTTCTGGAAATGTTGGCCACAGTTAAATCTTGTTTTTGCGTGGGCCTATTACCAATTAACACTGTAAGCTGCCAAAACTGCTTAAAGACAGAGATGAATTAATCCGAATCGGAACGCCAGAGCCTACTGTAGGATCTTGCCTGGTTTGCGACAGTCCTGTCATAAATCGCTAGGTCCGTCATCCAAAGTCGTCCGGTCCCATTATAACTAATAAATTCTGATCTAAATCAAATGCTGTAAAATTCTGATCAAATCGCTTGTTTTTGATGGCCCACAGTGGCACCATCGTTACAGTAGTTACGGTCACGGTAGTTAGTATATAACCTCCCTTTGTTTCTTGGTCATTGGTTCTTCGTTTTGGCTGCTCTTAGCCTCTTAGTAGCCCAGTCATGTGCGTCTGCAACTTGGTCCGGATGGAAACAATGACTGGCGCGCTGATATAATGGACTATTTTTTTTCCTTTTTTTTTTTTTTTTTTTAAGAAGCAAAGTTTCTTTTTTTTTTCCAGAAGCACAGTTTCTCTACCACAATCACTGGGCATATAGATTAGATTTCATGAATATATTCCTCTTTTTTTTTAATAATAACCCATTTTTTCACCCAGTGCCAATTCCTAATGTGATCCTGGGCTCTACACACCCTCCACCAACCTGGGGAGGCAGCGGGCTGGCCTCATGCTTCCTTCAATGCATGAGGAGTCCAAGCTGCCTTCTTTTCACCTGACAGGGGGGAGTTTCCCTGGTTGGACGTAGCGCGTGGAAGGAACACGTTATTCCAACCAGTTCCTGTCCCCTCCATCAGACGCCCCGGCTGGCCAGGGGGAGGCAGTTTAGAGTCTAGGACCACAGCATGTTTTTGTGAGGGTATCTACCCTAGGGGACATGGGGAGAACATGCAAACTCCACACAGAAAGGCCCTTTCGCCAACCCCGCCTCGGGTATGGGCACTGATGACGCGGTGCCCATGTATTCCTCTTAACAAATTGTTGCTTTGTTTTTTTTTACATCCTCTTGTAGATGCACTGGGATTTTGACATGTTCATCAGAAACCGAGTGGATACCTCTCCCACTGCTGTTCCTTGGCACACAATGTGCAAACATCTCTTCGGCTACATTGGCTTCATGCTGTTCATGTTCTACTTGGGGGAAGTCTTCCCAGCATACCAAGCTGTCGTAAGTATCGATTTACAGCTTTTCACCCGGTGGCAGGACACTGAACAGATCATTGAAACTGACTGGCTTGCTAATTAATGTCTTCAAACGAGTGCATTTTTGCACATCAAGGAACCCCCAGATTGACATGTAATTGTCCACACTCATCCATCTGAAAATGAGTTGTGCCTTCTTTATTCAAATGTTTAAAAAAGTATTCCAGCCATTTCGTTTTGTGTTTTTAAATTAGATGTAATTTAATTTAGTGTCACGGTGAGCTTGTAGATCAGCTATTTTCATTTGTGGAAAGGAAGGAAAAGTAGGAAAGTTGTGGATAATTATCTCTTTAAGAGATCTCTGTAAGTATCTTTTCAAGAGATCTCTAAGTATCTCTGGTTGCTTGCTCTGCTCATGCAGAAGTAGGCCATGGCCTACTCACGCAATGCGCAAGTTGGCGCTCTACTGGATGCAAATCTAGTTTCTTTCATTAATCGACTTGAGTACTTGGTAAAGTGCTCTATAAGTTCGATGTACTGTAGGTGCTTGAAAATGTTATGTACTTATTTGGATAATACTGTCATTTTATCCCAAAAGCCTTGTTTCCGTTGTACAATATCAGTGTTTCACTGCTGGAACAAATTCAGTATTTTTGAAAAATTGAAAACTATGGTATTTCTTTCAGAGGGAAATTTCTCTGCAGGAAACAGACGAATAAATGCATATAAGCTAGCCCTTTATTTCCTTGACTATGTCTGTAGGCCCCTACCTGATTAAATAAACATGGAAGCAACTGATGATCATGCAATTGTGAAAGTTGTCTTCAAAAAAAGTGTTTCCTGCTAGGTTATTTCATCAAACTATATTCTGCATTAATGCTGAGTTAAGTAATTTCTGTAAGTTTAAGATCAAATGTAAACGCTACTCTTTCTTTCTTTCCTTCCTTTTTTTCCCTTAGGCACCGAAGCAGTACCCATACAATAATCTGTATCTGGAGAGGGGAGGAGACCCTGACAAAGAGCCGGAAGAAGTGAAAAATTATGAAATATAATGTCTATACTGCCACGCTACTTATGTATATATATTTCTGTCTCGAATAAAGACTGTGTTAAAACTTATGTCACTTTATTTTGTGTGTTTGTTTTTCGATAGAGGCCTACTTTATGCTGGCTCCATCATCCTGTAGTGTTGTGTAATAGGCCAGGGGGGGTTTCAAGGTTGGACATTTACTGAATGAGTTTCGTTTTGTGACGGCTCATTGAGGGTGTTTTTCATTGATGGATTCACAAATAAATACAGTGGGTTATGGGTGACGGTAGCTGTTACCTTCCTGAAGCATGGAACACGGCCTCGGATCCATTGGGGTCCCAGCTTGAAGGATTTTGGAGTTCCAAATGGTACATTTAGAGTTTTGTAACAGTCACATAGTGTACAAAGGATCCATTTGTGCACTGGTATGAAATTAAAATGTTTGAGAGCCGTGCACTATTAAAGTATAGAGAACTTCGAGACAAGTCATGAGAAAAGTAAGGTGATGTTTCCCTCCCGTAATTCTCAGAGATATAGTTGAGGGGTGATTTTTGGGGTGATTTGAGTCTTCTCGGGTCCAGGGCATATAAGAGTGTAGACGGAGTTAACGCAAACCCCGTTAACTTCATCGGGCCAGTCTTCTGCGTAGACTATGGGGCTAACAAATGGGGACAAATCCTATACCGGAAGTAGGCAAAAAGGCAGCCTAGTACTACAAAACAGTCCAGAGACTTGGGTTGTTAATTACAATACTTTATAACAGTCAGTTAGCATGTTGCAGCACGCATTCCTAAAATAGCCCTCGTTGAAAACCCAACTCCAGTTTGTCCCTCTTTCAGGCTGCGTGAACGGCACTCTCGAGCGCTCGGTTTCTATCTGGCCTCCTCAATGTCGCAACTCTACCGGATGGCTCTGTTGCTCGGGTCAAAAGAGGACATGCGCGTTCTGGTCCTCGCGGGCCACCGTACTGAAGTGACAACACGGCATACTAGTGCTTAGGTGGATGTTGCTGGTCGAAGCAGTCAGCTAGCAGCAGCCCTGGACTAGCTGCGTTTGGGATTTTTAATTGGCTTTGACTACTGGGATACTAAAGAAACGACGCTGACGTGAGTGCTGTTATATCGGTGTGTTTTGTCCCAACGATCACACAGCCACATGTTTAGTCCTGAGTTCTCATATCAACAAGGCCATCTCGTTTGTATATAGGTGGGTCTGGAATATGCTAACAGCGGCTAGCTTCGGGCTAGAAAAGAGCTTAGCGAAATAATTACTACTACTACACGTCTCTTTAAAGGTGTTTGCAGGGCGTGGTTCCTATTAAATTAATTTCTCAAACATTTCTCCTTGGTACGATTGACACGTATTGGCTATGTGGTGGCCGTGGTGGTGCGACGTGCATCCTAAAAGGGGGTTTTGTGTGACAGGGAGGAGGGAGTCTCGAGTTCCATAAGGGAATATCTTGTGTTGTCAACAATAACTAATTGTTCAGGGTGTTTTTTTCCGCCAATGTTTTGAGAATAGCAGATGGCGTGTCACGGTTGTAGTGTCAAGTATGTATGGTTCAGTTGGGGAAGAAGAGACACGTAGTTTCACACATGGTGATCTCAGATCATCAGCTTATTGCTCAAGAAGACAGCAGGGTGTGGAGGAGTGAAGGAAACAGTGCAGCTATACGTGTTACCGTTATGTTATGTGATGTTATGTTGTGTCTAACTGGTTCTCAGACACGTATCCAGCGCATTCCTCCTCTGCATTCTTATCAGTTGCAAAGAATGTGCAAATGTCATGTTTTTAGTTCAGTGCAGAAAACGATTTCAAGTCAAGGACCTGCAAAATGGTATATGGTGGACATGTTATTAGTTCAGTGCAGAAAACCATTTCAAGTCAAGGGGTCAAAGATTGATTGAAATGTGTTATTGAAGACTTCAATAACACATTTCAATCAATCTTTGATCGAAATGTTTTGATTGAAATGGGTGCAACATTTTACTATGTCATTAGTATACCTAGGGGTGCCCTGTCAAAATGACCAGCTCAACAAGATCTACACATCAAAATGTGATTATTACTATTATTACTGAAAATCCATTTCAAGCCCCCTAGAAAGTTTGAGCTTACTGTTATAGTGTAGTATAATGCACTTATAAAATTGCAAGGTTTTCTTGTATATACTGGTGACGTTTGAAAACAGTATTTGGGGTTTGAGTTGACAGTTCGTGATGTTGAGTTTAGTCTCTTGCACCCAAAACTAAGAACGTTTTTGTCCACAATTAGGAAAGAGAACTGGCAAACGTTGGTCAAAATAACAATTATTCTCCATTTTTTTATTGTATGGACTCTTGAAAAGAGTCTATACCCTAAATGGACCCCCTACTGTATAGATAGCTTGTACTGTATAGATTTACAAGCCGATTTAGTACAAGCTCAACTCACTCCATACAAATAAATGTGAATGGATAACACCAATAAAGCTTACACATGTTTACAATGGCAGCCACATAGTTCATTTCATCAAGACCTTTATTGATGTGCGAAAAATCACTTCTATAAAATCAAGAATAGCAAATCATAGTGAAGGTAAAAGGGAAAAGAAAATATACTGTACAAGGAGGGGAAAACGCAATGCGTGGGGGAAGAAGAGTACAGTCTTTTTTTCTGAGTTGTGCTTGGAATGTTCTGTAATTCTCCAAACTCTCCTAGTCAAAGATTTTGGAACAATTCCTATTGCATATCCAATAGGAATTTAATAGGATTCCTATACGAATCCCATAGGATTCCTCCAAAGATCCTATAGGAATCCTGTAAGAAAACCCTATAGTATTTCCATATTGATTCTTGTAAGATCTCATGAAATCCTGTTCTTATAGGCCTTTTCTATTGGAATCCGGAATTCTATTGGACTCCTCAAGGTTTTTTTTGACAAGGGTTAATACAAGAATCAAAGAAAGGACATTTTAAAAAAAAGTCTTACCTAGTGTCTCTTGTGCAAGACGCCCCTTCCTTAGCACATCAGTGTACAGAAAATTATATAGATGACTGTAGGCAAAAAGCATTAACATGCTCGTCATCAATAACTTCATTTCACAAGTTAATATGCAGACAAACTCATACTTTCTAGGTACCAGGTTCGAACTGCATTGTAAATACAGCACAACATCTTAAAGGTAGGGGAAGTGATTTCACTTTTGTCAGATATCACCCCCCAAATTTTTTTTCTGTTAAAATGCTCTATTATAAGGTGTGCAGACCATATATGGAGTTTCCCCCTCCCCTACGTTAGCAGAGGAGGTAATAAAAGTTCCCCAGGTGGAGGGTGAATTCTCAATCAGGATCGAGCAGCAGGTTCACATAGAGTAGCTACTCTTGGGGCCCCCAGTGCACCAAGGCTGGTACTACACCATGAATTTCAAATCACTTACCCTACCTTTAAAGCTGTTTAATTGTCTGTCCACCTCTCCATGCAGACATTAGATAGCAGTGCAGCCGGGAAGATGAGATTGAAGGAGATTCAGAGGACCGCCCACCAGGCCTGGAGTCCTGCAACCCACCACCCCATCTACCTGGCATTAGGTACGTTACTCAGCAACCCACCACCCCATCTACCTGGCATTAGGTACGTTACTCAGCAACCCACCACCCCATCTACCTGGCATTAGGTACGTTACTTAGCAACCCACCACCCCATCTACCTGGCATTAGGTACGTTACTTAGCAACCCACCACCCCATCTACCTGGCATTAGGTACGTTACTAATAGCAACCCACCACCCCATCTACCTGGCATTGGGTACGTTACTCAGCAACCCACCACCCCATCTACCTGGCATTAGGTACGTTACTTAGCAACCCACCACCCCATCTACCTGGCATTAGGTACGTTACTTAGCAACCCACCACCCCATCTACCTGGCATTAGGTACGTTACTCAGCAACCCACCACCCCATCTACCTGGCATTAGGTACGTTACTCAGCAACCCACCACCCCATCTACCTGGCATTAGGTACGTTACTCAGCAACCCACCACCCCATCTACCTGGCATTTGGTACGTTAGTTAGCCATGCAGAACCTGAAGTGTCTTCATCCTGTAGTAATTCTGGAAGAGTGGGAGTGTACAAATATGTAACAACACTGACTACTTCACTATGTACAGTATGTGTAGCAGCCCTTGGGTTCTCCTGAACCCAAGGGATGTCCCTTGGGTTGTCCCCCGTCTTTATTTAAACCTACAATGTTTTGCGACTTCAGGCTTTTTCAAGATCTTGAAAGTTAAAAATCCCGGAGGGAAACGTTGTAGGACCCCCTTTGGACCCCCTGGACTTTTCTTCAAATTTCTCTTACTTTCAACAAATGCCATAAATGTAAGTGTCAACCCTCAGAGTGTGTTACGTTTTCAGTCGTACATGTTTTTGTTTTTTGCGTCAATAATCCAACAGGCACCTCGGCTCACCAGCTCGATGCCTCCTTCAACACCACTGCTGCACTGGAGATATTTGAGGTGGATTTTTCAGACCCCTCCCTGGACATGAAGCTCAAAGGCTCATTACCGACCTCAAACAGGTGAGGAGAGAGTTCTAGAGTTCATGAATTGGTGCAATCATTGGACGACCTGCTCTACCTGGTAAACATGCCAAACATGCCAAACCATTTCATGTTTACACTCTCAAGAGTTACATCTGGTTAACCCTCTCAGGGACCCCGGACCACCTGTTGAAAACCCCTGACCTTGTAGAACTGCCTCTGTTGCCTAATAGACCTACGGAGCTCTAGAACTAGTGTGTGGATGTTCTTTCGCTTCCTTAATATTTGAATTGATACCTGACATCCAGCCCCTGGCCTAAATATAGCCATGGAGATTTGCACACAATCTTCTCTGTAAACATTTTGTGTGTTGACGGCACTGTCTGAGGGATTTTAATGTTTGAAATGACCAACAATGTTGTTTAATGTAACCTTTGCTACGAGCAAATTATGCATTTATTTATGAATATGTATTAAAGGTATAGTAAGTCATTTCACTTAATTAAAAAAATATTTTTTTTTCTTCTTTTTTTGGCTAATCCTCCCCACAATAGAGTGTAGTGACCATATAAGGATTTCCTCCCTGTCCCCAGTGAGCCCCTGGGGTCAACAAAACCTAGTTTCAGTTTGGGCTTTGGGAGAAAGGCCTTTCGTCCAATCAGGATGAGAGGGGCCTTCCTCCAATCAGGATCGAGAGGGGGGTGGGCCTTAGCGTCTGTGTTGTGGTCACGTTGTTCTTACCCTTGCTGTAGAGTGTGTGCATGTGCACATCGTGCTACCATGGGGACCAGAGGGTTTTCCAAATCACCCAAATCGCTTACTATACCTTTAATTAATAATGTGTTAATTGGGCTATATTGGGCTATCAAAGCCAAAAAGCAGTTTTTTGACACTCTGTAGGCATTCCTGTATATGGTGACCATATAAGTTCTTCCCTGTCCCTGTCAGTGAGCCACTGACGTCAAAAAACCCTAGTTTCAGTTTGGGCTTTGGGAGGAAAAGCCTTCATCCAGTCTGAATGGGCCTTGGTGTACATGCTGTTGGCCTGTTGTACTTCGCCCCACTGTAGAGTGTGTGTGTGTGCATGTATTTCTTTTATAAACATGGCCTGGCATAGACGATGGTATGGCACTATAAAATGTGTTTGTTAGATTCCCCAGCCTCTGATACACCAGATAATCTCATCTGGCCCACAACTCCAGATTTATTTATCGTCATGTATTTATATACATTTGTCTATTCCAACAGGTTGCACAGCATCATCTGGGCTGATTTTGGACTGGGAGCAGACGATTCTGAAGGAAGACTGGTGGGTGGCAGTGAGAACGGCACATTAACGGTGTACAACCCAGAGGCCATCATATCCGGAGCAGACGCAATCGTGGGCCAGTCTGACAAGCACACGGGTCCCATCAGAGCACTCGACTTCAACCCCTTTAAGGTAAGCCATCCCATAGTACAGGGGTTTTCAACATGTGGTCCGGGGACCATCAGTGGTCCTTGAGAGGGTTCCAGGTGGTCCCCAGCTAAGTTGGTTAACCAGATGTAACTCTTGAGAGCGTAAAAATGAAACCAAATGGACCCTTGCGGGTCCATTTGGTTTCATGTTTACACTCCCAAGAGTTAAAATATTCATCATCTTTAATTAGCCCAAGTCTACACAACTAGAAGATGAAAGGTGATGTTGGTCTGTATGTTAGCTTGTTGTGTTTCCCAAATCCAGCCTGGAATTGTTGACAAAAGCAAAATTTAGTTTTGGGGTCTGTGGGGGCTAAAATGTCATCAAATGGGGGTCTGTGGCTCAAATGCTGAATAAATAGTGGGCCTGGTATCAAAAAGGTTGAAAACCCCTGCCATAGCACAATGTGAAACTAAAATATCAAAAAAACGTGTACCAAGTAGTATATCTATTTCGCGTGGCTGATGGAATTTAATCTCTTGCAGAGCAATCTCCTCGCGTCAGGAGCCAATGACTCAGAAATCTACATCTGGGACCTCAACAATTTCAACAACCCAATGACGCCTGGAACAAAGACACAGGTAACTGGATAAGTCATAGTTTAAATGTTACACAAGTTCAGTAATGCAAAGACAGATTACTATATCTTTTTGATTATTTGAATAAACTGGGAGAGAGAGGGGGGGGGAGTAGAGATAATAGCCTGGCTAAAGCCAGACTGAATCAGCTGTTTGCAAAAAGATTGCCTGTTAACAGATTGGTCTGGAATAGCTCAATTGTAAGCCCATTTCCTACTCCAGAAATTTGGGGTGGCCAATCAGGACACAGTATGCAAACATATTGGAATACTGTGTCCTGATTGCCCACCCCAATTTTCTGAAGTAGGAAATGAGCATACAATCTGCTGACAGGCGTTTTTTTGCTAGCAGCTGATTCGGTCTGGCTTTAGCCAGGCTAGAGAGAGGGGAGGGAGAGGGGTGCAAAAGTAGCAAAGAAAACACACATTGTTGCTATTACTGACTTATTTATGGGTTTTCATTTAGTGTATCAATGATTACAGCGGCTAGTTTGATAATCTGTTACACCCATATACAAAATTAAAGACCTTTTCAACCAATCTTCATATAATGGGTCCTCACTAATGCTCATGATAAAACCCTTTGTTTTTGTTTTTTTCGTTTACTCAATGTCTCAAAGGAGGGCTGTGGGCAGTTCAGTCAGTCAATCACTGCGGTATCTGCTCAAGGAAACTGCATACTTTCTTTAACTGAAAAGCTGCAATGCAAAAATGAAAGCAATCATTCTCACGATAATAGAAATCTAATTATCTTTTACAACAAATCTTGTTTAAAAAAAACCCTGCCTAACAATGATGTCCATAGTCCTCCTATGAGAGACAGATTGAGTAGGAAAGTAATGCTGTTTTTATCATGAACATTAGTGAGGACCAATATGATGATGTGACGTGGTCCTCTAATGTTTAGGGGGGGCTGGGGAGGTTATGTTTTGTGAAATGTTGACCCACATTGGCTCTTTGACGTTCCAAACTGCAAGTAGAATTCCACAGCAGAAGTTGAGTTGAACTGTCGTCTCCCTGTTCCCTTACCTTTTTGTAGCCGTGTGAGGTAAGAATGAACGTTACCGTCTGGTGTGCAGTTTGTTGAACCCCCAAAAGATCTGAGGCCGATTCCACAAATGCCTTCTAAATCAGTCGTTTTCACACACCCCAAAAATAGCTTATACTTAGAGCCCGACCGATATAGAAGTTTTGGAACAATATGATAACCAATACGATAGAGGTATACAACCATTGCTAATCGATTTGCAACTTGTATCGTTTTTTTCCTCAGTGCACCGATATGACTATGTAAAGGTACAAAGTCAAAGTGACAGTAGTAGTAGGAGGCTGCGGTCATTATTATGAAGTAATATAGCGCAATGTTCTGTCGCCAGAACCTGGAAAAAAAAAAAAAAAACATGTGAGGACACTTTTCATATCGGAGATATCGATATGACGGCCTGTTATTCATCGGTCGGGCTTTACTTATACTGCTATTTTTCAGTCGCCATCGCAAAAAATCAAAAATGACAGCGATGCTTTTAATGGGTTAATTTATTTTATTTGTGCCTGTGGGAATAATGATACCTTTTCTTTTTATAACATCTCAAAGGTCATAAACAGCAAATTAATGTAATTTTTTGGAGGAACATTATGTATATATTAAAAAAAAAGTCATAATATATTTGCAATTAAATAACAGATGTGTGCACGGCTGCACGTATTTAGATTTGTGTGTGAGTGATCCCAGGGTGTCGTTTGTTTGGAATTGAATCTTAAGTGTTGGATATTAACACCAACAGCATGGCATGTGAACTGTGATTACATCGTTTGACTTGTCTCAGATGACCGTGGTGGACAAAGTAAAATACTTTGTGTGCGTGTGACTGTGTGAGGTATGAGGGCGGCTTCATCGCCTGTGGCGCGAACCATACCGTGTGTGTGAGTGAGTGAGAGACAAAGTGACAGTGTCCTCCTCTGCCTTGCAGCCTGCTGAGGACATCAGTGTGGTGTCGTGGAACCGGCAGGTCCAGCACATCCTGGCCTCAGCCGACCCCAGTGGCAAGGCTGTGGTCTGGGACCTGAGGAAGAACGAGCCCATCATCAAGATCAGCGACCACAGCAACAGGGTGGGTGTGAACGCATTTGGGGGAGAACATTTGGGGTTTCTATTAGAAGGTAAACCTCCGCCCACGTGGGTTGCTGTTGTGCACCAAACAAGAAGGAGGGGATGCCATTTCTTTTTTACCAAATCGCTCTTAAATGTATGCTCGTTTATGTGTGCCTACTCTCTATTTTCCAGATGCACTGTTCAGGGATGCTATGGCACCCGGACGTGGCCACGCAGCTGGTGTTGGCCTCTGAAGACGACCGGCTGCCGGTGATGCAGATGTGGGATCTGCGCTTTGCCACCTCCCCCCTCAAGGTCTTCGAGAACCACACCAGGTAAAGGGCTGCCACTATTGCACTAATTCACCTTGAATGTTATTGTGAACGCACCGTGTGCCCTTGTTATGCAAGCTATACCAGTGTGTCACACACTCCGTATATGGAAATGCCTGACACAGAACTCCTCAAGCTGGCATATTGGGACGTGCCTGACAAAGAACATACATGGACTTAAAAAGGAAGGCAGACATAATATTTGTAGTGTGTGTGTCACACTTCAAATATGGAGTCGCATATGGTAATCTTGCTCACTGTGTTCTCAATTATTACTATCATTTTGGCTTAAGTTTAATAAGTGGGTATTTATTGTCACTTTAGGGGAATCCTGTCCATATCCTGGAGCCAGGCGGACTCTGAGCTCCTCCTCAGTAGCGCCAAAGACAACCGCATCCTCTGCTGGAACCCCAACACTGGAGAGGTATGTCCCTCCTGCTGGTAGCAGGATGCTACTGGCTTTCAACGTCTTCATTCATTTCCTCCTGATTTTTATTGTTTGCAACAACAGTGAGCACAGCCAATGTCACCAACGTGTCAATGTGCGTCTCTTTTTAACGTTCCCTCCAGGTGATTTACGAGCTGCCTACCATCAACCAGTGGTGCTTCGACGTCCAGTGGTGTCCCAGGAACCCGGCGCTGCTGTCCGCCGCCTCCTTCGACGGCAGGATCAGCGTCTACTCTGTGATGGGAGGGAGCCTGGAGGCTCAGCAGCAGAGTACTGTCGATAAGGTATTGGATGGTTCTCGTTTGTCTCTAGCTTTATCTGTGGCATGCAAGACAAGGCAGAAGGCTTGAGGTTTTTTATTTGTCAAACCAATGTATGCCGTGACATAGAGGGGGATGAAATATTGTTTCCCTCTCTTCCACAGTGCAGTAAAAAACAATAGGCAGACAATAAAACAACAAGTAACGGTAACATTAGTGCAACAGATTAAAAGCAATGCACGACAATGAAGTGCTGGATAACCAGCTGGATAATCAAAAAACCTAATCATATAAAGAGGAATGGTATTTTACATGTGCAAGAGAAAGCAGCAGTTGAGTACATGCATACTACAGAGTCTTTCCTTTTTTTGTTTGTGTACTATGGATGTATGAATGTTGAGGTAATGGTTACTCCAGAGTCAGTGTAAAGAGATTAAGAGGAAGGAATGATAAAGAAAGAATCCAGCTTCCTGACAGCTTGATGGACAAAGCTGTCCTTCAGTCCTTGCTCGGAGGCTCCTCAGTCTTTTCCCTGACAAAAGAAGGGAGGTGTGGGGCGGGTGGAGTCGCCAGTGATCTGCTGCACTTTTGCGAGTTTTGTAGATGTCCTGTAGGGACAAGGTCAGGAGAATATTAATAGTTTTTCTGCCGTCCACGCGCTGCTCGTGGACATCCCGTGGAGAACCCCACTGCCGAAAACGCGGACGGCTCGTATCACGCGGAAATGTAGATTTCATTCTTTAATCCAACTATTAGTCCGTGCGCATCGTCTGATGATCATCCCGTTGCTGACTTTCATTTGGGACAGAATTGGGGACAACTTTTTTTTTTCCGTCCCATTGACATGCATTCAACCCAATGCATTCAAACGGCTCTCCTCCGGTTTGCCCCCTCAATGTCGCTGGCGCATGGGTTAAGCAGCCAGGGCTACACAGCTCTTCCTGACTTGTGAACCGGATGTTTTTGGGTACATCGCCAGATGATCGATTAGGCAAGACAACAGACACAGCATAACAGAAACAGCACATCCTGTTTAGGAGATCTGAGCTTCAAAATAAGGGCTTTTTTACCGATCGAACTGGTTTGAGCCGCGGCAATGGAGAGGAAACAAAGAAGATCCGACCGCGGTCAATGAGTTAAAATGAGGAATAGTCTCTGCACACCGGTGATGCTGAGAAGCTCCTCTGAAGTTGCATTGCTTGTCAAAGTTTCCATCTTATTGTTTTTGTTTGTATTTTTTTTTTTATAATTTTGTTTACCACAGATATCCTCCTCGTTTGACTCGATGGACCCCTTTGGCACCGGACAAGCACTCCCTCCCCTCCAGGTTCCTCAGCCCACGGGGCAGACCACCATCGTTCCCCCTCTGAAAAAGCCACCCAAGTGGATCCGCCGGCCAGTGGGGGCTTCGTTTGGTGTGAGTATGATAACGCTTGTCAAAAAATACTGTAATAATAATAAACTTTATTTATAGAGCACCTTACATGACACAAGTGCAGAGCAAATTGTTTGCAGATTGAAAACATGCTAAGAAGACTAAAGGGCATAAAAATCATAAAACAAGGAGCAATCAGATTATCCTACAGTACTCAAAGTGCAAAAACAGCAAACATTAAAACAAGGCAAGGTCAGTGAAAAGCAAAAAAACGGTAGACTCATTAAAGAGCAGTGGGAACGACAGATGTACAGTAAAGAAAAAGAGACTCAGTCAAATGCGAGGGCAGAGTCTTAAAAACGTCAACTGAAGGTGCAAATCTAAGCTGGACTGGGAGCTTATTCCAGGCTGTAGGTCGGTAGAAGCAGAAGGCTGCTTCTCCATATTTTTAAGTGACATTTTTATGGGGCTTTTCAACCTAAGGGAACAGTTTGGGGTGTATCTGGGCAGAGACGTATCTGTGAGGTAGGTGGGTGCAAGACCCCTTTTAACCCTTTGTGTAATGCATTTTGGTGTTTTAACTATTGAAAAATAGCAGATCAACAAGCTCATATCGCGCCACCGAGTGGCGCGATATGAGCTTGTTGTTCTGCTATTTTGAAAAATTGTGAAAATGTGGTGCAAATCTCTGAATGCGATATTTGGGAAGCAAACATTTTTAACTCAAAGGATCCCTATAACAACATAACAACTCTGGTGGTCCTGGCTTGAAATATGTTAGAATTACTGACACAGAAACATAGATTTTTCAGAAAGTAGAATCTAGTGTCAGAAACTAGAATCTAGTGTCAAAAACTAGATATTAACTTCAGGAACTAGAATCTAGTGCCAAAAACTAGATTATAGCATCAGAAACTATGATTTAGGTGTCAATAACTAGATTCTAGTGTCGGAAACTACTGTAGAATCTAGCGTCAAAAGCCAGAATCTTGCTGCAGCTATAATCTGGTGTCAGGAACTACTGTATAATCTGGTGTCAGAAACTCGAATCGAGGGTCAGGACAAAATGGGTTAATGCTTTGTAGACCAGTAAAAGAATTTTAAAAACTTTTGAAAACCTCAGTGATGTATTCTCTCATCTTGGTTTTGGCCTTGCCTACAAGGAAACAAACCTCTTAGATCTGACATTGGCTGCTTTACATCTTCTTCGTTTTTCCAGTTCGGCGGGAAGCTGCTGACGTTCGAGAACCCCAAGCCGGCGGCGGCGGTGCAGAGCCCCCAGCCGGTGGTCCCCAGGCAGGTGTTTGTCAGCCAGGTGACCACAGAGACCCAGTTCCTCCAGCGCTCACGGGAGCTGCAGACAGCGCTGGAGTCGGGATCCTTCGCCGACTACTGCCAGGGGAAGATCCAGAACGCACAGACGGAGGCCGACCAGGACATCTGGAAGTTCCTCCTGGTAAGCCTTGCAGTGTTAATGTTCTGTATAAGGTACCCATAAAGCAGGGATTTTCAACCCTTTTGATACCAGGGCCCACTATTTATTCAGCATTTGAGCCACAGACCACGATTTGGGGACATTTTAGCCCACACAGACCCCAAAAATAAATTGTCCACAATTTGTCCACAACGTCAGGATGGATTTTTGACCATTCATCTTCTAGTGTTGTAGACTTGGGCTAATTCAAATGATGAATATTTTAACTCTTGAAAGTGTAAACGTGAAAACAAATGGACCCACAAGGGTCCATTTGGTTTCATTTTTATGCTCTCAAAGAGTTACATCTGGTTAATCAACTGTCCATCATTTAGCCTGGGGACCACCTGGAACCCTCTCGGGGACCACTGGTGGTCCCCGGACCCCTGCCGTAAAGTAAGAAAGGTAAACATGCATCCTCCGTCAGTGCTGAGCCAAAGCTGTAGGAACGGTAAACATGAAAAATAGAACAGAGGCCCGCAACTCACTTCAAAATGCTTTAAAAAACTATTATTGAAGCGACAGCAGGCAAAAAAATGACGCTCCGACCAGTTAAAGACCCTAACCGGTCGAAACATCATTTAGTTTTCCTGCTGTTGCTATTTTAAAAGGTTTTTAGAGCATTTTAAAGTGAGTTGCGAGCCCCTGTTCTCTCCTGTTTAGCAACTTGTGATTTAAAAATACTTTGTACAGTATATCGGGATAGTGCTGAACGTGGTTGGCCGTCCAATTTGTTTGAGTTGCTCTTATGTCTTTGCGACAAGATACGTTAAAGAGAGGTTTATGTCAAGCACTTTGATAATATCTTATTATGAGCTTATTAGATATGCTTTGTCTATCAATTGGTGTAGAGCGTATTTGTCTTTACATTAACTTAAATCTCTAACTTTTTACAGGTCAACTTTGAAGATGAAGCCCGTGTTAAGTTCCTCAGACTTTTGGGTTTCAGCAAAGATGAATTGGACAGAAAGGTATGGGTTTAGCATACCCCCAAGCACTGAGCACAAATTCTGAAATTACTGTAAGGTTGTATTTGGCAATAACAATCAGGACTGAATACTACATTAACTACAATATATGCCATAATGTATGTTTGATGTCTTCTTCTATTTTATATCCTATTTAAATAATTGTGATTTGTTAAACAATTTGTGATTGTGATTGCCTAAAACTTATGAACTTTGTCTTAATTGGATTCTATTTGTCTAGATTTCCAAATGCCTGGGGAGGAATCTGCAGGCCAACGGACATGGAGTGGACGCTAAAGACTTAGCTGAAAAGATGCAGCAGCTTTCCACAGAGGTCAGGAGTCCTTAAAAGCTTTGTGGTATCATAAAAAGGACTTGAGGATCTATACTAAATATTCAATGGACTTATAAAACCTTTGGAGGCCTTCATTGAGTTTTGGGTGTTGTCCTTGTGTAATATCCCTCTGGATTAAAGTTCTCACAAATCACATGTTAGGACTTTCCCGAACAATTTGTTTTAACCCAATTTGTCCTGGCATTAGATTGTACTTTCTGACACTAGAATCTAGTTTCTGGCCCTAGATTGTAGTTTCTAGCACTAGATTCTAGTTTTTTCTGAAAAAGCGATATTTCTGTGTCAGTGATGCTCAAAATATTTCATGCCAAGGACCCCTAGTATTGTCTGTATTTGGCAGGCTGCGGAGGACCCCCTCATCTGAAAATATCCCATGGAGGGACCTCCCAGAAACAAAGATTGGAGTTAATAACGTTCGCTCCGACAGAAAATAATATTCAAAGATTTGCACCATGTTTTAAGGATTTTCCAAAAAAATAGCAGACCTACAAGCTCGTATCGCGCCACTCGGTGGCGCGATATGAGCTTGTAGATCTGCTATTTTTCAATAGTTAAAGCTAGTTAATGCTTGAAACACCCAAATGCGTTCAGTACACAACGTATTAACTCAAATAATTGCGATTAAATTATGTAATTATTGTGACAGGCCTAACAGGACTGTACATTGAATGTCTGTTACATTATGATATGGCATTTTTTTTTCTTACCTGGCTGTACGTTCTTGCAGAGATCTGACGAGGCCAGCGCTGCGGGCGACATCAGGACATCGGGTTCCGTGTCACCGCTGGACTTCTTCAGCAACATCCCCAAGGAGAGTCCCAACTTCCAGATCCCCGTCTCATCTGGTAAAAACCTAAACATGTTCAAGCAGTCTTAAATTTATCTCTCTGTTGGATATCCAGTATTAATCCATTTTGTGTGGGTCAAAAATATCAGACCTACAAGCTCATAGCGTGCCATAGCGTACACCTTTTGGTGTTATTAGTATTACTTGGCATTAGTAGCATCATTAGCATTATTAACAATAATGTTATTAGCATTACTTAGCAGTATTAGCATTTTAACAATACTTAGCGTTAGCATTATTAGCATTATTGGCATTACTTTAGCTATTTAAAAATATCAGATCTACAAGCTCTGCCATTCGGTGATGCGCTATGAGCTTGTACTGGTAGATCTGATCTCAAGATTGACAGAGCAAGCTCTGAGCATGTCCTGCAGATGGTCCAGAACTTGGGAAACAAATAAAGCAGTCTCCAGCAGATTCATTATAATCTGCTGTTCTGTAGAGTGGAGGTGAGGTGGGGTTTAGATTCTGTTTACAGTGTTTATGCACACTAAAGTTGCCTCTATTACCTTTCACTTCCTCCTTCGTCTAAACGCCTGCATGCTTTCTTGTGCCCTTGTTGGAAGATACGGACGGTCTGATCAGCCAGGCTCTGCTGGTGGGTAACTTCGAGGGAGCGGTGGAGCTGTGTCTGAACGCCGGGCGCTACGCCGAGGCCATCCTGTTGTCCATCAGTGGGGGGGAGGAGCTCCTGCAGAAGACACAGCAGAGGTACCTGGAGGAGCAGCGCAACAGCATCTCCATGGTGAGGGAAATACATGAAGGCTTGGCCCAAATAATACTCGGACCAGCCGAAAAGTTGCGACATTGAGGGGCATTTCTTTTTTTTTTTCCTGAGAGTGTACAAATGTGAACCAAATGGGCCGACGTTTTGCGTCGGGTCCCAAGGGCTCCCGTTCCTGGCCTATCATGTAGAACTCTGAAAATGTTATGGGGGTCCTTGAAATTAAACTAAGTTTGAGAACCACTGATCTAGGGACAAAAGAATAATGTAAGAGGAGAGAACCTATGAACTTATTACTGCCACAATCTGCCAGAGCCAGGTTAGCAAAATCAACTAAAGCCATGAAAATGTATTACTAAATATGAATTGTGATATGGTATTGATTGGCGTAAACTGTCCAATAATGATAGCCATCATTTTAGGCAGTATTGGCGGCTCTTCCAATGCTGATATCAGTATGGGAACAACTCTTGGTTTTATATCGGGACTGATGGCAAATCTGTTTAGATCTGATTCCGACTTTCGAATAGTCTAGCCCACTGATATTCTAGAAAAGTTTAATATCTTTAAAAAAAAACATATTTTATGAAAGTTTTTTATATTTGAGAACCTTTAGACCAAAACTGTGGAGAATATTGGATGAGGCTTATCTTTATTACAGCCATAGCAAGTCTGTACTATGATTTTCTCTTCCTGAGCGATTCAAGTTCAGGTAGAGCAACGTTCAAACAGGCAAATACAGGATCAATTATTTTCACTCTTATTAAAAAAATGGTACATTGCTTGCATAATTGCCTAATCTGATATCGTAAAGAAAGACAAATGGTAATGGCCAAATACTGTATCTCAGCCAAACTTTTCAGTTATTTCAGATTCTTCATGCACGTCCAGCCCTTCTTATCATCATCTCTGTTCTATCTATCCGCTTCCCGCAGCTCATCTCGTCGGTGGTGACGCAGAACTGGAAAGACATTGTGCAGAGCTGTGAGCTGGACAACTGGAAGGAGGCCCTGGCAGCGCTCCTGACCTACGCTCACCCAGAGGAGTTTGCCTACCTGTGTGGTGAGTTGTTTCAGAGAGAGGAGCGCCGCGTACACATCATGAATCACAACCTTGACCCGTCTCAACCTCGAGGGCGAGAGTTGCAACCAGTTGGTTTCAGAGGGGATTGGGGGTTGTAATTACCTGTCTTGTTAACATGTCTACATCTGTCCCCGACCTCCTCATTCTCTCTCAACCCCCTGCCCTTGCCCCGCCCTGCCCATCCACTCCAATCTTTTGTCCCTTTTTCCCCCACTACTCTCTCCCTCTGTCTGACCCTCTCTGGCTCTGGTAGACACTCTGGGAGCGCGCTTGGAGGGCGAAGGGGCGGAGAAGCGGTGCCTGCAGGCGTGTCTCTGTTACATCTGTTCTGGGAACGTGGAGAAGCTGGTGGAATGCTGGGCTCTGCAGAAGGACTGCTCCAGTCCCCTCGGCCTAGAGGTATTGCAACTGTGCCTCGGTGTCCTTTCATTCCACTCCGAAAGCACTGGTGTTGTTGTGTGTGACAACAGCGGTGGATTTTATGAGAGTTCAATTGTACTGTAACTGTGCCTTTTCACACGTCTGGGCTGCGAGTTTCGGGGACGGGGAAGGCAAGGAAAAGGATTATGAAAAGATTCTGCCTCTGCTTTAGTTAACTACTTGAAAAGTGTCCTCACATAGTGTGTGTTTAGACTCTGCATGATGGAGTCATAAATGGAGGCCTATGCGTGCGCGGCAAAGAGCAAAGCATCGGCTGTCAATTATAACTCTGGCTTTGTGGAGGAGAATGTGGTATCTGTAGAGCTGTGTGTTTGTTCGGCAGGACCTGGTGGAGAAGGTGATGATCCTGCGCAAATCGATCGAGCGGCTCCGCAACGCCGAGGTGTCGGTGCAGAGCAACGTCTTGGCGGAGAAACTGACTTGCTATGCCGGAATACTGGCTGCAGAGGGCAGCCTGTCCACTGCCATGGCATACCTACCAGAGAACTCACAGCAGGTAAGAGAGGTGGAGCAGTAACAGCACAACTGGTTGGGGAAAATGGTGTATTTATATAGTGCAGGGGTTTTCAACCTTTTTCATACCAGGGCCCACTATTTATTTAGAATTTGAGCCACGGACGACCATTTGATGACATTTTAGCCCCACAGACCCCAAAACTAAAGATTTATCTTGTTTGTGCCCACAATTCCAGGTTGGATTTCGCAAACAAAACGGGCAGTTCTTGACCATTCTTCTACATTGTTTAATGTAGACTTCTTAATTAAGTGGAATTAAGTGGAATGATTCAGATGACTTACATCTAGAGTTACATCTGGGTGTACCAACTGTCCATCATTTAGCCTGGGGACCACCTGGAATCCTCTCAAGGACCACTGGTGGTCCCCAGACCACTGGTTGAAAACCACTGAAGTGCAATATAAAATGATAGCTAGAAATAAGGTACGGGTAAAACAGCAGTGTGATATACATCTTAAGAGGACGGGTACAATATAGGCATTATTTATTATTTACAAGTTACAATTCAGGCATTTCGCAAACACTCATAATCCAGAGGGACTTACACTAAGCGTGAACAAAAAACATGCTAATACATCAAAACATAACAAAATAGTCATAATGAATCATATACTGTATATGCTTAAGAAAATGGAATATCTATCTGCGGAAACTATATCTGTAGATACTATACAGTGCTATGTCTACATAAAATCCCATTCACATTTAGATAAATTGAGCATATGCCTATGCCTGTAGGAGGCATATAACATATCTTTAGATGTGTCAAACTGCTGAAATTTGGCTTTGTTTCCTCTATCCAAATTGTAGTTCCACGTTAATCCACAGGGTGGCACTGTTTCTACATTGTAGGAAGCCTCTGTCCCCAGTATGGTAACCCCCATGTCTTCAAAAACTAAAACAGTATACTTTTTACTTTGTTAAACTGAAGAGAATGTCATGTCCACACACACTTGTCAAACAAATCTGCTTTAGAGAAACGATGATTCATGTGGCACAACACATACTGACACGCAACTAAGCATAAACCAGTCAGAAGCAAAGCAAGACTAGCTGAGCTGGCTGATCCACAAGCACCTGCCACTGACTGGATTAGCTATAAGATATTGTTGTTTTTGTAAGATGACTCTGTTGATGGCCCTGTTTATGTCTCTGCCCCCTGGAACGTTTGCACAAGTTACCAGTCCATATGATATCACCAATGTGAGGCAGGTGTGTACTGGTAAAACTAGTTATAGTTATACAATGTACAGCCACCAGGCTGTACAATTTGTACATTGTATAACAGTGGAACACCCTGGCAGCTTAGTAAATATTCAGCACAACAGACATGTCATTTGGGGTTCAGTGTCGTGCCCAAGGACACTTAAACATGTATACAGAAGGAGCCAGAATTCAAACCGGCAACCGCCAGGGATCATTGTATCATTGTGTGTGTCTCTCTCTCTCCAGCCAGGGATCATGATGCTGAAGGACAGGCTGTTCCATGCTCAGGGAGGGGCAGCGGTGGGGCAGCCGCCCGCCGTCCCCTACAACAAAGTGGACCTGTCTCCTGCCCAGCCTGCCCCTGCTGCCCAGCCACCTGCACACAAAGCACAAGTCATGGTATTAACCTAATCTGTGTGACTCACGCAGATTAATATTATTATTTTTTACTAATCTCAATAATGTAATGTTTGAATCCAGGAAATGAATGAACTAGCCTTGGCAGTGTTCTCATGCAAGTGGTTCTCAAATTGTCATGGGGACCCCCACAGGGGGGTTGCAACACTAAAAAAATGTTTTAGAAGCACTGTTCTGTCGGACGTTGCAACACTAAAAAAATGTTTTAGAAGCACTGTTCTGTCGGACATCTATCAGCACCATGCCTTTGAACGCATTTTATCCTGACTAGATTCTAGTTTCTGGCACTAGATTCTACTTTCAGACACTAGATTCACTAGATTCTAGTTTCTGGCACTAGATTCTACTTTCAGACACTAGATTCACTAGATTCTAGTTTCTGGCACTAGATTCTACTTTCAGACACTAGATTCACTAGATTCTAGTTTCTGGCACTAGATTCTACTTTCAGACACTAGATTCACTATATTCTAGTTTCTGGCACTAGATTCTACTTTCAGACACTAGATTCACTAGATTCTAGTTTCTGGCACTAGATTCTACTTTCAGACACTAGATTCACTAGATTCTAGTTTCTGGCACTAGATTCTACTTTCAGACACTAGATTCACTAGATTCTAGTTTCTGGCCCTAGATTCTAGTTTCAGACACTAGATTCACTCGATTCTAGTTTCTGACACTAGATTCACTAGATTCTAGTTTCTGGCACTAGATTCACTAGATTCTAGTTTCTGGCACTAGATTCTAGTTTCTGGCACTATATTCTACTTTCTGACACGAGATTCTACTTTCTGACACTAGATTTACTAGATTCTTGTTCCTGACACTGGATTCTAGTTCCCGCCGCTAGAATCCAATTTCTAACACTAGATTCTATTTTTTCTGGAAACATCTGTTTCTGTGTCAGTGATGCTCAACATATTTCATACCAAGGACCCCCAGAATTATCTATTTGGTTATTTGGCTGTGGACACCCCAACTGAAAACATGTTCTAGGGGATCCCCAAGAAGCAAAGAACATTTTCACGATTCTTCAAAAAAAAAAAAAGAAAAAGAAAAAAAAAAAAAAAATCAGACCTACAAGTTCACAGTTGTGTACAAGCTGTGAGCTTGTAGATCTGATTTTTTTAATTATTTTTTTTCCAATAGCTAAACTATAACCTAATGCCTGCGCCCACACAGGGTCAGTACCAGCCTGCTCCTCCTGCCCAGATGGCTCCTCCTGGCTCTGGTCAGCCTCCTCCTCCAATGCCCTCCTCCTCCTCCGTGTTCACTCCGCTGGCCGCCGCTGCTCCTCCTCCTGCCAACCACAACAACACAGGGCCGGGCCTGCCTCCTTCCTCCACTGTCCTCCCCCCTAGCGCGCCACGCTCCGCCCTGCGGCCCCCCTACCCGCCCCAGCATCCCACCGCCGCTTCAGGTCTGCAACACTGTGCTCCATTCTACTAGGGCTGCTATTAAATGCATCTGTCTCCTTTAGTTATTAATCTTTTACCCCATTCATTGAACAATTTAGAACAGTATTTAAACATGTATATACTGTATAGCTTTGTAGTGAAATTGGACTAAGTGAAATTCTTGGTCCAAAATAGAGCTGAGCAGTCCCACCCCCTTGTGGCGTTGCCCCAGCTCCAGAAATGTTTTGCCCCATTTGTTTTCCTCATAGACGTTTCAAAAATGATTTAGACGATCACGGCAGATCAAAGCCGACTCAGGTTGTGAATATAAGGCTATTGTCTTTATAAGACAACCCCCATTTTTAAGACTTTGCAGAAAAAGAACAATGAATGTCAAATAGTACAGCAACCAAATATTATACAACCCCATAGCTTAGCACATTTCACTTTGTAAAAAAAAGGCCTAGATTTTTGTCACTGCTAAACCCCTTATCCCTTAACTTCTTTTTAAAATATTAATTAAGGGGTTTAGCATGTAACAGAAATGGAGCCCTATAGTCTTATACTCAGACCAATAGGGTAATATTTTACTCAAAGAAATGTGTTTTCTTTTTTAGTTAGTTTTTTCAGTTGGATGAACTGTTGTGCTCCATATCTGTTCCCTAATCATGACTAATCTAGAGTGTTGTTTGGTCGTCTCTCTCTCTCTCTCTGTCTCTCTCTCTCTCTCTCTCTCTCTCTCTCTCTCTGTCTCCTCAGGCATCACTCAACAGCCATTCCATCCCCAGCCGCTGGGCGGACCCCCGGCCTTCCCCGCGCCAGGTCCTCCTCCCATGCCGGCCACTAGCTACTCAGGAGGACCCCCACTGCAGCCGCCTCATTCTGGCGCCCCTCCCGGGGGCCTGCCCCCCATGCCCAGCCCCGGGGTGCCGCCCACAGCAGGCTTCATCCCCTCCACCTCCCTGCCGTCGGGCCCCATCATGCCTCCGCCATGCTCCCAGCCTGGCGGGGGCCCCGTGCCCATGTACCCCGGGCAGCCACAGCACAACCAGGGCCCGGCGGCGCCGCCGCCGACTTCCATGGCAGCCCCCGGCCCGTACCCCGGGTCCCTCGGCCCCGGGTACCCGCAGGGCGGGCCCGGAGCTCCTGCCGCCAATCCCTACCCTGCTCCCGCTGCCCACCCGCCTCCTACAGGTAGGCCACACACATTGTCTGCTGTTTAGCGGTGCCACTGGTATCCGTAGATACCAGTGTCTTAGGAAATGAACAGCACTCACTGTCTGGGACTGTAAATAAAACGACTGAGTGCTACAAGCTGTACAAAGTGACTAGAAACAAGAAATGTTCCACATACAGTGGAGGAAATAATTATTTGATCCCCTGATGATTTTGTAAGTTTTCATGATTAGAAAGAAATGAGCACTCATTTATATGGTACTTTTATTTAACAAATGGAGACAGAATATGAACAAAAATGTCCATAAGAAAATAATATTTGAAGGTTATAAATTAATTTGCGTTAGAGCTGGTGAAATAAGTATTTGATCCCTAAGCACAGCCTGACTTAGTACTTGGTGGAGAAACCCTTGTTGGCAAGCACAGAAGTCAGACGTTTCTTGTAGTTGGTCACCAAGTTTGCGCACATCTCAGGAGGGATTTTGGCCCACTCCTGTTTAGATATGCTCTCCAAATCCTGAAGGTTTTGAGGGTGTTGCTTGCCAACTGAAATTTCAAGCTCCCTCCATAGATTTTCTATAGGATTAAGGTCTGGACACTGGCTAGGCCACTAGAGTGCTCATTTCTTTCTAATCATGAAAACTTAGAAAATCATCAGGGGATCAAATAATTATTTCTTCCACTGTACGTTGCACAAAGCTTAAAGGTATTATAGGGCAACTTTTTAGCTAAAAATAAAAATACAGCTATTTTTTTTGCCTTTTCCCGCTCTACTCCCACTTCTACTTTGATGCTGCAGCTGTTTACCCTGCAGACAGACACTTGGTTTGCGATCCAGAACTTCTGTTGTCAACAAATCCTTCTCGTCTGGCTCATAACAAGACGGTGCTAGTGTGTGGGGGAAGGGAGTTGTGGGGGGTGAGGCAGCGTCTTAGCCAATCACAGCGCCGCGGTCTTCCAGCCGTTTCGTAATAAGCCAATAGAGTGGTAGGTGAGGTGGAGTTAGATTCAAATCCGTTTACAAACACAGATTTTTGTACACACTATTGTTGCCTATATTACTTTTAACCTTTAAGCCTTTGTGTACTGAACGCGTTTCGTATTATTATTATTTCGTATGTTACGCTTTAGCTATTGAAAAATATCAATAGCTAAAAAATATCATTTGTGAAAATGATGTGCAAATCTAAGAATATATTCTATTTGACACCTGATTGTAGTTTCTGACACTAGATTCTAGTTTCTGACTAGTTTCTCATTTCTGATGCTAGATTCTGACAGATTCTAGTTTCTCTGAGAAATCTATATTCCTATGTCAGTGATGCTTAACATATTTCATGCCAAGGACCACCAGAATTATCTATATTTGGCTGCGGACCCCCCATCTGAAAACATGTTGTTGTAGGGATCCCCCAAAAGCAACGATTTTTGTTCAAAATATTTGCTTCCGAAAAGAATATATATTCAAAGATTTGCATCACATTTTCACAATTTTTCAAAATATATCAGAGCTACAAGCTCACCGCTCACGCTGTGAGCTTGTAGGTCTGATATTTTTCAATAGTGTAACATAATGCTTTCAACACCAAAACGCGTTCAGTACACACAGGCTTAAATCATGCTATGGACGGGGCATGTTGTCGATGGATAATAATCACTCCTGTTGAGATGTTCTATTCGTTTGGCTTTCAGGATACTTTCCTTGGCTGAGTTCCTACTGTGACGATCAAGGTGACAGGGTTGAGGGCCGTCCACACCCAGAATGTTAACTATAACGCAAACAGCTGTAACGACAACAATGCACGTGTGTCCACATCCACGATGGCGAACCCAATACACTCTTTTGAACGCGATTGTTTATCACAGTGGTTTTCAACCACTGGTCCCGGGGACCTCCAATGGTCTATGAGAGGGTTCCAGGTGATCCCCAGGCTAAATGATGTGAAGTTGGTTAACCAGATGTAAACTCTTGGAGAGCGTAAAATTATATCATGTTTACACTCTCAAGAGTTAAAATATTCATCATCTGAATTAGCCCAAAGTCTACACAACCAGAGAATGTAGAAGATTAATGGTCATTTTGGTCTGTATGTTTGCCTGTTATGTTTCCAAAATCCAGCCTGGAATTGTGGACAGAAAGTTTTCATTTTCGTTTTAGGGTCTTGTGGGGCTATAGTGACATCCAATGCTGGTCCGTGGCTCAAATACTGAATAAATAGTGGGCCCTGGTATCAAAAAAGATTGTAAACCGCTGGTTTATCAAATCACTCCTAAACCAAAACCCAACGATATCGTTTACCAAGCAGTGTTGTCGTTCTGCTTCTTATTCTGGACTCGGCCGTCCATGCGAGTTCATCCGTAGTTAGTTATTGTTCTCGGTGTGGATTAGCCAATCAGAATGCCTAATATATGACATGATGAGCATGTAATTTGATAGTGTTTGCTTTTGCAGCTACATGCTTGAGTTTATTGACTTAAAAGTAACTAGACATAATAATATAAACTAAAGCAAGCTGTTGTACGTAATGTAGATGAGACTGTGGTTCAGTTTGATTTGGTCTGGGCATTTTGCATGCCGTCTCATGGACACATTTGATGACGACATACAGAATATACCATACTTCTGTATACACTAGGCTTAGCAGATAATAACCAAACTAATGAAAATAACGTGTCTTTATTCTATATTAAATATTTAACATTGAAAATTAGTTGACAGTTTCGCCAACAACAAGCATTAGCCAATAATAACCTATAAATGCTGCTTGGCCATTTGCCGTTCTCGTTTTGGATATTTTTGTTGCTGTGGTATACTGTATAAATATGTATTTTTCTCCAATTTGAAATGCTTTTTGCCATTATAACACTAATCTTGGTTACGTTTTGATAAAGGCTCATCTTTGGCTGCTTGGGTATTTGGTTTGGAGGAGGAAGCACCAATGTGTTGGTGAATAAATGCACACTGACTGTTGATCTGAACAGAGTATGCTCTCTGTTATTACAGGAGCTCTGGACGGATGGAATGACCCCCCAGCCGTACGAGGTGGACACAGGAAAAAGAAGGTACCTTTGTGCTTTTGTGGTTGTTTTTTTTCTCTCCCCAATCTAGCTGTTAGCAGGGGCGGGTTAACATTCGCCATGGGGGGGGCAGGAGAAAATGACATGGGGGCGACTTTATCGCCCATTGTGCGAAGTGCCACAGGCTAAGTTCTTAGCCACACCCATACCATTTTTGTCCCATTCGCACCCATTCAATCCAATGCATTCAAACGCCTCTCCTGAGAATCTGCCCCTGAATGTCGTTTGCGTATGAGTAAATCAACTAGGGCTAGACGTCACTTCCTGACTTTTGACCCGGAACTTTTTGCTCAGATTGTCAGAGGACCGGTTAGTCAAGACACCAGTGTGGTATAATTGGTGCTTAACCTGGGTGGGTGATAATCCCAAGAACTTTGCATGGGCTTTGCAGTAACAGCGTGACATTTTTGCATGTTGTATCAGGCGTTGATGTCAGTAACCTCTCTAATATTATTGTTATTACCAGGAATATCTTAAAAGTATTTCGTGACATGTTTTCTTTCACACCCAAGAAAGCTGTATGATCATTTTCAGACACTGATCTCTCAGACTCCTTCCTCAGTCAGAGTCAGGCATTTGAATGAATGTAGAATTAAGTGCAGTAGTGGGTCTTGTTGTGAAGTATGCTGCCAGCTCCTGCATCGCTTCCACACTGGCTACCAGTTGACCACTATGTCGTTGTATTCTGTGTGTGTGTGTGTGCAGGTCCCTGATAACTACACTCCCCCTGCACCCATCACCGCCCCCGTCATGGGCTTCCCCACCGAGGCTCCTCAGGCACCACACGACCACATGGCCCAGGTCCCCCCAGGAGCGCCCCAGGAGCCCAGTGTACAGGTCAGCGTCCATCCATTCTGTTAGATAGTGTTGTAGTCGAGACCACCTAAACCGAGACCAAGACAAGACCAAGACACCCACGGACTTGATCGAGACGAGATCGAGACGAGACTAGCACCTAGAGGGTCGAGACCAAGACAAGACCAAGACACCCACGGACTTGATCGAGACGAGATCGAGACGAGACTAGCACCTAGAGGGTCGAGACCAAGACAAGACCAAGACCTAGAGGGGTCGAGACCAAGACAAGACCAAGACCTAGAGCGGTCAAGGCCGAGGCCAAGACCTAGAGAGGTCGAGACCAAGACCAAAACCAAGACATATTTTTTTTCTTATTTGTACTGAAGACAATCTAACTTTGTAGGCTAGGCCACTATGTTTTTAACTGAATTAGCAACTAATTACACCTCAATGGTAAAACTAGACAAAACAACAATGAATGAGTAGGCATAATGAACCATCACCTTACAGACAAGAACAATGATACTCTCGATGACCCACTATTATTCTATTGTAATGTGCTACTTTAATGACTGAAACAATTGCTTATGATAATTCAATTGCACATAACCATCTCCCACACAACTTTAGTGTTAATGCACATTTAACATCATTATTACAATATCAGTATTACTGTAGGTGTATAGGCTACAGTAGCCTATAATTAGGCTTAACCATTATAATACATTTACAAAATGAACCAACTATATGTTAGCAGTGTGGTTCCAAATCCTCCCGGATCCCACTTTGAGATGAAATGGACTCTCATATAGATAGGCCCATGTAGGTCTGCAAATCCTAGTGTACAAATGGAATCAAATGGACCAGGCAATTTGTACAGTAGCCTACGCTTTGAGTTAAATTAATATTTTGGGGTCTCACAGATAGAGGAATGCCATGGTCACAGGGGTCCTCGAAATTAAACTAGTTGAGGATTTACCATTTATTTGCCACACACGATTAACCTAGCCTACCATTACATAGATTAGTTGCAGTAGGCTGTTATTTCAATCGGTAGGATTGTTATTTGGTTACAGTTCTGTCTGTCAACTATGTTTTAAAGGTAGGGGAAGTGATTTGAAATTCATGGTGTAGTACCAGCCTGGTGCACTAGGGGCCCCCAAAAGTAGCTACACTATGTGAACCTGCTGCTCTCTCCTGATTGGAGGAGAATTGTGGTGACCTGGAGAACTTTTATTAGCTCCTCTGCTAACGTGGGGGAGGGGGAAACTCCATATGTGGTTTCCACAGCTTATAATAGAGCATTTTAACAGAAAAAAAATATTTTTGGGGTGATATCTGACAAAAGTGAAATCACTTCCCCTACCTTTAATGCAAGAATCAATTAAAATTATAATGTATGATAAACAGGCTACATAAGCATAAGATCTTTTTGATTTAATATTGAGTATATGAGGGCTTATAGCTCCAGTGGCTTAATTGATGATACTGTTCAAACAGACTGGCTCGCGTAATTAGTACAGCTGTGTATTGGGAAATCTCCTGACAGACAGCATCGAGTGTGGACATTTAGCCCAGCTATTGTGTGATAAAACACATATTATAAACGCATGACTTATATAGCAAATGAAAATATCCTTGGATATACTTGGACCACAGTTGGAATTATTGCAATCGGGTGAGCATGGCCTGAGAGTTTTTCGATTCAAATCTCAACAAAGAAAGGTAAGAGCAACGCAGAGCATTAGCGCCAACTCCGTTCTCTTTAAGTGGCCAGTCCAAGCGCCTAATAAAAGTCTACGCTGCGCTTTTTTTTAGATCAAACTAAAGTGGCATTAGCTCATCTTCACTTCCCTTCACCAACGCAATACTGTTGAACGCAGCAGTATGACAAAAGTAACTAAGTAATATTAGTAGAACATATTAATAATAACACAATAGGCGAATAGGGTGGACGTTTGGACCATTTGATTTCTTTTTGCTCAATGCTCATTCAAAGTTAAATGAACGATAGCCTTTTCTTCGAGCATCACCTTTTTATATCTCCCGTAAACTATTTTTTTTGATGGACTGATGATGAATATCAATAGATTTTGGCCCAAGTCTACACAACTAGAAGATGGACAAAAGCAAAAGAAATATTTAGTTTTGGGGTCTGTGGGGCTAAAATGACCTCAAATGGTGGTCCGTGGCTCAAATAGTGAATAGCCTAAATAGTGGTCCCTGGTATCAGAAAGGTTGAAACCCCTTGGAACAGACGTTTGCCTCATTGTCTCATCCATGCTTATATTTTCTCTGTAGTTGTGTTCTGCCAGAGCAGCAGCAACACGTATGCTTCTCCAGAGCCATCTAGAAGAGTTGCGACATTGAGTGGGACAGAAAACAGAGCACTTTGAAGTTGCAAATACATTGTTTTCAACGAAGGCAGCCGCCATTAGACCTTTCCATGGGGGTGAACGGAGATGTCATAACTCTGTCTATACTCCAAGGCTCTGAGCTCTGTGCAGCAGCTGTCTTTATGAATGCGTCCTCGCTCCACACAATTAACTTTTCCTTCGCGTTGTCTCGTCTCGGGAGGTCTCGTTGGCGAAGGAGACCCGAGACATAGACTCCGAGGTCGGGACAAGATCGAGACAAAATTATTCGAGACCAAGACGAGACCACGAGACAAATGAAGTGGAGAGCCGCGAGGTCGAGGCAAGATCAAGACAATTTATTGGCGAGAACGAGACAAGACAAAAATGACGAAAAACGGCCTCGAGATCGACCTCGAGACGAGACAATGTCTCGAGAACTACAACACTAATTCTGTACTGTGCTTGTGGTGTTTTAACTTTCATTGAAAAATAGCAGATGAACACCTGTTGTTTTTGGGGGGGAATTATGAAATCTTTGGGGGAAAATTTGAAATCTTTCAAAGCGAATGTTTTGTAGAATCTAGGGATGGCAGATATATCAGCCATACAGACATTATCGGCCGATAAAGGCTTTAAAAATCGGTATGCCACCGGCATCGAATCGGTATTCGGTGTCCACCGGGTTTATCGGAATAGACCTTTCCCTAAGCCCCGTCTTCTCATCATACTGTCTAAGCATTGCTTGGACCCTTTCCAGCTGGGCTCATTCATTCAGTGCAACTATCATGGACATTGCACATTAAGTACAGGGTCATTTTTGGAACCAGACCTTGAAAATCTCTTCATAAATCGACAAGGACTGCCCTATGCACTGGAAAAAATGTTTTATCTTAGGAAAACTGTTGGAAGAGAGGTTTGTCTATCACACGTTATGCTTAGCTGTGATTTAACCATAGCAGTTTGGGGAGGAGCTGACGGTTGGGTTTGGGTTGGGTTGGGTTTCTATCTCCAGTGATGTGTGAGGTGTGTTTGTTTGTTCCCTCAGCTCCTCCAGCAGCTGCCAGCAGAGCGGGTGGAGCAGAGGGAGATCCCTGCAGAGCACATGATTCTCAGAAGCACCTTCGACAGCCTGGTGCAGCGCTGCCAGCTAGCAGCAGGAGACCCAGTAAGTCACCCTAGTTCAATTCAATTCAAAGGAGCTTCATTGGCAGGAGAAAACAAACCAAACGCTCTGTGTTCAGCGATCAGCGGTCGGTCCCTCAGGTACTCAGGTAATGGTGACATAAGTAAAAGACCTTTATAGCTAAAGTCATGAGTATTGGTTCGCTCTGCTCACAAGTAGGCCATGGCCTACCTGTGCGCAGGGGTTAAAGTTCTCAGTCCTGGGGACTGATTTCAGTCTTGAGGATTCCATAGGGGTTATTTCTGAGATCAGTGCATATCTGCAAAAATAAATAATAAGGGGAAGGTGTAGCGATGGTGCGTTGTGAATGACGTCAAAACAGTAGTCAAGTGATCTCCAAACTAAAAAGCAAGATCTGCGTATTTGAATTGGCCAGACTAGCAATAGAATACAACAGAACTTTAGAAGATACTTCTATAAAATGAAGCATTGGCACTCACACATTCAGTGAAGGCAGTCCAGAACTTAAGCGAAACAAAAATATTGGTGTGCGCTGCTCGTGCCATGTTTCTAAAGTCACATATTGGGACATGGTCTGAAAATAAATTTCAGTCTTGGGATTTCTGTTGTCTTTAACCCCTGTGTGCGGCATCACGCAGGTTTGCACTCTGCCGAGTGCTGATCTCGTTGCATGCATGAGTGGAGTGGGCGCAAGTAGGGCGATCGGCGGTCGACCTACGACATGAGGGAATTTGATTTTAAGTTAAAGGGTTATTTCACATGTTATCTATTCAGGCAGACATTTTTTGAGTTGTTTGATTCACTATTTAGATTGATTAGATTCATATTCATTTTAGCTGCCCCACCCCCTTTCTATGCAAACCCATTTTAACCATGATAGTCTTCAAAAACAAAGATCTCTTTCCCTTCTGATGACACTGGCATTGATCTTCCTAATACGTGAGGGGGATGTGTTTTTTTATTCACTGTGTTTGGTGTGTTTTGGAAGTGAAAACCTTTTAATCTGAGATTATTAAAAATGTATATATCTATTTTGCATTGCAGCAAACAAAAAGGAAACTCGATGATGCAGCCAAGCGTCTGGGGTACCTATACGACAAGCTGAGAGAGCAGTCGGTAAGGAATGATCAACATTATTGAGTCCTTATTCAGTCCAGTCCCTTCAGATGAGGCAGGTATTGATCAACGTACGGTATGTTTCTGTTGTTCAGTCGCTGATTCTCCAGTATCACAGGCCACTCTCTAGTCCAGGGATGTCAAACTCAAATACACGGCGGGCCAAAATAGGACAATTGGTCGAGGGCCGGACTGTGTTTCAAAGCATGGGGCACCAGTTTATGAATAAGTGCCAGGAAAACAGCAAAAGTAAATTTCCCTCATGAATACGGCATGTATTCAAAACCGATTGCATTATTAAAGCTTAATTTCCAGTACTGTCCTCATCAAGCACAAAATTCATAGTAAAATGAGAAGGTAAATCACTATTCATGGTGTGTGCAATATACCAGTGGGCCAGTTCTAATTCGGGCCTGATTCGGCCACCGTTCCTTGCAAATAGGTGCAAACATGTCCTTCGGTCCCAATAGATTTTGCATTAAACATCCATCACTAATATGCTACTAAATTTCACATTTTGTGCACGCAGGGACACTGAAACCCAGCCACAAAGCTGTCTAAGGAAGTGGTCGCACCACTTTTCCTAAAAACACTGCCACGTGCTTACTATAATAAACCTACCATGTCCTGTCTCCCTCTGCCAGCTCTCCCAGCACATCCTGGCTGGTCTCCATGAGATCAGCCGGTGCGTGGCCAGCCAGAGCTACCAGCGCGGCCTGGAGATCCACACCCAGGTGGTCAGCAGCAGCAACTTCAGCGAGATCTCCGCCTTCATGCCCATCCTCAAAGTAGTCATGACCATCGCCAACAAGCTGGGCGTCTAAACAACGCGCAAAAAAAAAGGTTCTCAAAACGTTTCCGTGTCAAGGAGGACCCCACACAACACACCCCCAAATTCAGATGTATATTTTTGGCCCTGGATAACCACCCTCCTCCCACCCCCTATCTAGAAAGGTTTTGTTCCAGGGACCCCCCTTGAGAATAAGGAAAATTTGTTAGTTAAAAAAATGTTCGCTTTAAAGTGGTTAAAATGATCGTGACCTAGGCGTCTCTGGGGGTCCCTGGCAGCCCCCTCTTTGAGAACCACTGCTCCTAAGGCACCATTTAGTTAGACCTTGTCGCACGGCCGCGCTGCTCGCCGGAAAAAAAGAGCTGATCTACAAGCAACAAGCAATCCACATTGCGACGCATGTGCGAGCTTTTAGCTCTCGGGTTTTTCGGCGAACCACGCCACCGTGAGAACGAGTTAAAGATTCAGCACAAAGCACCGCAAGGATAAACACAACCACACTTCAGTGTTATCGATCCTATTGTTGTTATATGAAATATTTATTTCTTTTTGATGCTAATGATGACGTGCTTTGATAATAATTACCATTAATATAAAAAAAAAGTAAAGTTGTATTTCTTTATGTAACCTTCTCCTTTTTTTTTAAGGAATCTGCAGCTTGGATGTTACTGTGGTAGTTGGTGTATAATGAGGTGAATGTGGTGTGCAACAGGGTTGGGAGTTGGAACCGGTTGTTTTTCAGACCCGCTTCTGAGATTGAAGGTTCAGTTTGTTTTGGTTCTTAAGTCCAGGAGCCAGGGCTCCAAAATTGGAACATCAGTTATGAATTGAGCCATCAAGTGAATTAATATGACAACCCTTCCACAGGAGAACCCTACATTTACATTTATTAATTTTCAGCTACAATAGGTCTATATGTGATAGGCAAATAGGTGACAATGTAATTAATAGTTATTATCACCTTGAAACTTTCCCAGTGGATTACTTGCAAGACAGTGATGTATTGATCCTATTTTCCACATTCAGTTCACAATTAATACTCAAACTTTGGCCATCTGGCTCATGGACTTAAGAGCCAAAAATAACTCAACCAGTTCCCATCCGGCAGAAAGAGGCTTCAGTCCATTAAAAAGGTCCATTTGGAACCCCTATAGTCAATAGAGGAACTAAGAGGAAATCAAGGAACCAGAATCGTTAACAAAGCTTTGACGTTCCCAACCCTAGTATGTGAGTTGTCGTGATCCTGTGTAATTATGAGAGCGGGAGATGTTGTCGTGAAATATAAAAGCGAAAAGAACTAAGGCTTTGGTTGTGCAGGTATACACTGTATACAAATTGCTCCCCCACCTTTAGCTGTAGTTGGATTTTCCACCATTTTTTTTTTTTTTTTTTTTTTACAACATATAGCACTGCTGCTGCCAACATTGCGCGGCTACACTTTCAAACATCACAAGAAAAAAACGTGGGAATACATATTTGGATGCACTTTATGTCATCTATGATGGGTCTCCTCCAACGTGGCTTTGCTGAAGAAGAATTGTCAACGCACAGCAGATTTCAGGACATTCATGAATAATATATATATATACACAATTGAATACTGTAGAGCTTAAATGTCTTTTTGTCTATTTAATTGTGCCATTGGGGTTTCCGGGCCAAAGCACTGCAACAGAATGTAATTCAGTGGTGATTATCATTCAAAGTAATAGATTTTGGAAATGAGTTCAACCCAAATAACAGAGCTGCTGCCGGGTGGCTGGTGTGATTGTTTTTTTCCACCCATCTGTGTGCGAGCATCTGTTTTTGTTTTGGTTTTTTTGCAGTTTTTGATGGCCGCTAGGCCCTCCCTCCTATGTACAGCTTTGAGGGTTTGTACAAACACAAATATTGTCCCAACACAAACATTAAACGCCGTTGATGAATGGACAGTTCGGAGCATTTGCCCAATACACATTGAACGGCCAGCTTAGAGTGTTTGTGTTATAAACACGAACATCGGAGGGACGGAGGTGATTACGCACATTTCTGATTGGCCGGAATGAGATGATGTATGATGATGTACGAAGATATGAGCTCCCTTCACTTAACACAGGTGTGACTTTTTTTTGTTATTCTGACACATTTCTATGTATCCATGTATCTATCTGCCTTCTCATTGTTAAACTACCCCGGTCTATAGCCCAAATACCCCTCCGCTGAACCCTCTTAACTCTTGTTTTAGTTTAGAAGATGGACAATATACAACAACACATTCATGTCGAATTGTCGAGAGTGGTTACAATTTGACGAAGAGCAAGTGCGCTATCTATGCTGAAGTTTTGTGAGTAGTAGTCTTTAAGTCGATGGACATAAGCAGGTGAATGTCTGTATAAGCATAATATGGCAGCAGAAGGCATTGAAGTGCCTCAGTGCTCATTTTGGTTGCACAGATATTTATACAATCCATATTGCTTTGTTATTTTCTGTATCTTTTTTTCCAATAAATTTTAATTTAAAAGGATTAAGACCTGTTTCACAATTTGGACTCGCAATGTTAATACTCAGTTTATTGCATGTAAACTTGTTTAACAAAAACATAGCCTCTAGAGAGGATGGGATTAAGCTCTAATGTCAACCTGAATCCGTGTGCAGACAAGCGTACATAATCCTCCCACCTTCCATGTAAATTACAAGTAAGCACAGAACACTCTTCAGAGTAGCTTACAGAAATGCTACAGAAAAGTGTTTAGCATGAACTCTTGTCAGACTAAGTAAACAACAAGGCAGAGAAGAATATATATACACCAAGAAAAGTAAATTTGTAACTACAATTTATGATGATTTATTGACCCACATGACACCACAGGGGAGCGGAATAATGAATATATTTACTTTTCATATTCCTTTTTTCCAAAATGCCTTTATTAATAGGCATTTTGTGACTTAATATAAACTAATCACTGTCAGTTATGCATAATAAGAGGATCAAATAGATTCAATACAGCAGTTTGTTTCGAGAAAGCGATATTGGAACGGCTAACCAAAATAAAGATTGTGTGATATTGCTTAATTAAACCTGATGGCCAAATTATTTACTGGCTTCGAAAAACGAATAACCAAGTTGTCCAAACTTTTCAGATGGTCCATTTTACTAAAAAGGGCGTGCTCATCATAATTTTCTTTTCAATTAGGACTGGACATTTTGCCAGGTGTTCAACAAATTTTTTAACTTAAAAATGACTTCTTATGCCATTACTGTAGTGTAAGGGGGTAACGATAGTGTGGTTGCCCTAATAATAAAAGGTACAGTATCTGTCGATGTCATTTTTAACATTATAAAGTTATGTTATGAAAAACAGGAGGAATTAAGTGTCACAAGTAACAAAGACTAAACAAGAACAAGTGAACAATAGTACATTTGCATAATATGCTAGTATTTATGTAATAAAGGCGACAATGGATTGGGCTGGTCAACTTTACTCGACTACAAGTAAAACGTGCTCAGTGAGAATGTTACTAAGAGTAAGAGGGGTGGAAAGTACTGGCTTTAACATGTACTTAAGTACAGTGAGAAAGTAAATTTATATTTTTTATATATAATATGATAACAGTATCCATGTTTAATTTATAGCACCTTGTAACACTTGTTATGTGATAAAAACGATATCCACATTTAACGTACAACACCTTGTAACTCTTGTTCAGAGAAGTAAATGTTAAACCACCTACTGTATACACTGCATCTAAACTGGAAATACATGTCGACAGGCTTCTATTGAGCCCACCTTCAAATGTCATCCTCAAATTTTTAGGACAATTTACTAAAAGTATTAGTTCATAATAAAGACGCAATATTCCTGGTGAGGTTGGTGATCCGCTAAACCCATTTTGATCTGTCGGAGTTAAGTATTAGCAATGTAGATGTTCTTCCTCACCAGGATCTTGATGACGTTCTCTGTGTGTTTCATCATAGACTCCAGGTGCTCTTTGGGGTCTCCTGTCGGCACGTTGGGTTTGACCCCGGCGAAGCCCTTGTACTGATCGTGCAGCGCCTCCATGTTGTACTTGGCGCCCGGCGCCGAGAGGCCCTGGCACCGCTCGTGCAGCCTCTCGCAGTTCTTCTTCAAGGAGCCGAGGATGAGCTGCTTGTGCACGTCGGGCAGCAGCTCCATGTCTTCCTGCATGATGCGTTCCCTGACGTAGTTGTCGTAGTTCTCCTGCTGTCTGTTGATCTGAGCCTTGTACTCCTGCAGGTACCTGGTCTCTCTGCAGTGCTTCGGGTCGCCGATGGTCTTCGGGTCGGGTTTCATGACGAGGGGGTTGGATACGTAGACGGGCCTGCTCTCCACGACGTTGATGAGGTTCTCCAGTTGCTTCATGGCGGACTCCAGGCAGTCCTTGCGCCGCTTCTTGCTCGGCGTGTCTATGTTGAACGGCAGGCTCTGGTACTGCTGGAGCTGCTCGTCGAAGTTCTCCCTCAGACTCTCGACGATGATCTGTTCCTCCGCCTCGGACAGGCCCCTCATGGCCTCCCGATTCAGCACGTCTTGCACGTAGTCGTCGTAATCCTTCTGGTCTCTCCATTCTTGGTTGCGCTGCAGCAGGTAATCGGGGGTCTCTCCGTAGTCCTTTTTCTTGATGTACTTGGGCCCCGGCGGGTCGTGGAGATCCCGCTCTCCCCTCCTGGTGTCCTGCTGTTTCGTCGCGTCCGGGTTCGCGTGTTCATGCCTCTCGTGCTGCTGCTGCTGAGCTCTCCAGCCTTCCTTGCGTTGCTTCAGGTACTCGGGCGTCTCCCCGTAGTCCTTCTTCCTGCTGTATACGGGGAGAAGTCCCGGGGGCTTGAGGAGTTGTCGGTCCCCCTTCCTCGTGTCGACGTAGGTAGACGGCGGTGGCTTTCTCGGTACCGATCTTCTATTCTCGATGATGTTCGACTTCACGAAGTCCTTGTCGCATTTCGTGGCCTTCCTCTGTCCTGAGGTTATGAAGTCGATGATAGACTCCCTTTTGGGAAAGACCATTCCTGGGTTAAAGAGATGTTCTTTGGAATGCTTTTGTGTGTATTTCCGTGGGGAGACGGCCCATGGACTTTAGTAGAAAAGTATTGGTATTTAGCTTTGTGTTGCATGAGGGTCAAATTGACTGTTATAAAGATCATCAGAGATATAGCATGACGTCACCAGCCGTGCCTGATGCCGCTGCTGTTCTTCAGCGCAGGACGACCAGCCTGCGTTAGAACTGGCCCTCTGCTATATATGATAAGAAATGGGTTAGAAGACAAGGCAAGCCATTGTTTTACTTTCTCAACTCAATGAAAACCTGAAAGTGATCTTTAATAATGCATTTTCAATCTTTCTTGCTATTTAGGGACATTGATTTTTAAGGAGATTTTTAAGGAAACTTTTTTACTGTTTGCCTCGGACATCCTCGTAAACCTGTGCCCATGTGTTGAAACACAGTCTGGCAGCTCTGGCCCTCAACTTGTACCAGTTTTTCTATTTTGGCCCACTGTGTATTTGAGTTTGACATCCCTGACCCAGAGTGTACAGTTGGAACCCTGTCTATTTCTTTTTGAGGAGTGCTAGCCCCTGTCTAATGGCTGTTTTTCAACTGTTTGTTTGAAAAACACTGTTGGGTTGTGTCGCTAACACAAACACTACACTGTTGAAAGATGATAAGAGTGCATCCCACTTAAATTAAATGTGGTTTTGCTCTGCTCGCGAGAGTACCGTTTTCAGTGCGTAGCCGATCGGTGGGCCGCTTTTTGGAAACTTTGATTGGCTGGTTCAGTTAATGATGTAATGGGGATTTAAGATGCCTTTTATGAGTGTTGTCATGAGTATCATCTCCTGGATGTGTCGGGGGTACTTGCCCTCTGCTCGCTCGCTCTGCTCACCCACAAGTAGGCCATGACTACTTGTGTACAATGCGCAAGTTGACACTCGACAGAGTGCAGTTCAGGTAGTTTACATCTGACATGCTTACGTCACAACCAACGCTATAGGCCTCTATATAACCACATCCAGTATTTACACAAATTCACAGTCACAACTCATTGAAGAACAGCCCTTTTCTCAGGGTCCAACTATATATCCTGAATAGAGTGTTGAAGCCAGTAGGGCCGAGCATGGAGGATGAGTTGAAGGCTCTCCGGGCGGAAAACAAAGCGCTCAAGGACGAGCTGAAAGCCGTCAAGGAGGAGTTGGACATCCTGAAGGAGAAGCAGCAGATGCAAGAGAGCCTCCATGAGGACCTACAGAACCTCTTGAATTGGGAGCCTGGGCCAGAGTTGACCCTGCCTGACCTTGACATTTAATAATGAAGACGGCGTTCTGTAGAACACCTTTGGGAGCAGGAACTCTAGGAAGAATCTGGAGAGATAAAATAAGGACAGGGTAATTCAACAAAACATTGTGTTTCCTCGCCCACTTTTCTTCATCGGTGATATTTATTATGTCGTCTTCGTTTTTGTGTTATTATAGTGTAGGGCTTGATCCCTTGCGACAGGCCGTTGTCACTTGCTTTTTATCGGTTTATTTTTAAGTTAAATGTATGTTCTATTTTATTTATCCTGTGAACTTTGATCATGCCAATGATCTAACTTTCACCTGCGATCCACGTTCAGACTTATGGACAGGTTTTTAGGCATGAGCTGGTTGAGGCATTGCGAATTGTTTTTTTGCTATCTGCATATGAAATATTGTTCCTTATTTTATAGACAATAGAAGCACCTGAGCTAGAGGATTGGTGAGGGTTTTCTTTTAATGTTTTTACAATTTAAAATGTTTCATTTACCAGTGCTAAAAGTGGGATTATTTGTTGCCCCCCTGTTGTGTTATGTGCAGTATTTATGATTTTTTTGTCTGCATGCACATATATAATCACTTGAACACCAGCTTATTAATTCACAACCCAAAATAGCAGATCAATGCATTGCAATGCACGTGTTGTTTAAGACTTACGTACACCACGTGCACTTAAACTTTAGGTGGCTAATGGGAGTTGAGGGTCCCTCTCGATTTTCCTTCAAGAATGAGCCCACCCTTTAGGGTAGAGTTTAGTCACCGTCCAATGCCAGTCCAAATAGTTTAGCAACTGTTGCTATGCTGGTCAAGCTTTCCTCTTCTAACTGTGGCCATTGGACAAGGCCGGGTTGAGGAGAAAGACTTTTATATTACCGATCACAATAGGCTATCATACTTGCGATAATATAAAAAAGTCAAATAATCGTCGCCCTTGAGTGATGAAATTGTAGCATTGAGTAGAAATTTAGCTGTTAGACTATTTGAAATTCCAGTCAAGTAGTTACTTTTCATCACCCAAAAACTCTGTAGATTTACGTGCGATCAGCAGCCATTTTATCCACCACTTTTAAAATGATAAAAGTGGTGGATGAGTGCCTATAGTGTAGATGAAATCAAATAAGGACTTTGAAGAAAGTTCAGGAAAGTAAACATCTTTTGGTTCAAACACTGAGAAATTGGCCATTATAATAATGATAGGCTACAGGCATGCCTGCAACGTCTGTGTGTGTACAGCAGGCGGCAGCAACGGGCCACGAAGCTATCATACATACAGTACAGTACGCACACAGTGTGAAAAGTGTATTTAAAACTTCGATCTGTCCAGACGTGCTTCAGTTTTAGACCTGAAGCTTGCACTTCGCTGACTCAGTGACTTGAAGTGACTGTAAGCGTCTAAAAGACTGAGTGAACTTTTGCATCAGCCTCGGGAGATCATCGCCCGTTGACTTGTGATTGGCTGTGTGGAATCAGCCGCTGTAGCGGATGATGATCACACATTACACATGCCGTGAACTCTGTTTCGGGTTTGCCCTGTAGTAACCTCGCGGCTGCCCTGGCCTGGTGGATGACGTAACCAGTAAAAAGTGAATTCACCTCAAGGAGGAGTACAGTAGGGGGAGGGGCAAGACCCCAACTGACGGTTAAGTGATAATGGGTTATAAAAGGAAGAAAGAAGACACCGAAAAAGAACAGCCAACCGGTTTTGTATGGAGAGGGGACGCCCACACACTTATCTCACACTTGAAATATTTTTGGGGCAAAACTATAGTTTTTGACTTGTCATTTTTACTTTTATTGATACAGTTAAGCATTATAAACCCTAACTCTATACATATCTGCATGTTTATTATGTCTGCACGCATTGCGCACCTGCATGCAAGCATGTGCAGTTGTGCACCTGTCTTATGGACATCTCCCACTATTAGGACTACAACACTGCCTATGTATTGTATGGCCAGTTGGCACTATGCCCAGATGTATTGTCTTCCCAGTTGTCTGGTGTGCCACTTGGTCTAGATCCCCCCCCCCCCCCCCCCCCCCCCCCCCCACCCAACGGTGTTTAATTATTAAACACCGTTGTTTAGGTGTTTAGGTTTTAAACGCATCATACAGTATGTTGCAGAGATTAGATACAGTGAAATGATAAATAAAGTCTATATTCTAGGCCTATAAACCACTGTCACAGGTTCATCTCTACTTCCATGCCATTCTCTTTTTCATTTTAAAATAGCATGTGTTCCTCCAGGGTGCTTGAACTCTGCCCATGTCGGTTTTCAACTGGGAACCAGTTTTAATACACTGCAGGGAACTGAAAGAACCACATGGTATAGCACACAGTATTTAAGTATTTACAGTATTTTAAATGAACAGAATTATTGGCATAAAACCAGAACGTTCCATTTGTCAATTTTTCAAAATGTATGGACAACGTACACAATGTTTTGCAATAATACTGAGCATACTGTATGTATAAGTAGCCTAACTAGTGACAAAATAAATCAAATAATTGCTGTATATTTGCGTACAAGTACAATATTTGGCTTTGAGAATGAGATGAGGGTTGTTCACCTGTGTGAAGTGAGGGGCTCTTATCTGACAACAACATCGATTACAACATAATGTTTGTTTAAGCAGTGTGTGTGTGTGTGTGTGTGTGTGTGTGTGTGTGTGTGTGTGTGTGTGTGTGTGTGTGTGTGTGTGTGTGTGTGTGTGTGTGTGTGTGTGTGTGTGTGTGTGTGTGTGTGTGTGTGTGTGTGTGTGTGTGTGTGTGTGTGTGTGTGTGTGTGTGTGTGTGTGTGTGTACGAGTGCGTGCGTTCGTGCTGTACTGTAATGACATGCACATAACAGCATAGGACAGATCTCACTCTATATCAAGCTCACTATATGGACGAACATGTCCTACTCAAGTAGGCATTTTGTTATATTGCAGCAATGTGGATTACACAAACACACAAGTCAACCTACATTACAAATATAGGCCTACTTGACTAAAAGTAGCCAACAAAAGTGTCAGTATTCAATCAAAAAATATACATAAAGTACCAAAAGAAGAAGGTATAGTCGTTCAGTTGTCCATTTACATCTTAGTAAGTCTGTGTACTTGAACTTGAGATACAGTGTACTTGATGTGTGATGGTAGGGCCTACTGCCTACTATACTATACTAGAGAGTAGAGACATGATAATGACAAAGCATAAGGCTGGCCTTATACTGTTGAACCTGATGTCTTTCATATATCTATCTATAAGTACAATGTGGGCAGCACTATCACATATCAAATACCTCAAATTCAAGTCCTACACAGACTTACCAACATGTACAATGACAGGACAACTCATAACAGTCATTGTGCAGAATTCCCCATTTCGCAAGTTCACAAAATCATAAAGAAATGTATGTTATAGGGCGTAGTGAGTAATGTGTGAAAGTATAGCTTAGAAAATATTTGAAATAATTGACTGAAGTAGGCTAATAATAATTTAAGTAAAAAATGGCTACTGAAAATTGCAAATAACCCAGTATAAGTGTATAAATAGTATAGTAATAAGTATAAATAAATAGACCTTCATTTCTAGGAATCACAGAATGGGGGGATTATTTCCACACAACATCTCTAAGGAAGTATATTAATTATAATGTAAAATGTTGAAAATGAGTGGAATCCCCTTTGAATTATGTACTGTACATTTACTCAGGTACCATAGTTACTTTGCACCACTGTGTGTAAGTGTTAGTCATTTTAACACATTAACTGACTCAGACTGTTTGCAGGAAAGGGCCTGAGTACAGAGAGATCAGAACACTGTCATTGTGGTTGCGCTGACAACAGCAACGGGCCAATCGCAGCGCGACAGGCCGGGCGTCCCTCGCGGCCATGGGATGGGATGCAATACATCTGGCAACCTGCTGGCAACCTCTATACTGGCAACGAATGAATAAACCGGTGAACAGCAGATAAAGAGGCAACCAATGGGACGTGGGAAGTAAGGTGGGCATCTGCACTGTTGCCATGTCTGCTTATTATAAGCGTTTTCCAGTCGACATAAGTCGATATACCTGTACATACTGTAGCTTAAATATTGGTAGTTTTGTTGCCTGTTTCTAAAGTGTAGTATTTGATTATTTGAGCTGGCCTTGTTTTCTAAATGTTCTTTAGACTAGTAAACTTTAAACTACACTCTCAGAATGAAATGAACACAGATTTTACAATATAAATTTCTCCCGAAGGTAGAAATGTCAAACTGGAGGTCCTTGAAATAGTCAGTCAGTCAGTCAGTCAGTCAGTCAGTCAGTCAGTCAGTCAGTCAGTCAGTCAGTCAGTCAAGTCAGTGACTCAGCAGTGTTGTGAAAATATTACTTAAAAAGTGATGTATTTATTGCTTATTACTTTCCCCCCCAAAGTCTTACTTTGCACAAGGGCCACCCTTCTACACTCGATGTACTACAGATAAGCGTGTGGCCTACAGTTTCATAATAATATTACATTACTAGTTACTGTAAAAAAAAAAAAAAAAAAAAAAAAGTAATATTCAGTCAGCCAGCCAGCCAGCCAGCCAGCCAGCCAATCAAACATTTTTATGCAGTTTCTCGCCCAACTTGGCAACACCGCCCACTCACCCAATCGCAGCCAGAGGAGCTTGCACTTGGTTTTCATTCTCAGTCCAGATGCACGCAGCCTCCCTCCCTCACGTTTTTATACAGTCGTAGTTTGGTGGCTGTGTGTACATAACTTCATTTACCCCCGTTCCCTCGTCAAAGTCTACATTTTAGGTGAGTACAATTCAAGACGAGGGATGGCTGCATCATGCATGCAACGCGTTCCCTGTATCAGATTAGATCTGTTTCCCTAGCCATAATATATAACTTCCACGGGAGGGTGTTTACGTGGATTACGTTGTACTCCCGTGGAGTTATAACGTTAACCCCCCGATTCATCTTGGGGGGATCGCTCTAATCAAATCAACGCTACATATATGCACGGACGCACGAACAAAGCACCTTACCGGGATGTGCCGACGGTTTTCTTTATATCCGCGGCAGTTTCCAGCCCCGGAGAGCTATGTATGAAAATAAATCAGTGTTTTAAGAAATCCATTTCTGTTCGAGCCCCTACCCCTCCTCCTGGTGTTACTCGACTTCTTCTCTGTCCCCAAAATGAGCGCATCATGGGCGCAACTGCGCTACAGCGCCCCCCGGCCACCCATTGCGGCCGGGAGGGGAACTGCACTTATAAATACAGGTTAAATACAGTACTCTTCCAGTACTTTTCCATTTGTTTTCATGCAAATGACTGAAGTGATGCTTGGTGGGAAAGAATCACTCCTTCGTTTGCACAGTGCTATTGGTGAAGACAGAGACAGAGACGGGAGAGCAGTGAGCAAAAAAACAGAGAGAAACAGAAAATCAGATAAAAAAAAGTTTTTTACTATTAACTATTTAAACCTTGTTATAGTTTTTCTTTATCCATCAGACGATTTTAGGGTTTTATACTTTTTGGTTAGGTGAAAAGACAAACTCCAGTGTCTACAAGGTAAAACAAACCCGTTTTCTTTCCTAGAGTTTGTTTATATTATAATTCTTTATTCTGATTCTTGCACTTTTCTTTAATTCTGTCTAGATTATTAATTGTACATGATTGTCTGTATTATTGAAATTAATCTAAACTTTTTCAGTTTTACTACATTTTCTGCTTTGATTTTTTTATTTTTTATTTTTTTTTACAGCACACAGACACAATGTCTCTGTATGGGCTGCGAGATAGGCTTTGTAAAGGGCTCCAAAGGCTACAGCAGAATTAATGTGCTGTAAAAAACAAAGAGGAAAAAATATAAAATTAATAACTGAAAACAAACTGACATGACACAAGTTAACACAGAATCAAAGCAGAAAATATAGTAAAACTGATTAAAAGGTTAAATTGGGATAAATTTCAATAATACAGACAATCATATACAATTAATAATCTAGACAGAATTAAAGAAAAGTGCAAGAATCAGAATAAAGAATTCTAATATAAACAAACTCTAGGACAGAAAACCTTGTGGGTTTGTTTTACCTTGTAGACACTGGAGTTTGTCTTTTCACCTAACCAAAATGTATAAAACCTTAAAATCGTCTATAACAGGGGTTTTCAACCTTTTTGACTCCAGGGACCACCATTTATTTATCATTTGAGCCACGGACCACCATGTGATTACATTTTCACACCAAAGACCTAAAATTAAAGAATTCTTTCTGTCCACAATTCCAGGCTGGATTTTGCAAGCAAAACAGTGTAAACTTCTTAATTAAGTGGTGCTAATTCAGATGATGAATATTTTAACTCTTGGGAGTGTAAAAATGAAACCAAATGGACCCGCAAGGGTCCATTTGGTTTCATGTTTACACTCTCAAGAGTTACATCTGGTCAACCAACTTTCCATCATTTAGCCTGGGGACAACCCGGAACCCTCTCAAGGACCACCTGTTGAAAACCCCTGGTCTATAACAAAAATAAAAATAATACCGTATTGTCCCGAATATAAGACGACTCGTTTATAAGACGACTCTCATTTTTCAAGACCCATTTACAGAAAAAAGAACATTGAATGTCAAATAGTATAGCCCCTGAATATAAGACGACTCCATCTTTTGGGATATCTCCATTGGGAAAAAAAAAACATAGTCTTATATTCAGTGTTGGGACATGTGCACTATGTAACTTAATATATTACATAGTATATTACCAATGTGCAGTAACTCGTAATATAAATATATTACTTAACTAAAACAATCTAATATATTATACTTTTCTTTCTGCATTGCTGCATTACTTCCAATATTACTTTCTGTCAATCTGTCTCGTTGAAAATGTTCTTGTGAAATTATATTGACAACTGCAGAAGTTAAATAATTACTTATTTTCTATCATTTGTCATTGAATTATTCATTCAGAGTGACGTTTTTTTCAAGTTGATTTCATATGGATTTGTCCAGATAACCAAGTGTGCTTGCTTTATTGTAGGAATGCCAGTGGTCTATGAAATATTTGATTAATAGTGACACTAAATATTTAATTATATATTTTGTAAAAGTAATTTGTAATAGTAATATTAATATATTACACTTGCTCAGCCAGTAATATTGTAATATAATATATTGCTTTAAAATGAAGGTAATAATTAATAAGTAACATATTAACATGGTAAAGTAATATTCCCAACACTGCTTATATTCAGGCCAATAGGGTACTTTGACTGAAACTTTTTATCTGGTTTTGGTCTGGCTCTTTTTTTTTTTTTTTTTTGCTCAATCCTCTGAGTCCTCTCCCGTCTCCGTCTCTCTTCTCAAAATGCACTGCGCAAACAAAGGAGTGATTATTTCCCAGTCATTTGCATGAAAACAAATGGAAAAGTACTGGAAGAGTACTGTATTTAACCTGTATTTATAAGTGCAGTTCCCCTCCCGGCCGCAATGGGTGGCCGGGGGGCGCTGTAGCGCAGTTGCGCCCATGATGCGCTCATTTTGGGGACAGAGAAGAAGTCGAGTAACACCAGGAGGAGGGGTAGGGGCTCGAACAGAAATGGATTTCTTAAAACACTGATTTATTTTCATACATAGCTCTCCGGGGCTGGAAACTGCCGCGGATATAAAGAAAACCGTCGGCACATCCCGGTAAGGTGCTTTGTTCGTGCGTCCGTGCATATATGTAGCGTTGATTTGATTAGAGCGATCCCCCCAAGATGAATCGGGGGGTTAACGTTATAACTCCACGGGAGTACAACGTAATCCACGTAAACACCCTCCCGTGGAAGTTATATATTATGGCTACTGTTTCCCCATGTCCCTGTCTGTAAATATTAAATAAATATGCTTATGCAACAGCTATAATCATGTAATGTTTCATCCTGCCTACACGGCTGGCTGTCTCCAAGCCCCAGACACAGACAGCAATGCTGCAATTAATGCAGGTCGTGCTGTCTTTTTTTTGCAGCCGCAAAGGATCGGGCGGTCATAACAACAGAATAAGTCGTTTTTCCACTCATTTTAGCAGCAGTTATTATTAACCATGACGGAGGAGGCTGCGGTGTCAGATTATCCAGTGATGAAGCACAGATCCAGCAGCAGCAGCAACGGGAATAATAAGGTTCTTTCAGAGCCGACAGCACCATCATCACCAGAAGATGCTTTTGACCACACATACCAGGAGAAAGCAGGCCCCAAGCCCCGGCGGATCGTCGTCTGGAAAAACGTCGTACTGATGACTTTATTGCACATAGGAGCTGTTTATGGCGTTTCACAAGTCCCCTCAGCATCCCCCTTAACCTTGGCTTGGTGTAAGTACACTGAAGTGTCTTTAAATATATATATAGTGTGTGTGTGTGTGTGTGTGTGTGTGTGTGTGTGTGTGTGTGTGTGTGTGTGTGTGTGTGTGTGTGTGTGTGTGTGTGTGTGTGTGTGTGTGTGTGTGTGTGTGTGTGTGCGTGCGTGCGTGCGTGCGTGCGTGCGTGCGTGCGTGTGTGTGTGAAGAATATTTCAAAACCAGCCACAACTCCTGTAACATTATGTCATATTATAGGGGCACCAGCCCACTTTCCCACCTGTGAACCAGTATACTTGGAGATGTCTCTTGTATCTATAAGTACAATAAGTACTATAAATATATCGAGTACAATGTAAAGGTTTTAAACAGGGGTTTTCAACCTTTTTGACTTCAGGGACCACCATTTATAATAATAATAATAATAATATAATTTTTTTATTTATAACGCACTTTACATTCAATGAATCTCAAAGTGCTACAGGGGTTAAAATTAAGACATAAGCATCACACCAAAAAAGCATCTAAGTTAAAACGAAAAAAAACAAAACAAAGTAAGACAAATGCATCCTGCCATAAAAACATCTAGGAGCAAACAACATCTAAGAAAATGCTTTGTTAAAAAGAAAAGTTCATCATTTGAGCCAAGGACCACCATTTGATTAAATTTTCACACCAAAGACCTAAAATTAAAGAATTCTTTTGGTTTTGTCCACAATTCCAGGCTGTATTTTGCCAACAAAACAGTGTAACCTTCTTAATTAAGTGGTGCTAATTCCGATGATGAATGACCAGTTACATCTGGTCAACCAACTTTCCATCATTTAGCCTGGGGACCACCTGGAACCTTCTCAAGGACCACTGGTAGTCCCCGGACCACCTGTTGAAAACCCCTGATTTAAAAGATGGAATCGTGTGCATTTTGCACACTTCTCTAATGGTATTGTTTGTTGAAATCATTTTTTCCCCCTGAAAATAAGAGTGAACAAGTCAAAACACTAGTGGGGATTGAACAGGATTGTTTCGCTGGGGACTGTAAATACAGCTACTAACGCAACTACTGTTGATAGTCCGTTGATAGCGTAGGTATTGCCCAGGGGGGCAGAACCCCAGAGTAGACTAAAGGCCCAGGGGGACTATCACTGACACAGTGTAACCAAGGGCTATTCTCAACACACCTGTTAATTACAGCCTATTATTATACAGCAGGCAGGCATTGGCACTAAAGGGTTTCCCACCTGCCCCTGGCAGGTAAACACAAGCTTCGGGCAGGTGCAGTTTGCTGAGGTTTCCCAACCGGTCTAGAGCTAGTATAAGAGGAAACGCAAGTTAACCATGTCTATAAACACAACACCGGATATGTCTAAAAACACCTGATTTTGATCAGAGCGCTTTGTCTTCAGGTCTATGGGATGTACATTTAAATCTATGAATGTGTTGATTTCACTGTTGCTACACTACACTTAAAAAATGTAAAATAAGTGTGAATCCATAGTCGTATTCATAGTAGGCATTTGGCATTTAAGAGAAGACAACATTTTCATCACACGATCCCGGAAGTACAAATAAAAAACAATAAGTTGCATTAAACATTAATATGTAACGTGTAAGAAAAAAATACATGTATGCTTGGCTCTTGGGACACATCGTTCTGCTCCTTCGTGCAGAAACCGAGGAGAGTAAAACTTGGTGGAATGAATGAATGAATGGATCATGAGCGTGAGTGGGGATGAAATGGTTTGATCTAAAGCAGTGGTGCCCAAAATGTAAGGTGACTTGATTGATTGACATCAAAAAGGACCTGTCAGCTCACCCCACGAGGCAAAACTGTCTAAATCAGGGGTGCCCACACTTTTTTGACTTGAGAGCTACTTTCAAAATGACTGGCTCAACAAGATCTACACATAAAAAACTTGACTTTGAAATAGTAGTGATGGTGTTACTTACTGTTATAGTGTTTAGAATAATGCACTCACAGTATAATGAAAAATGGAGGGGGAGAATTGGAAGGTTTTCTTGTATATGCTATTACTAACGTTTGAAAACAGTATTTGTGGTTTGAGTTGACAGTTTGTGATGTTGAATTTAGTCTCTTGCATCCAAAGCTAATAACTTTCACGTTTTTGTCCACAATTGGGAAAGAGAACTGGCAAAATGTTGGTCAAAATAACAATTATTCTCCATTCTCTAATTGTGTGGACTCTTGAAATTACGTGTTTCAGATGTTTAATAACTCTTGAGAGCGTAAAATGAAACCAAATGGACGCGTAAGGGTCCATTTGGTTTCATTTGAACGCTCTCAAGAGTTACAGATCTATACATTTTAGGAGACTGTCATGTGATCTACCTGCATGGCCTGTGTGATCTACTGGTAGATCACCGATCTACCTTTTGGGCAGCCCTGGTCTAAATCATTGGTGAATAGTTTACATAATAATTTACAGCCAGGCCAAAAAGCATTGCCACAATTAGTTCCTTGTACATTACCAGATTGTCGACCTTAGTGTTGACACCCACGCGCGCGGTTACATTTCTGCGCGGTGACTCATCCTAATACAATAAAATGATTCACGACATGATGAGGCGTGAATGTGTCAGAGAAAGTGTGGTGCATTGTTATGTCCTTGATGAACTCTCCTTTTGCTTTGTGTCTCTCTCCCGCAGCTGTCTTTTGCTTTTTGGTAAGTGCTTTAGGAGTGACTGCGGGAGCTCACCGGCTGTGGAGCCATAGATCTTACAAAGCCTCGCTACCCCTGAGGATCTTCTTGGCCGTTGCTAACTCAATGGCCTTCCAGGTAGTGTGCTGCCACGATTGTTGTTCAAATAAACATGTGCCACCTGGAGCATAAATAAACAACATCAAAGTGCTCGACTAAAGGCCAAACCGCACCAGTGATACGCCACGCAACTGCTTGAAACCAAGTGGTTGTAAGTACTATAGTTGCATGTACACTAGTTGTAGTCGGTCGCAGGAGCAGCTTATTGTCGGTATCATGCAGGAGTCTATCCCTGTTACAATGCGCTAGATCCCTGGGAGATGGATTGCTCAGGTGGAGCGCCACACCTACCATCAGCTCCCAGTGCTTCCCACACGATTTGCCACACCAAAGCTGTGCTACTCATACGCTGATTTGGCGGTGCCTGGAATCAAACCCATGACCTTGTGGTCCAAAGGCGAGAGCTCTACCGACTGAGCTACCCAGACACAAATGCAACCATTATCCCCAATGGCAGTTGCAAGGAATTGCATTGATATGAGATCAGACAGACTAATTTCTCCTCAAAACTGTTTTTTTTTTGCAAGTGTGGTTTTGGCCCTAAACCTCTCTTAAAGTCTCTCTTGTAGCAAAAACTGAGAGTAAGTAAAAAAAGGACTGGAGGGCCAACCCATGCACGATTCTCGCTAGGATAGGTGTCTGAATATCGATCGCAATCTTTCGATTCATTTTGCAGCTCTAGATCCAGATCCAGGTAACTGCGGAGCATTAAGACGGTCACAGACAATCATACACCCACGCACAGTTGGAAGTGATATCATAATGGCAGTCATACCAGTATAAGTACCAGTTTGACTACCCCGTGTGTATGTAATCTTTGTCTTTGTGTCAACCCTACAGAATGACATCTTTGAATGGGCCCGAGACCATAGGGTTCACCATAAATACTCAGAGACCGATGCTGACCCTCACAACGCCACCAGGGGCTTCTTCTTCGCCCACATTGGCTGGCTGCTGGTGCGCAAACACCCTGATGTCATTGAAAAAGGCCGCAAGTTGGAGCTCAGCGACCTGAAGAATGACAAAGTCGTGATGTTTCAAAGGAAGTGAGTACATGTTTCCCCCTTTTTTTATCTTGTTTATCTTTTTATCTTTTTTTTTATTTGTAAAAAAAAAAGGTTTGAAATTCAATAACTCCTCATCCACGGGGGATACAATAGGGGTGTAACTACTCATTGTACTCGCATGGACATAGAGAATGCAGTACAATGGCCTCACATATACGACAAACACCAACAACTATACAGCATATTTTTTGGAAAATCAAAGCACCCACTAACCTATACGAGAAGGCAGAGCCACATGCGGGCATCTGTGCGGCACAGATGCCCGCACAGACTGTGCGCATTGGAGATGTCCACGTGGAGCGGCGCCAGTTCAATTCATCTCCTTATTTATTGATTGTCAAACAAAGCTCCTCTTTGTCTGTTTTTGCCGAGAATGTCCCGACTTTTTTGCAAATTACTTTATAACGTTTCACAGAATTGATATAAATGCATGCCACATACAGCAAAAAAAAAAACATGTTATGTTATGTTATGTTATGTTGAAAAAACATGGAACATGAAAATAAGAGCTATAATCGTTTGAGAATACTCATGCATGTGTCTGTCCTAAGCTCCAGCCAGGCTGCGGGCTTGGGAGTAAGCATAGCAGTAGGGATAAGGGGAATAGATTTGGGTTGAATTAAAGGCAATGGCAAGACCAACACGGATTGGATGAAAGCTAAAAATGCCCAAACCACACCTACTGTATACATAATGTAACGGGTATAGCAGGGGAGATAGGATGGTAACAAAATCACCGACTTTAGCGTGCTCTAATAGCGTATAAAGGCAGATGGGACGAAATTGGAGCCCCAAGTATTTGACTTTGTCTAATTGCGAGTCCTTACTATAGAAGCCAGGAAGAACATGTCAGTGTGTCTGTCTGTGTGTCACACGCTCCATAGTTGAGGAGGAAAACTGTTTATATACAATACATACAATATAGACAAAAGATGTGCTCATACGGGCATGGCTGGTGATGTCATTACTTGGCCACAAACCGCATCTGTGCGTCTTACTTGTAATAAAGTATTCAATCCGTCAATGACAATCACATTACATCGCACTTACGTTGTACAAGGGCATGTTATTTTTTTCCTAAATCTCCCCCAAGATTTTGCAGCCCAGGTGCCAGGACTGGACTACTTCGTGTTTTTGTGAGGGTATCTACCATAGGGCAGGGGTTCCCAAAAGGTAGATTGTGATCTACCAGTAGATCACACAGGCCATGCAGGTAGCTCACATGACAGTCACCTAAAATGAGCCTAAAACTCTTGAGTTAAAATGAAACCAAATGGACCCTTACGGGTCCATTTGGTTTCATTTTACCGCTCTCAAGAGTTAAATTATATTTAAACATCTGAATTACGTAATTTCAAGAGTCCACACAATTAGAAGATGGAGAATAATTGTTATTTTGACCAACGTTTTGCCTGTTCCCTTTCCCAATTGTGGACAAAAACGTGAAGGTTTTTAGCTTTGGGTGCAAGACACTAAATTCAACATCACAAACTGTCAACTCAAACCCCAAATACTGTTTTCAAAAGTCAGTAGTAGCATATACAAGAAAACCTTCCAATTCTCCCCCTCCATTTTTCATTATAAGTGCATTATTCTTAAACACTATAACAGTAAGTAACACCATCACCACTATTTCAAAGTTTCTTGGGGGCCTTGAAATGGATTTTTTGTTTTGTTTTGTTTTGTTTTATTTTATTTTATTTTATTTTATTTTATTTTATTTTATTTTATTTTATTTTATTTTATTTTATTTTATTTTATTTTATTTTATTTTATTTTATTTTATTTTATTTTATTTTATTTTATTTTATTTTATTTTATTTTATTTTATTTTATTTTATTTTGTGTGTAGATCTTGTTGAGCGGTCATTTTGAAAGTAGCTATCAAGTCAAAAAAGAGTGCCCAGCTCGGGTATGGGCACTGATGACGCGGAGGATGGGTGACAGCAACCCATAAATATAAATTTGTTGCGCTGTGCCTGACCCCTCCAGGTATTACAAGCCGTCCGTGTTGCTCCTGTGCTTCGGCGTGCCCATGCTGGTGCCGTGGGCCCTGTGGGGGGAGTCGCTGTGGGTGGCGTACTTCGTGCCGGCCCTGCTGAGGTACAGCCTGGTCCTGAACGCCACCTGGCTGGTCAACAGCGCCGCACACATGTGGGGGAACAGGCCCTACGACAAGCACATCAACCCCAGGGAGAACAAGTTTGTCGCCTTCAGCGCCATAGGTATGGAGTGTCATACATCGGTATAACATAAAATGTCCTATAACCTAACAGGAGCTCTGGGAAGGGGATGTATTCCAATTTGCAAGGGGGAGCTTTGATAACGCAAACAGAGTTCCATTTGTCAACACTGATAACCGGATAATTCATGATGTTAGGGCTGCATTGTGACACTTCCTGCCGATCGGCAAACGACTTCCTGGCCATTTGCCTTCCACACACAGTCAGTGTAGGGAGTGCATTGACGCTAAAAAATGCCAACATTCATCATAATGAAATGAAATCAGCTTCAATCTGTCCGCCACAATATGCTCAGATATGGACCTAAATACCGCACACGCATGTGCACAAATATGTGAAATTTGTGAGTAATAAAAGCTCATCTTTGCGACCTTGGCACCTGTGACCTTAGATACTTAGATACTTTTCAGTTGAGCTATGTGTTGATGTTAACTGATTGAAAATTTTGTTCAGACAACGGAGCTCTAATGGGCAATGAGGACTGAACCTGCATGCACTGACTGTTATGCTCTGTCTCTTAAGGTGAGGGATTCCACAACTACCACCACACGTTTCCCTACGACTACGCAACGAGCGAGTTCGGCTGCAAGATCAACCTCACCACGTTGTTCATCGACACCATGTGCCGCCTGGGCCTGGCCAGCGACCGCAAGAGAGTATCCCATGAAGTAGTCCAAGCTAGGCTGCAGCGCACAGGAGACGGAAGCCACAGGAGTGGCTAAAGGCCGAAATGTGGGGTCCGCTTCGAGACAGACAAAAGTACACGAGGAAGACAACAAGTAAACTAGTGTCGATTTTCCGAGGAGCTCTTTTCTTTCGTGTAGCTACAACCAAGGCCTAAACTGTCCATTGACAGCTGTACAATCTCTTGTATCTTAACGATAAACGTCATGAGTCTTGAATTCACTTCTTCTCCCGTTTCTTGGTGGTGCGTAGCTGCAACAACATATATTTCGCCAAAGCTCCTAGCCTAGCCATCGCTCTTTTAGTTACGATCCACATTTTGCAGTGATACAAATCGTTGCAAGAGGCAATCAGTCACAAAAGGTCTTTGGACTTTGTGACTAGGACTGAAATAGCATCATTTCAACAGTCTACTACATCCTCAAACCAGTTAGGCACTGTGGTGTCCATTGATTTCATGCAGTGGGTTTTGCTGAATCTAATCAAATTAATATTACTCGGTCAATACTCTACACTATATTTACATTTACTGACATAATAGAATGTCATTCCATTGTGTGTGATGCTTATTTGGATCCTATGGCCTTTGTTATTACTGTTTACAGCAAACGTTTCTACAGCGATTTCAATGACCATAACCCTATACTTCTATCAACTTGCCCTCATTTTAGTTTTCTTCAAAGCAAGAAAACCAAAATAAAAAGGGCAACAATAACAGTATGAATTATTTATTGTCCAGATGAACGATGTTTATTTACATGAAAAAGAACTCAAATTGAGGGAGGGAACCGAGGCCGTAATGCATTATACAGCTTATGATGCGGATAACCTTCACAAGGAAACAAGTGAAGAGCATGTTTCCAAAATAGGTTTTATAATGACATAGAAAGGCTTTTATTACTTGCTTTAATTCTCGTCCGTAGAATAGGAAAACAAACAAAAGAAAAGGTCATATTGTTCTAAACCACATGAACCCTGGCATTCCCTCCTTATTTGTGGGGGTGTACATAATATAGCAGGTCCACAAGCTCGTAATGGGTCACGATTGTGACACGTTGAGTTGAGAGCTTGTAGACCTGCTATTTTTGCTAGAAAAGGCGGGTTTAGGGGGGAGAGGAGCTGACTTCAGTATCAACTAAGTACGGAGGGTTTCCATGGTTATAGACATTAGCCATTGATGACACACACAATACAGTGCAGTACATAACCTCATGTCGGTATAACATTGACTCTCATGAGATTATTCAGTAGCATTATCTCAGGACAACTTTAGGGACCCATTTTCACAAACTAAATTGAAACTGCCATTCATTGCCAACTTTTAAATGTCAAATATCTCAAACTACGACTTTTGCAATGAACCTACCTTGTTATTTCTAAACGACACATGCCATTGTACGCAGAAATGTGCCAAGTTACTTTTTTTTGGGGGGGGCGCCATGCGTATGGGCCATCTATTATTGCACATGTAGCTTGACGTTGCTTTTTCCACTCGACATAGCACAGTGGACGTTATTTTAAACGTGGTAGTGTATCAGTCGCTTTGCTGTCCTCTTGTTCCTGAAGGACAACGCGGAGAGTTGGGAGGTAGAGTTATAGGAACCTTTACGTTTCCTTCTCTTAACCGTCCGATTCCTATTTATTCCTATACATACCTCACTGATTCCTGAAGTGAGGTAGAGCCAGGGACCTTCTGTGTTACTTGAGGGGGATCCTCTGAGATGTATAAATGGAACAAATGTATACACACAGATACCACCTCCTTGAAAGTTTGATATAAAAAAAAAACTGTTGTGAGGTTCAGAGGTTGGGGGTATTGTTGGTCCGTGTTGCAACCGTTCATGCAACAGTTCTGGGTGTTACAAAAACATGCCTTGCATGGTCATAGGTGTTGTGTGGTATACTGTTTTCTTCGTCATTCTGATGACATAACCGCTGCACTGCATCTATTTTCGTAATGTGCTGTGAAGTGGCATCGCTTTTTTGATATTCAGAACTGTTGCTTTAGGTGTTAGTTTCCCTTTGATGTTCTTTCTGCAAGAGTTGATTGTCGCAAAAAAATAATAACTCGAGGAGCATTGCTTTTTACGTTGATCTAAAGTCCTGGTTTCATGCTGGTACTGTATATGCACATTTAGTTATTTATGTATTTATTTCTGTCCTCCATCTCTATTATAGAGATGCAATTTTTTTTAAATGTGTCCTGGTGCAGTAGGTTTTTTGAATTTTCAGTTTGTTGGGATGGTGTGTAAAAATGCGTTATATACAGTAACTTATTTTGGCCAAAAAAAAAGTCAGGAGCCTACCTAATGCCTTATGACTTACTTCTCCATTCCTGAACTTGAATCACATCCTATTCCAAAAAAAAGGTACAGTTCAAATACCAATCAGCTAATCTGACTTGAAGGTTTACAACCCATGTGCACCGTGTGGAATATGTGTTGCTGCCCATGTGTTGTTTTATACATGCATGGGCATTTATTAAAATGAATGAGAATGGCAACTATACTGGTCTATCCTGTTTTAACAGAGATGGTGGGGAAATGAAAAGGATGTGCAAACCTTATACCAAGAATGTTTAAATGATTATTCATCAGGATGGAGTTAAAGTACAACTTAGTTTTTGTTTTGTTTTTTCAAACAAGGTTCATGTTTTAGTTTGTTATTAGAAAAAGTAAAAGATGGGTGTTAATTGCTTTACATTCATTGCTTTCTCTTTTAGGGATTTTTTCTATGGCAGGGAGCATTCAAACATGGTCCTAAATACATGTCTGTTTTTTGTTTGTTTTTTATATCTATTACGGTCACAATAAACCCAAGGAAGTTACATCTGGCCACAAATGATCCACGGAATGTGACAAACTGCCGTATTGATCCTCTGGGTCAATATGGAGTGTGTAAAGTGCAGTATGGGGGGGGGGGGGGGGGGTGCTGCCTCCTTCACATTTGGTAGATTCTGTGAACTTCGGTGGACAGATGTAATTTCCTGGGGTTTATTAGGTCTGTAGTGGATAATAAAAAAAGAAATTGCTTAAAAAAAATCTGCAAACAAATATGTATTTAGGACCATGTTTGAATGCCCCCTGTCATAGCTAAAATCCCTAATACTAAAGAAAGGGATTTCAAACAATTAGCACCCATGTTTTACTTTCTCTAATAACAAACTAAAACATGAACCTTGGTTGAAAAACAAAACAAAACAAAGTTGTCCTTTAAAAAAAATGTGTAAAAGTAACCCAGATGGATGTGCCAACTAGTTTTAAGATATTAGAAATGGCATCTCAATATGAAATTCCAAGCATAATGGTGCTTTCATACAGGACAAAACAATCGTTGATGGATGTTGGAGCATTTTAGAATTCACCAAGCATAAGAAGTTTATACCACAAGCATTGAAAAGGAAACAAAAGAAAAAGTCTGCTGTTCAGAGCTTCAAAGGTTCTTTATTCTTCATTATTAGGGGAACACATGGTTAAGTCTTCTGAATGATATGTAAACTATATTCTGAGATACATTTCAGAGGTATTTTCAATAAACTTGTAATTGCATCCACGGCTGCATTTCATGTGCACTGATATACTGCACTACCTCCTCTTTCCTCAGCAAATGGCTTTCCTTTAACAGCTTATTTTTGTCCTTATTCTTGTTTCTCTCTCGCCTACAACTTGTCAAATATTGTATTTTAATTATTTTATAACATAACAAAAGGGGCTTTGTGCTTCTATGCAGTGAACTAATTTCCAGCATCGAATTAACTAAAGCTTATATTAGACCAATATTATATTAGACCAATTTCAGACACAAGTTCAAGGAGTGTTTTTGTACAAAACGAAAGCTTGGGATGGATTAAAAATCATGCTACATTTTTGGACTTTTGGAAGGTCTTATAGGATGTTGGTGTGGTTTGTTTGAAGTATTTATTAACAGTTTCCCGAATGGGTACACATTTTCCACATGGAATGATGGAATCACAAGTCAATACAACAGCCAGGCAACAAATGGAATTCTGATAAAATGACCAAAACTGAAATATCCCTTTAATCTTAGAAGTCACGTCACATCCTTGAAAGCGCGGTGTTCTGCCTCCCTCTGGTGGAGAAGCAACGTATGGCAACAGAGCAGAACTGCCACTACTGTTACATGCTGCAGGAGAAGGAGAACGCACGTCTACATCGCAGTCTCCACTCTCCACATCACTTCAACACAACACCACCATCATCATCATCATAATTAATACATTGTGCTTCCACGATGGCCAAGCACCACCCGGCGTGCAAGAAGACGACGACGACTCACGTTCCCTTCATGATCGGCCGCCGTGGTGGCGTCTAGTCGTCATCACGGGGCGTCTTTATTTACTTATGGTCCAGTAAGTATAGGACACAGCTGAGCCAGGCCCGTCCCGGTCCCGTCATATACGGTTAAACAACAACGATCATGGAAGTGAACAGGGACGAAGCGGAGCGCTGCGTTGACATCGCAGCCGCGGCGCTGGCCGACAACCAGACCGAGAAGGCGCAGAGGTTTCTGGAGAAGGCACAGAGACTCTTCCCGACGGATAAAGCAAAGGGTAAGAAAGAGAGAGACGTCGGTTCATTATGAAGGCATGCATGCAGCAGGCGCAGAGCTGTCCTAGTCCTATGCAGCATCAGCAGCAACATCCACAGCCATCTTGTGTCAGAGTTGCGACATTGCGGCGTCAGCAGCCTGGAAGAGGGACAAACTGGAGTTGGAAATACATTGTTTTCAACGAGGGCGGCGCAAAATAAGAGCTATTTTAGGCACGTGCGCAACAACTTTAGTATCAACTAAAGTCTCGTAATGGTTAAATTGTACTATTACTACAAAAGATCTAAATTAAAGAGGATCATTAAATCCGAGCCTTGTTGCATGAATCCAATGCAGTTCTGCCTACTTCCGGTCGAGGACTTGTCGCCACTGGTTGTCCCCATTCCCAGTAGAAATCAATGTTGAATGTAGAAGAGCCGCCATTGGAATGGCCCCATGAAGTAAACGGAGTTGACGCAACTGACAACTCTTGCCTATACTCCAAGGCTCTGGCAGCATCCAGCATCATCTGCTCAGCATCCTTCCCCAGATGAGCAGCGCTACAGTGGCCTAGAGACTCCATAGGCCACTCTAGTGCTGCTCATCTTGGGGAGACAGACAACCATTTAATGGCATTTCTGTCTCTGGGACCCCCCCAATGTATATTGTAAAATCAATGTTAATGTTAATTTGTTAACAAGTCCATTTGGTTCCATCTGTGCACTCTGGAGTTACAGATCCATAAAGGCTCCGTTTGTTTGTCATTTAGATGGGGACCCCCTGGACCTTCCTTCCTTAGGGACTCCTGGGGGGGGGGGGGGGAGTCCCTGGACCCCAGTTTGGTAACTACTGCTGGCCTGGATGGCAGCCAGCAGGCTGAACTACTAGCTAACGTTAGCTCATTACTTCATGCACAGACAGTGGTGGTGTGCATTCATAAGATGAAATACTGTATAATTGATTGTTATTGTAGGTCTATGTCATCATCGTCTTCATCACTAAGTGTTTTTCTCTGTTAATGTAAAAGCTTCACATTATATGTAGTGCCGGACTGCCCCGTGTGCAGCTCTGTCCACTGGTCCTCTATATGCATACTATAGTAGCCTAATTAAAACATTCCATATGGCATCCTCCTCCTCCTCCTAGCTAATAATTAGGGACTATATTTAAAGGTCTACAACTCTGTCTCAGATGGTTTCTAGCAAAAGTGTGTGTGTGTGTGTGTGTGTGTGTGTGTGTGTGTGTGTGTGTGTGTGTGTGTGTGTGTGTGTGTGTGTGCGTGCGTGCGTGCGTGCGTGCGTGCGTGTGTGTGTGCGCACGCGTGGTGTGAAAATGAAACCAAATGGACCCTTGCGGGTCCATTCAAGAGTTAAAATATTCATCTGAATTAGCAGCACTATTTAATTAAGAAGTCTACACTGTTTTTGTTTGCAAAATCCAGCCTGGAATTGTGAACAAAACCAAAAGAATTCTTTAGTTTAATGTATTTTGGGGCTAAAATGTCATCAAATGGGGGGTGTCACGATTACTGCATAACTTAGGGCAGGGGTTACTTTTGAACCATTTTCATTATTTATTCAGCATTTTAGCCACGGAGCACCATTTGATGTTGAGTTTCGTCTCTCAGACCCAAAACTGAAAGTTTGTTTCCACAATTTAGGAGATAACCGGCAAAACGTTCCTAATAACCAAGTGTAGATTCTTGAAAATGGAATTCAGATGTTTAAATATATAATTTAACCCCTCAAGAATTACAGAACTATAAGGGGTAACCGGGCCACTTGGTTTCATTTTACGCTCTCAAGGGTTACAGAACTATAAGGGGCATTTTGGATACCCACTGTCCTTCATGTCCCGGGGACCACCTGGAGTCTTCTCAGGGACCACTGGTTGAATACCACTGACTTAGTCACACACTCATACCCTCTATTCAGTAGAGGGTATGTGTGTGTGACATCATCGTGGCCCTAAGTTATGCAGTTATGCAACACCCAAAATAACTCTAAACACTGAAAAAAGCTTTTAAAGGACAACTTTTTTTCAACCAAGGTTCATGTTTTAGTTATTGGAAAAAAGGATGAGTGTTCCTTTTTTCATTTGCTGCTTTTCTTTAGTTTTAGGGTTTTTATCTATTTTTGACAGGGAGAGGCATGCTATCTATGTCCTGAGCTTGTAGATCAGCCCTTTGAACTATTTTAAATGTTTTTGTAAATAGTAATGTAAATAGTAAATGTAAATGTAAAGTAAATGTAAATAGTTAAAAAAAAATACACCTTCCTTGGAGAGAAGTAACTGTAACCTGTAACTTTTGGCCTGCTAGTACAGTGGTTTTCAACTAGTGGTCCAGGTACCACCAGTGGTCCTTGAGAGGGTTTCAGGTGGTCCCCAGCTAAGTTGGTTAACCAGATGTAACTCTCGAGAGCGTGAAAATGTTTACAAAGAGTTAAAATATTCATCATCTGAATTATCCCAAGTCTACACAACTAGATAATGTAGACGATTAATGTTAACTTTGATCTGTATGTTTGCCTGTTTTTTTTCCCCAAATCCAGCCTGGAATTATGGAGAAAAGCAAAAAAAAAAAAAAAAAAAAACTTTAGTTTTGGTGTCTATGCCTCTGTGGGGCTAAAAAGTCCTCAAGTGGTAGTCCGTGGTGCAAATGCTGAATAAATAGTGGGCCCTAGTATGGAAAAGGTTAAAAACCCCTGACCCAGTAGATGGATCTTCATGCCACAAGGATATTGTCAGGGGCAATCCATACTGCTCTTTGTTCTTTACAACTCACAACCTGCTATTGTCATCTTCTGCTATTCCAGCGCTGCTAGAACTGATAGCCAAGAACGGATTCGCCCGCGGACCGGGACATCATTCAGAGTTCAGTGGGGACTCGGGGGCCCGTCATCGCCAGACCAAAGGACCTGCAGAAAGGACCTCAGACGGTCACACCGCCAAGCCATACACTTCAGATCAGCTGGATGCTGTGATGAGGTAATATTAAAAATCAGACTGGTCTGAATCGAGTGGTGCTGCACTGTACGGTACTGTACTGTACTGTACAAGTTCTCTTTCCTGGCTGGGGCGTGTGTGTGTGTGTGTGTGTGTGTGTGTGTGTGTGTGTGTGTGTGTGTGTGTGTGTGTGTGTGTGTGTGTGTGTGTGTGTGTGTGTGTGTGTGTGTGTTTGGTGACAAACACTGTATTGTGTTGAATATAAGACAACCCTGTTTATAAGACTCGTTTGTGTAAAAAGAACATTGAATGTCTAATGATGGTCCCCAAATAAATAAGACAACTCAATTTTTTTTGGATATTTTTATTAGAATAAATTACTTTTCATGCAGGTTTATAAGTGATACGTTCATTCACTTTGCTTCACACTGAAGTTCTCTCTCTCTTTGTCTCTCTCCCTCTCTCTGGATGTGGAGGTACTCATCTCTGCCATTCAGTTGGTATAGAAAGACGTGTTCACGATACCAAATGTGATCAGGCGCAGATTGACCCACGGGAATACCGGGAGTTTTCCCGGTGGCCTGCCATCTATGACAGGCCACTGCCAAAAAATGTCCAGGGAAGGCCAGGCCCAGGCAAACTAGCGTTTTTATTAGGGGTGGGACGATTCACTTACCTCATAATAATATTTTGGGTTCGGAATCGATTTATATTGTGATTCTTTGTTATGCTGCGATTCGATTTGATATATCGATATATCACATTTTTTCCAGACAAATGACTGTGCTTTTATTATACTAGAACAAGGGGGAGAACGTACAAATAGAACAGAATGGACCCCATTTGTACACCCTCAGAAAAAAGGTCCTAAAAGAAAAATCGTTAACAAACACAACACGTTAGTAGCCTGGCTGGTGTATGATTCCCCGGCCTGATTTGGGGCTCCAATCCTCCACTGAATGTGATTAGCCTTCATTCGTGCACAGAGATGCTGAGCCAGAGCCTCTCTTCACATGCACCTCCTGTCAAAAATAATGAGATGATGGACACTGTTGGTGATGGACGGGCACAATAAGTGATCTAAGTGAAGTGAATGAACTGATAACTTTATAAACCTCCTAATTTCATCTCTCCGCATCAGTCTGTCGATCTTCTATGTATAAATTTAGCAGTTTTAATGGATGCATGTCATGATTACATCCTGAAAGCAGCTAGCCAATAGACCTTTCCCTAAACTCCACCCTCTCCCGAGTGTCCAACCATGGTTTGTCAACAGCGGGTCCATTTGATTCCATTTGGAAAGAGACAATATAATATATGCATATTACACATTATGCGCGTAGGTATTGCTTTGTGAAAAGGGAACGTTTGAAACGTTTCTACTTAATGTAAGTCGCTCCAGATTAAGGCCTAGATTTTCGACACCGCTAAACCCCTTATCCCTTAACTTCTTCTTCTTCTGCCATATTAAACTATTTAAAAAAAACATTTTGCAATAGTTCAAATGGCCAGTCTACATGTGCACAATAGATTGGCTCCAAAAAGCTTTTTAAAAATAGTAAAGTAATAGTAAAATAGTATAGATAAGGGGTTTGGCATGTAACGAAAATGCTGTAATTGCTGTAATGTGCCACGACATTAAAACGTTTCTTTTCGCACAGGATAAAACAATGCAAAGACTTTTATGAAATTCTGGGTGTCCAGAAGAATGCTTCCGAGGAGGACCTCAAGAGACACTACAGGAAACTAGCGCTGAAATTCCACCCCGACAAGAACCACGCTCCAGGAGCCACCGAGGCATTTAAAGGTAAAATTATACCGCGGGTTGTTAAGAGGCAGCAATCTGATTGGTCAAAATAGTCATCTAGCCGTGTTTTCAAACATCGTTTTTTTTTGGATAATCCTCCCTCCTATAGGGATGCGCTATGACGTCACCAGCCCTGTCCCACTAGTGGATTCCTCATTCATTTTCCTCATAGACTTTTCGAAAATGGTTAATAAAACACCATTGCGCTGCGGCCAAAGCCAAACAACAAACACAACAAACACAATATCGTCTTATAATATATAATTAGGAAGAAGTAGAAAACGGCATGATACAAGACTTTTTGTTTCGTTTTTCATCTTAGAAATTATTTTATTGTCCCAAAAGTTTGTGTGTGTCATCATGATTCGTTACGACTCGAGTTGGCTTTGTCCGCGGTGTAATCGTCTTGAAATAAATTATTTTCGAAAAGTCTATGAGAAAAATGAATGGGGAATCCACTAGTGGAACAGGGGCGGTGACGTCACTGCGCATCTCTATAGTGCTGAGCTCTATAGAGCTGAGCAGTCCCGCCCCTCTCGTGGCGTCACGCTCGTTCCAGAAATGGATTCCACCACATTCGTTTTCCTCATAGGCTTTTCAAAAATCATTCATATAAACACGATTACATCTTACTGACTTGTTCGGAGACCCCAGACCCCAAATAAAGCAAAAAGAATTGCACATTTCAGGGTGACCTTTTATTGTGGACAGTCTAATGTACACCTGTGCACTAACCATGATGTCACACCTGCATCTTGATGTGGCACACCTGTGAGGTGGGATGGTTTATCTTATCAAAGCAGAAGTGCTCAATATCACACATTTAGGCAGATTTGTGAACAGTGTTTGAGAGAAATGGTTATATTTAGTCTTGGGCAATATACCGGTATTACCGTTTATCGCGATATTGGAAATCAATACCGAGTGATATCGTTGGGTCTATAAAAAATATCAAATACCGAATATCGTCAAATACCAACATTATACTCTATTCCAGTGGTTTTCAACCAGTGGTCCGGGGACCATCAGTGGTCCTTGAGAGGATTCAAGGTGGTTCCCAGTTAAGTTGTTTAACCAGATGTAACTCTTGAGAACGTAAAAATAAAACCAAATGGACCCTTGCGGGTCCATTTGGTTTCATTTTTACGCTCTCAAGAGTTAAAATAGTCTTGAACAGCAGAGCGCTCAGTTTCTGACCCCTCAATGTGGCAATTCTGAGAACTAGGTGACTGTTCTCATCTAGTGGTCAATACCGGTAATATCGAATATCGAGCTAATTAACACGTTATCAATACCGATATTATAAAATCAATACCGCCCAAGACTAGTTATATTGTATATCTGGAATGAATTTTAGGTCTTTAAGTCCATCCCCTGAAAAATGTGAGCAAAAACAAAAGTGTTGCGTTTATATTTTTGAGTGTATATATGGATATCTCATTAAATATGACTGTATATGGGGGTCCATTGCTTGGGTTAAATCTTTTCAGATGGATGTTTGCGGCATGTAGATCACTTCCTGAAAAAAACGAGTATCTCTGACAACTGTAGGAGCCGCAGTTGCTCTTTAATTTTAATTTGTTGATGAACTTGTCAGCATATTTTAGTCATTATTTTAGTCATCACAGGATAGTTTTTATTTTGTCTTCAGGGGTGGATACAGGTTCGACATAGATTTAGTTTTAGTAGACGGAATCAACACTAATATGATCCACATTTACAACGTAGATTCAGAACAGTCTAACCTTGTTCCGGTTTGTTGTTGTTAAACTAGCTATCGGGAACGCCTATTCCGTTCTGAGCAACGCCGAGAAGAGGAAACTGTACGAGCAGCGCGGGGAGGACGGGCCGCACCCGACGTCCAGACAAGAGGACGAAGACAGGACCTTTGAGGCAGACATCTCGCCCGAAGATCTCTTTAACATGTTCTTTGGTGGAGGATTCCCGTCAAGTAAGTACAGACGGATTCACTCATCATCGCCCCATTACAAATGATAGGGATGTGCAATGCCGCAGTGTGGAGCAGGTGACAACAACATATGTTATATGCAGTGTTGCCAACTTGCCGCATTTGTGCTATATTTAGCTTTTTTCCCAGACCCCCCTAGCGCCAAAATTAGTGAAAAACTCCTGGTGGAAAATCTAGTGCTTTTTTTGCTGGTGAGTTGGGGTGAAATTGGTTGACAGGCGCCAGAGATAAAACCCTTGTTTTTCAACATTTTCCTGCTCTGATAGAGTCCTCCTTCCTTCCTAGAAAGGACCATTGGTTACCAAATGGACCCTTATAGATCTGTAACTCTTTAGAGCGTAAAATGAAACCAAACGGACCCTTTTGGGTCCGTTTGGTTTCCTTTTACGCTCAAGAGTTAAATTATATTTAAACATCTGAATTACCTAATTTTCAAGAATCTACACATTAAGAAAATGTAGAAGAATCGCTATTTTGACCAACATTTTGCCAGTTAGTTGGTGGTCTGTGGCTAAATAGCAGAATAAATAGTGGGCCCTGGTAGGAAAATGGTTGAAAACCCACTGCTCTAGCGCATTCTAGTGCATTTTGGAAGTGCCACTAGTGCATTTTGGATTTTGGCAGTTGGCAACACTGGTTATAGAGCCACAAAACACTATAATCAATATAACTTCAAAAAATATATATCACATAAGGGGCCCTATATTTTGATTGTCTTATGTAATGTATCAGGTCTTAAGTCTTATGTCAAAACTTGTGGCAAAGCTGTTTGGCCACTCAAAACAGCTTCACCACACCTCCAAGTTTTGACTTAAAATCTACCCATTTTCAACATTTTAATGTCATTAATATACCTTAGAGATGTTGTTTGGACATGATAAAAAAGTTCACCTAATTCTGTATTTCCTAAAAACGGAGGACTAAAAGATTATTAACATGGTGAAATACATCTGATGACGTCATGTATTTCACCATGTTATTTTTTTCTTTCAGACCCCTTTTTCCTGAGAGGATACAAATGTGAACCAAATGGACCCTAGAGGGTCCATTTGGTTCCATTTGTACCCTCTCAGGAAAATGGGTGGAATTCCCCTTTTTAAGACTTAAGACCTGATACTTAAGACAGTCAAAATAGGGCCCAACGTCTGTCTATTATCTGTCTCTATTCAGGTAACGCTCATGTGTACACCAATGGGAGAATGCGTCATCAGAGACCAGAGCGAAGGGAACGGCGGCGAGAGGTAAGCCATGACCAGGACTTTGCCTCTTTCAATGATGTTGTGCTCTGATTGCGTTCTAAAAACCTGACATTTAAATTGCACTAAAACAATGACTAAACCTAGCCTTGTCCACTACTACTTAGTTTTTGACAAAAATAAAAGAATGAGTGTGGCAGGTGTCAAGCTGCATGTGATTGGGGTGACAGGGCTGGTTCTGTCAGCTCACAGGCGCACCTGCAGCACACTGAGTTAATTAAATGAAGGACAGCTGCAGAGTATATAAGGAAGATAAACAGGTTGTGTTTGTTTTGAGAGGCTGTGTCCAGGAGCCACACAAACCTCACTTATACACTGTGTTTAAAGCAGGGGTGTTTTTGCTTTTAGGCAGACTAGGCGGTTTAAAGGGATCCCAGGCTAATAAGCCTCATGGATAAACACATTATACTCGTCCTCTATAAGTAGAATTGAACATTTAAAATTTGTCATATAGGCATGAGGTCACAGGAGATTTTCCCCGGAGCCCCCATTACCAAATGAACCCGTAAGGGTTGTTAAAAACAAACAGGAGATGGAAAAGAACAACTGGTATCAGGATTTACCAAGTACAGTATCTTATAGAGGAAACGGAAAATAAATGCATATAAACACAGCTGCCAGCTCAGGTCTTTTTTTGAGATTCAACCACTTGTCACAATCGTCACCTTCTTTGATACTCTTAGGTTTAAAGAGTTTTTTTCTAGGACCTGCCTAAATCCTTGGTCTCACAGAAATGATCCATAAACCGCTGTGTATTTTGTACTTTCTTATATTAAACAGCAGGGGGGAGTCATGAGCAAAAATAATTGTGACACATTCATTTGGTTTTGTGTTAATTCATGGTAAACAGACCCTAAATGGCCACTGCTGCAGTGCTGTGTCCTATAGATATGTTTTCTTTGCAGGGAGGACTTGCCCTGTTTGTGCAAATCATGCCCATCCTCATCCTGGTCATCGTGTCGGCCCTCAGTCAGATGATGGTGTCCAGTTCCTCCTATAGCCTCAGCCTCAGACCGTGAGTATTCATTTTATCATCCCTGTCAGGGGCGGATCTAGGCATGGGCATGGGAGGGCTAAAGCCCTGACTGCCCCACCAAACATGATGGCATGCAAAAAACCCAGATTTATATATTCAAATTAAAGTGCTTATAATTAAAATGATTTGAAACACTACTACTGCTAATAACTAACAACAGCTCTGTCACCACTAAACCAACAGCATTTCATCATTGAAAACAGAAAGCTCTCTGAGTTAGACATTTAGCGTTCTACATGCTGCGTGTCTGTTGCAACTGCAACAACAACTGATGTTATTGATACTTTACTTGCCTAATATAAGTCCTGTAACAAAAATGGTATGCCCCCAAATGCACCATTTCGGGTCCATTTGGTTCCATTTGTACACTCTTAGGAAAATTCCGGAAATGTCCCTCTTTCAGGCTGCAACAGCCCTCCCGAGAGCTCAGTTTTGTGGCCCCTCAATGTTGCGACATTTCGGCTGGTCCGAGTATTACTTGGGCCAAGCCTTCATGTATTCACCACATGTAGTCAAAGTGCTTGCTCATGCAGTGCTCTGTATGCGATGCAGGAGCGCTGGCCACACACACAAGAGGCTGACGCAGAACCTGAAGGTGCCGTACTATGTGGGGGACCACTTCTCCAGGGACCACACCGGCATGCAGCTGAAGCGCCTGGAGAGGGCGGTGGAGGACGACTACATCTCCAACCTCCGCAACAACTGCTGGAAGGAGAAGCAGCAGAGTATGTTTTTGTTTTAGTTTCCCAACACTTTTAGCTGCCTTTTCATGGAGTATTCCAACCACTGTCTTAATTTATCGGCCTTCATTGAAATTCTCTGTCAATGAATGCACCTTTTTATCGATATGAGATGCTTTTGGTGAGAACCAACTTGACCAACTTGACACTGGCACGGTGATTCCACTGATGCTTTCTATTTAAGCATGTTGGGCAGTGAAAATAGAATATCGACAAGCTCTCAATGTGTCACGACCAAACATGTGTGACGAATTGAGTGATGGCAGATAGACTATTCTCGGTTATTATTTTAAGATCTTTCTTTGGACAAATGTTTTGTAAAGAGTGACAGGACAGGGATCATGAGAATATCGGCAGGAGACAGAATTAGCCCTTCACTAAGTCCCTCCCCAATCTGTCCTTGTCCAATAGCAGGAATGTTAGTAGAGAAAAGTTTGACCAGGAAACCAACAGTGGGTCGGGATTTTGAGAAGGGCTCATTCTCAGTTTGTAACTGCCAGGCAGGCAGGAGGTCTAGAAGAGGAAGACCAAAGGACGTATGTATGGATGTAGTGAACAAGAGGTCATAAAGTTAGTTAGGTGTGAAAGAAACCAAGGCTGAGGGCAGGGTGAGATGCTGGCAGATGTTTCGCTGTGGTGACCCATGAAAGGAAACAGCTGAAATGAAAAGAGAAGATTTCAAGATTATAGCATTTGGAGTGGTCAAACTATTAGCAATATGTTGATGAGCCATCTGCCATAAAATCCAAATAGTCTGGGACTGACAGACATTAATGTTGATGGGTATTCACTGCAATATATCTTTTTACGATTGTCTTCAAGTTCAAGTTTATTTAAATTTAAAGGGCGAATAGTTTGCAGCATCAGGTAGACACAAAAATCAGCTAACAAGTAAAACCATAAAACAAAACAGACATCTTGTATTCATAGTCATATACAGAGTACAGACAGTATATAAATGCCCATAAAGTGCTGGGCAAGAAAGTGCAAGTAATAGTACATAGACACAGTAAACAATTTTAGGTAAACGAATAGCACCAGTCAACTTTAAATGACCCACAAGACCACCAACACTTTAACAACAACAACTTTAAGAGCAGCTACTCAAGGAATCAATAAATATGTAAAGAAAGTAAGTTGTTGTTTTTCTCTCTTGCAGAAGAAGGCATGCTGTACAGAGCTCGATACTTCCAGGATGGTGAATTGTACCAGAGGGCACAGAAGGCTCGCATGCCAAGCTGTGCCAAGCTCTCCGAGATCACCGCTTTATTACATTGAAGCTATTATGATGCCTCATTATAGGTAAGCTCTAACTAATAATGACACCCTTTTTAGGTTTTTCCTTTACCCTTTTCCTTTATAAATGTTATTTATTTGCAAACTGTTGGTATACTGTATTATAGTGCAGTGGTTCACGGCCTGTTGTAGCTCAAAAGCATGCAGGGACCTCCCCAGGACCCCCAAGAGGCAAAGAAAAAGACCACTGCAAACGTTGGCCAATTATTATCGAAAAAAAACATTCTACGGTAAATGGCCAATCTGCAAGCTCGCAAGAGCTCGCAAACATGAGACATTGTGTGAGCCTGTAGCAGGGTTATAATAGTTAACAAAAACTAACTAAAAAAATAAACAAAAACCCTGGTATTTAAAAAAGCATTGTAGTTAACTGAAATTATTAAAAACTAAACTGAAATGATAGTGTATGTTCACAAAACCAAGTAATACTAACTACATATTATAGACAAAATGGCTTTAATCGTAGTTTTTTATCGGCATCTGTATGTTTTTTGGATATTCATAATATAAACCTATTAAATTCCAAATGTGGCTTGGGTGGTGATCAGAATGAGGAGGAGGATGGTATGAGCTAAGATACTAAATCAAAACCAGCAAAACCACTTTAAAAAACTAACTGAAACTATAATGAAAAATCTCAAACTATTATAACACTGGCTGGTAGATCTGCTGTTTTCCCATACAATCAACTTCTTCCTTCCTTACATTCCAAGCACTTATCAGGGTCAGGGGTTGGTTCCCTGGGTTGATTAATTTGGGAAGTCATGGTCTAAAAAGGTGGAGAACTGCTGGTTTACATGCACTGTTCCCTTCTTGACAGATTTACTGAATCAACACTGGCTGTAAATACATGTACCGCTTTAAGAAATCAGCAGCCTGAAGACTCTAAGAGGAAACACTACAGACAAGCCATGATGATCTCTCTGTCTCTGTCTCTGTCTCTGTCTCTCTCTCTGTCTCTGTCTCTGTCTCTCTCTCTCTGTCTCTCTCTCTCTCTCTCTCTCTCTCTCTCTCTCTCTCTCTCTCTCTCTCTCTCTCTCTCTAATGTAGAACATAATGTGAACTTTAGAACAAAGAGACACTTTACACAACGTGTTCCACGAAAGTGATTGAGCTGACTTCACTTTCATGGCTGTTTTTTTAATTTATTTATTTCGTTTTTGTATTTGCAAAAAAGAAAAATGCAATATGAAACCTACAGTATGTAAGCTGTAGTCTTACGAAGACATCGTTATGTAGCTTGATAGATACCACAAAGAATGCTTCCTTCCTTCACCTTTTTTATGCAGTGGAATGCAGGATGGTGGGCGAGTTGGGTGTGTGTGTGGGGTGGGGTGGGGTCGGGCGAGAGACTGGGACGAAAGCGAATTTTATGATTTTACTTGCACATGCACATTCTTTGTTTAAAAACTATGCAGAGATAAACGCGCGTAACCTCTTCAGATTCCAATGTCCAGTGTCTAGAACTTGTCGGAGACTTTCAAAAAAAAAATACGGTTGTTCTCTTTGCTGTGTGGAAATCGGCCTGTAAAGTCCTCCACTATCTGTATTTAAAGGTACGAGCCATATGGGTTTCTGTTTCTTTGCAAATAACGCCAAAATGCCGCCATAGTACGGACAAACGACTTGCATTTGGTTATTGTCTGACAGATTCTGTTTGTTGTGTAAGAGTATAAGATCTCTGAAAAAAAAAACTGTTCATGGTTTCAACAAACCTTCGTTTATAAGCTATTCATTGTGGAATTGTTTTTATTATTTATTATGCGTTATTTATTTCACATTCATGATTTCAAAATGGATCAGACTTAACTACTTGAGGTTGTAAGTTTTCCACCATGTTTTTATTCCCCAACTGATACAATAAACACAGACGGATATTATGCGTTGCGTCTGAGTCGTTGCTTGGATCTCAAAGGAGCTAAGAAATAATAATAGATTAACTTATTTTACATTAGAGCAGGGGTTTTCAACAGGTGGTCCGGGGACCACTAATGGTCCCTGAGAGGATTCCAGGTGGTCCCCACTACCAGCTAAATGATGGACAGTTGGTAACCAAATGGACCCTTATAGATCTGTAACTCATTTTACACTCTCAAGAGTTAAATTATATTTAAACTTCTGAATTCCTTAATTTTCAAGAAACTATAATGTAGAAGAAGTGTTAGTTTGACCAACGTTTTGCCAGTATCCTAAATTGTGGACAAGAACTCGAAAATCCTTGCTTTAGGGGTCCGAGAGACTAAACTCAACATCAAATGGTGGTCCGTGGCTAAATTGCAGAATAAATAGTGGGCCCTGGTGGTATGAAAAAGGTTGAAAACCACTGCGTTAGAGGAATGCCAGTGCCCAGGGAAATGCCCAGCCACAGGGGCCTGATGGAGGAGGGGACAGGAACTGCTACGTCCAACCAAGGCAGCTTGGACTCCTCATGCATTGAAGGAAGCATGAGACAAATCCGCTGCCTCCGTAGGTTGGCAGAGGGTGTGTAGGCCTAGAGCCCAGGATCACATTAGGAATTGGCACTTGGGTTTAAAAAATGGGTCACAAAATCGTGGGATACAAAAGAAAGTACATTTCTGTGAGTATACTGGCAATTCCGCTGACAGTCTGCTCTGCACATACACGTGCAGGCTGACGAAATTCCTGGCTGAGCAAGGAAATGTACGTGCCCTGAAGTCATCAGTGGAAACATGACTGACTGCACGTTTTGATTTAGTTGCAGTTTGCTGTTCGCACTTGATACCACATGAGGGCGCCGTTCCATACATAATTGGTGCATCAAGCACTTGTGTTGGATCTCTTTGTTCATGGATGAGGTATTTAACCTTTTTTTTTTGTACAATTTGCCAAACATTTTGCTTTTGTTGTTTTGGTTGCAGATGAAGTCGACAGTGGGTAGGATTCATCTTCTCTTGTTGACTACCTTTTAGTGATAAAAAAAAAATGTGCATGGTATCTGTCACAAGGGTGCAAAAAATGTTGTGGGCCCTCTACTCATCAATAGTTAGTTCAATGTGTGGTGGGAAGCTGGGATCGAAGGAGCCGAGATCGGAACATTGACGCACAACCTACTGCGCCAACAGTCAGCGGTCAAAATCAGGTCAATTTCCCGTCCGTCCGTCATCGACCTGAATTCGACGTCCTAATTACGTTGAAATCTCGTCAATATTTTGACCTCTGGTTTGGTCATTTTCTCGACGTTGCATTGACGTTGAAATTCCGTCAATATTTTGACTTCTGGTTTGGTCATTTTTCTCGACGTTGCATTGACGTTGAAATCCTGTCAATATTTTGACTTCTGGTTTGGTCATTTTTCTCGACGTTGCATTGACGTTGAAATCCTGTCAATATTTTGACTTCTGGCTTGGTCATTTTTTCGACGTCCTATTGACGTCGTATGGACGTAGCCCATATAATAATAATATCAGTTATTAATACTATTTGTATTTTTGTTATTATAAGTACTCATTATGGTGATTGTGATGATGATGATGATGATGATGATGATGATATTTTATTATTATTATAAGGGTAATAATAATATTAGTTATTAATATTACTATTATTAATAATGTTCAGTTATTATAAGTATAATAATACTAAACGTTTATTATTATTCTAATCATTAACAACACACACACACACACACACACACACACACACACACACACACACACACACACACACACACACACACACACACACACACACACACACACACACACACACACACACACACACACACACACACACACACACACACACACACACACACATACTACCATCATCATCCTTCTGATTGGCTGGAACCACTGTCACGGGGACTGTGGTGACGAGTCGTCCAATCATGTTCCATATAGAACATTACGTCACGTAGCTTGCTGCTTGAACCTTGACCAACCGTCCTTTAGGCTATGGGATCTCTCTCTCTACACGCTGACACGTTAATGTGGCCGAGTCGGATCGTAAATAAATCTACAGAAGTTCAGCTAAAAATACGCATTCAGAGTCGAAAGGTAAGGAGAGCTTTATGTAATTTATAAATGTAAATGTATAAATGTTTGCGTGTTTTGGAAAAGCTGCCATACGAAAGTCCGGACGGGAGAGCTGTTTTTGGCGCCGAGCCAGTGGCTATGCTAGTGCTACATTAGCTTCTGAATCAAACTTTACCTTTAGTATAACAATATTGTACATTAAGACTATATCACAGCTAGTCCAATTCATTCGTGACTGCAACATCAACCGTGCCGTTAAGCATAATTATGTCTGTAACAGTTCGTAAGTTTGAGAACTTGATGATAATATTGCTAGCTGTTGTTAGCATCGGTTAACATTGATGTGCGCACGCGCGCGCGCGCGCGCGCGCACACACACACACACACACACATTTTAACCATTTATTTATGTCCACACAAAGGAAATGCATACAGAGACACAAATATTATAGGTGCATTCGAGTTACATCTGCAGAATCATGGCATGAGCTCTTGTGATACACAAGCATGTTGCACAGTACAGTCTATGGGTACAGGTAGCAGCTTCTCCGCCATATTTGACGGCTGCCAATTATAGCAGAGACGCTGCAGTACTTTGCCAGCCTTTTTGCCTCTTTTTTGGGCATCCCCAAAAAAAGAGGCAATGTTTCATGTTATGAAAGATATACGTCTATAAATTATGCATGGAACGTATCTTTTCAGTGCCCAGTTGACATTTTTGCAATGGATGAATTCATTCTAATCTATTTATTAGATATTTTTCTTTCAGTGGTAGTTGCTGCTGTGTGGAGTTCATAAAAAACAGGGAGGGATCCGGCCATTTGAAATGAGTGTGTGCAGTGATTGTTTTGGTTGTTAGAAAGCCATAGTTGTTTGACCAATCATTAGAATGGCCAATCGACAAGCTCTTATGCAATGTGCTTGTAGATCAGTGCTTCTCAAGTTCCGGGTACCAGGGGTCATTGAGTTTGAGTTCCACCGGGCCTCCAGCTAAATGATAGTTTGTACCAAATGGACCCTTATCTGTAACCCAGAGTGTACAAATGGACAGGTCCATTTGTACACATTCAGAGTCAAATTAAATTGATTTTACAGATATGTCATTAAATGAGGGTCTATATATACACGAACTGGGGGTCCTTAACCCCAGTGTGTAACTGCTAGAGTCTTTAGAGTTGTAAAAAAATGTTCTCTTATGTGGGTCCTTGACATGGGAAATACTGTTTAATGGGAGTAACATCTTGATTGTGTGTCTAATCAAGTTAATTGCTCTCTCAAATAGGCATTTGCTGGTTTCCTGTCCAGGCCTCTCTCTTGGTTTCTTTCCAGTTCTTTCCTGTACGCTGCCCTGTCCGAGACTGTCAAGGCCACCAAACAAGGTACAAGACGTAGCACACCAGATTGTCCTGCCCCTTCAAATATACTGTTAAACTAAACTTATAGCCTATGTAAGACTCCCGTCTGTGTTTTCAGATGGCTGCTTATATGAGACAATGGCGAAAACGCCAGCGAGCGTTGGAGGAGTATCTCCGTGAATCAGAGAGTGGCGTCCTTCCAGGGCTTGAAAATCCTCCTGATAGTGAAGATATGCCTGGGACTCCAAATAGTCCAAACAGTGACAGTAATCCTGGGATCTTGGATAGCTTTGACTTGCAAGACTCTGACAGAGAGTATTGGTTTACTGACTCAGAAAACGAACAAACACATGATGATGTTGAAGTGGCTGTTACATTTGATGATGACTTGAGAAAATGGGCCATAGATCACAAAGTGACACACAGAGCACTGACTGCGCTGTTGTCTGTATTGAGAAAGCAAGGTCATCTATTGCCTGCTGATGCAAGGACACTTTTAGCAACACCACACCGTAATTCCTCTGAAGAAAAATGCGGGGGGCAGTACAGGTACTACGGGTTGGAGAAGGGGATCTGCCGTTTCCTTAACCAGACAGAGAGCAATTGTGTAAATTTAACAGTTAACATTGATGGCATCCCTCTTTTTAAAAGTAATGCTATGCAGTTCTGGCCAATTCTGGCAAAGTTTGGCCACTTTGACCCGTTTATTGTCGCTATGTATAGTGGACAAACTAAGCCTACTGATCTTGACGAGTATCTTAAAGATTTTTTGACTGAATACAAACAGCTCAAAGAAACTGGTATAGTGTTCGAAGGCCGAACGTATAATGTCAACCTTGAAGCTCTGGTCTGTGATGCGCCAGCAAGATCATTTCTAAAATGTATCAAGGGTCACAATTCTTATGAAGCTTGTGAAAGATGTGTCATCAGAGGTGTTCATTATGATAACAGAATGGTTTTCACACAGGATGACTGTGCTTCTCGAACAGACGAAGCCTTTTCTAGGGTGGAGTACATAAACCATCAAACTACTGCTAGCCCCCTAATTGATGCAGGACTTCCTTGTGTTACATCGTTTGTTTTAGATTACATGCACCTGGTCTGTTTGGGCGTGGTTAGACGTCTGTTGATTTACTTGGTGGGTACCAAGGGTCCACGTATTTACCGTCTATCTGCAAGGCAAAAAGAACAAATATCTCAACAACTAGTTGCACTGAGAGGCATGTTGCCTAGTGAGTTTGCACGTCAACCGCGGAGTATACATGAGCTGGATAGGTGGAAGGCCACTGAACTACGGCAATTTTTACTTTACACAGGACCTGTAGTATTACAAAATGTGCTGTGCTCTGAAAGATACAAACACTTCCTGTCTTTAACAGTAGCCATGTCAATAATGCTCGAGGCAGATGACAGGACTAGGAATGCGTATCTACCATATGCTCAAGATCTAATTAAACACTTTGTCCAGTGCTGTCCTCAGCTTTATGGCAACACCTTTTCTGTATATAATGTACATGGACTAATTCATCTGCATGAAGATGTCAGCCACTTCAAGTCTTCATTGAACGACATTTCCTGTTTTCCTTTTGAGAACTACCTGCAAAAAATCAAGAAACACGTTAGGAATGGGACAAGCCCTTTGGAGCAGGTCACTAGGCGTTTGGCAGAAATTGAACATTCACAACTGAACACTGCCAAACTGCCTCCTAAAGTAATTATTTCTGTTAAAGAAAGGGACTGTTGTTTTCTTTTGAAAGACGAAAGATTCGCTTTTGTAAGACAGAAGAATGCAGATGGGACTTTGAACTGTGAGATTTTGGATCAGCGCGACACAACACCATTGTTTCAACAACCATGTTGCTCCAAACGGTACCTAAATATAGTGTGCACTAGAGATGGGGAAGGCAGGAGGGAACATCGCCTGCTGCGTGAAACGGATCTGTCCCGCAAAGTGGCTTGTCTCCCGCGGGAAACTGGCTATGTCCTCCTACCGCTTCGCCATGGTTTGGAATATTAAAGGTTAAAAATTTCACCTTCCTAGAGCATTGATCACCTGCATGTCTCCCAATGTGCTCCCATGTCCTTCTACCGCTCCCTCACGCCTGCTTTATCCGTTGTTGCACTAATGCCTGCTCTATCCGTTGTTGCACTAATGCCTGCTCTATCCGTTGTTGCACTAATGCCTGCTTTAGCCGTTGTCTTTCCTATTTAAGTCTCCCAATGTGCTCCATCTCCCTCACCGCCTGCTTTATCTGTTGTTGCATCTTTCCTAGTTGGGTTACACACTAATGCAGAGGTTCTCAAACTGTGGTGTGTGCACCGCACCCCTTGTGGTGCGCGAGAGCCTTCCAGGGGGTGCACAACATGAAAATGCCAATGTTGGTGCTATGATGTTTTAAATACATGAATATACAGTATAAGGCCTTGTATGGCAAGTATAGGCAGAAGCTGCAGATATGCCATAATTGGATATTTTGAAATAATATTTCCTATTACCGGTACACATTATGTGTGAGGGGCTGCGTGAACTAGGTAGGGAGGTAACGGGGTGCACAGCCAAAAAAGTTTGGGGGCCGCTGCACTAATGCATTCATTTCTGATTTCTTGATAGTCACTTATAACCATTAACCAGATCTGTAGTTCTAGCCTGTTCTAACAGGACGTGTGTGTGTGTGTCTAAGTCTAACTAACACAAACTTTCTTTGTGTACCATCCTTTTCAGGTCATGTATAGCAGGGCTGTGTGGGTGGAGGAGGATGGAACGGAGTATGAGGACACAATTCCTCATTGTTGGATCGACGAGGAAAACAACCTCGTTAGATGGCCAAAGAGGATGGGAAGGGGCCAGGTTGATAAGGCCATTAAGGCAAAAATGACACCAGAGGAGGGCTGGCTGAAGTTCAAGTTGAAAAAAATAAAGAAAACGTCAGGCAAGTTTTTCTTTGTGTGTCAAGAATCAAGTCAAAATGTTAGAAGAATCAATGTTTTCAGTTGAATTGTCTAACTTTTAGATAACATACGTGAGTGTAAAGAATACAACTACACCACCAACGCAGAACCGGATGAGGATGTGGAAGAGGCCTCTACAGGAAGGAGGCGTAAAACTATTAAGAAGAGAAACGACGATTTTGTATCAACGTTTGGTATGTTTCTCTTGTTTCACATTAGACATTTGTTGGGAACCTGCATTTATGGTAAGATGAAATGTGTTAACACATGGGCCTCACATGTAGATCATTCATGTTTTGTAACAGAATCTGATGAGGAGGATACCGTGAGGAATTCAGGTAACTTTCTATATCCAATTTAAAGTGCTATAGAGGAAGAAATAAAGTATTTTATTTATTTGTTTTTCTTTGTGTTGCATCTGTATAGTTAAGCTGCCCTCGTTTCCTCCACCGCCACCGAAAGTTCTTCAACACATTGCTAGTGAGTATTGCTGGGTGTGTCACACACATACTCGCATCCAGGCAACCATACATGCAGCCAGGCAGCCGTCAAATATAGAACCAGTTGGCACTGGTCAAAAAGTGTATTGGTGCAGCTAGTCATGTCTCCCCACTGTATCTCCCGTTGCACCTGGTTGAAGTCCATACAGGACCATAGGACAGATTTATACACTTTGGACGTGTTAATCAGCCTGTTCTTTTCCATTTTAGACTCCCAATCCCAGCTGAATGACCAGGAACTGGACTCAGAACGAGCTGCAGGGTCTGCCCGCTCAGACCGGGAGTCGCACCACAGTGAAGCTTCAGGTAAGTATATATGCATCTCTGTCTCTCTTGGTCGTCCACAGATCAGCCTTCCATCATCGGTTCCAGTCATCCTGGTTCTCCATACAACAGATTTATACATGTTAAGCATCTTAATAAGACTGTTTGTGTCCTTTTAGACTCCCAATCCCTGCTGAATGACCGGGGCTCTGATCCAGTTGGGAGGACTGGCCGTTCAGACCGGGGAACGACTGCCCGTTCAGACCAGCGACCGAACTGCAGTGAAGCATCAAGTCAGTATCTCTCTCTCTCTCTCTCTCTCTCTCTCTCTCTCTCTCTCTCTCTCTCTCTCTCTCTCTCTCTCTCTCTCTCTCTCTCTCTCTCTCTCTCTCTCTCTCTCTCTCTCTCTCTCTCTCTCTCTCTCTCTCTCTCTCTCTCTCTCTCTCTCTCTCTCTCTCTCTCTCTCTCTCTCTCTCTCTCTCTCTCTCTCTCTCTCTCTCCCCCTCTGCATCTCTCCTTCTTGGTCGTCCACAGATCAGCCTTCCATCATCAGTTCTAGTCATCCTGGTTCTCCATACAACAGATTTGTACATGTTAAACATCTTGATCAGCCTGTTTGTGTCCTTTTAGACTCCCAATCCCTGCTGAATGACCGGGGCTCTGATCCAGATGGAAGGACGGGCCGTTCAGACCAGCGACCGCACTGCAGTGAAGCTTCAAGTTAGTATATATACATCTCTCTCTCTGCATCTCTGTCTCTCTGCGCCTCATTTACTATGTAAGTGTATAATATACACTTGCATAGTAAATGACGCGCATAGAGCCTATATATTCAAGTCTATTCAAATCTGGGGTGGAAAGCAGGGAAGTATATACTATATATTCCCCTTCCACCCCAGATTTGAATATACACCAAAGTCAACTCCTGACCAATTGATCCTACACCAGCTAAAGGTGTCGATTTTGGTGTAGAACCAAAAAATTGCCCTCAGATGAGCCTCAGATGTTATCTGTATAGTCCATAGTCTGCATATTTTGAATCTGACATTTGTTTTGTTTTCTCAGGCTCAAGGAAGTCAGTCCGATCAACACCCGGGACGCCCAGGAGAACATCAACACCTAGTGAGTACATGCATTTTTTTTTCTCTTATATACACACCCACACATAGTCATCATGGTAAAAAAAAACAAGATTAAGATTGTTTTATTTCTCCACACATCCACGAAGGGACTGGTTCAGGGTCATCAAATCACATAAGCAGCATTAGATCACAGAGGAGTGCAGGATCACACCGCATGGAATCGCAGCACAGGGCCAGTCGTAGTACCACTCCTGGTGAGTGCACGCAATTTACAATTTAGCAGATTCTCTTAACCCATTTTGACCTGCCTTCAAGTTTTTAAAGATGTCTTCTAAATCCTGACACTTATTTACACATGCACGCACGCACACACACACATTGTCACCATGGTTAAAAAAACAAATACGATTTTTTTTGTTTTTGTTTTTGTTTCTCAGGCTCACACCACCGAAGGATCCACGAAGGGACTGGTTCAGGGTCATCAAATCACAAGGGCAGCTTTAGGTCACAGAGGAGCACAGGATCACAGCGCATGGAATCGCAGCACAGGGCCAGTCGTAGTACCACTCCTGGTGAGTGCACGCAATTTACAATTTAGCAGATTCTCTTAACCCATTTTGACCTGCCTTCAAATTTTTAAAGATGTCTTCTAAATCCTGACATTTTTTACACATGCACACACACAGTCACCATGGTTAAAAAAGATTAAGGTTTTTTGTTTCTCTGGCTCAGACCACCGAAGGATCCACGAAGAGACTGATTCAGAGTCATCAAATCACACGGGCAGCTTTAGATCACAGAGGAGCGCAGGATCACACCGCATGGAATCGCAGCACAGGGCCAGTCGTAGTACCACTCCTGGTGAGTGCACACAATTTACAGACTCTTAACCCATTTTGACCTGCCTTCAAAATGTTTAAGATGTCTGACAAATCCGGACCGCTTCCGGATTTGACCACTATGTTGCCATCTGCTTAACCTCACTACTGTCAGATGGAGGACAGTGGCCAAATACTTAATTTTTGGAATCCTTGACATGAAATATTTTGCTCACAGACACAGAAGGGTCATTATTTTTATTTATTTTTCAGTCTCACGACGATCACGCCACAGTCGAGAGCCTTCCAACTCATCCAGGCCAAACTCCCGTCGGTTCAGGTACAGTGAAGGGCACGGTATCAGACTTCTAGTTCTATCATTGGCCTAGTGATTTCCCACAGTTTTGAGCTTGGCCTAAGCAAAGTCAGCTGCGGAATAGAACTATATTGATTGTCAATGTCTCTGGTGTTTTATATTCCGTCCAATAATTTAAACCTAATCTTATAGGTCTAGATCCAGGCGCAGAGAGAGTGACGTCAGGCACAGTCCCAGCTCTGTGCATTCCACATACTCTAGTGTCCAGTCTAGTGCTTACAGAACGTCCCACACTCGGAGGTCCAGACGTGAGGCAGCCAACTCACCCAGCAGGCAGGGTGAGTTCAAGTAAACAATGCCTTCATAAGACAAGTAGTATTGATTACTGTATGCCAGACTTTGTATTTCTCAGCTAATGCATGGTCATCTGTGTCTTGGTTAGTTTTAACACAAAATTCCTTTCTTATCAGCAGTGGATTCACCAAGGGGCCAGTTCCCCATGTCAACCGCAGGTGAGTTCTGAGATATTTCAAAGGGGACGGGTCACTGATCAAGAACTACTCGGTGACATTTACCTGTATAATTTGAAAACCTCTTATCTGCCGTTTCCCTTTATTTTCACTATCTATTAATGTTAAAGAATATTTATTTGTGTGTATTGCCTTTTTTAGTATTCCAAAAAAAGGCATTCGCCATATGGGCAGAAATCCGGCAGGACGTGCGAGCAATTTCCAGAGTACAACCTGAGACGTCCAGCACATACTCACATCCTGTTGAAGCCATGAACAGTCTGGAGGAGTTTGACAGAGAGGAACTACAACTTCGTGATGAAGCTGTCTTCAAAACCCTGGTAGGTATAGCCTTCACGTATTTACAACATATGAATTAGTATAATATGCACCTGCACACTGTTTTATATGGTCTTGTTTGGTATGTTGAATTTTACATGAACTCAATTATTCCATCAGGTGCTGCGACTCACTCGAATTGGGGGGAAAACCACGAAGGAGTGTGTCCAAAAGATTCTGAGCAGGTAGTGTTTCAGCATTTGATACAGTAGCCTTTGTATGATTTATGTGTTAAGATAAAGTGGCCCCGGCCTGAAGTACCTGTATAAAAGTTAAGGTTTTATGTCATGTTTACCCCCCCTCCCAGGCTCATGAGTAATTGGTTAATGACCAAGTTCAGCTTGAGAGGGACAGGGGGAACGAAGCGGCCTTTTGCAGAGACTGCATTGTTTCAAGCAACTAAAGGTAAGCGGGCCAATATTTCAGCCAATATCTGTATTATCACTTGACAAGACTGCAGTTACTAGGTCCATTTGTTTGGACTTAGTATGACCCATTGGCTCAGTCGCTAGTTCTCCCTGATTGCTTGTTTTCCTAGGTTACTACCGTTGAAGTTCATTCAGTCAGCACCCTTAACCTGTTTCATCGACAAAACATTAACTCCATTGTTGCCAAATATTAATGCCAACTGTCTACCTGTAGTTGGAGATACATTTTATATATTGTGCTGGTTAGGTGTAGAAATTACATTACCACTAGCAGTGGTAAAGTCATCATGACTTTTCACATGTGATTTCTTATTCTGTAGCCGCAGTCCTGCAGTCGGTGCCAACAGCAAAAGAAGACGAAATTAAGCAGCATGTTGCAGACCACCTGAAACACGCTCCACAGAGGAAGGGGGGAAAAGGACCAGCCACAGAAGACGACCCATAACACCCACAATATGCCCTTCAATAAATTCTGTCTCTAACATTCAGTTCAGTTTATTTTCCAGCACTTCACAATTACAAAAGAATTAAATATTTTGCATAGGATGTTCATTAAAAAGAGAATTCCATTTGATTAGTCCACAATTAACAGACAGAGAGAGAGAGACCTGGGCCCTTCGTTTGATCTGGCAAAAGTTTCCATCATTTATTCACCCATTATTTTGAAGTGCGTTGAAGTTTTCTTACAGTTTGAGACGAGTGTCAGTTATGCTTTTTGGGTTTGTTCGTAGCACAGTGGATTAGTGAGTGTTTGGCTGAGCTCTAAGTGGTTTTGTAGCTTTAGTTTGACTGGTTTCTTATATCATACAATATATGCTTTATTGTTCTAATGGTTTGTATTATAATATCAGTGGTGGAAAGTATTTGAGAATTTTCAATAATTGTACCTTTACTCCACTACATCTCTGAGGGAAATATTGTACTTTACTCCACTGAAATTATTAGATTTTTTTTGGTTAGTTAACTTACTGCTTAATCTCACAGTATTGGATAACCATGGATACGATGCCTAAAATTGTAATAACACTAAAACATTTTTCCACAAATGGCCTTTATGTTTAGCCTCTTAGGCTAAACAACATAGGGAAGAATATGAATGGATAATTCAGTGTAAACCCTTGGGAGTCTTCATATGACCAGCATCAGTATTTGGAACTGTGTTGCTAAATGCCAAAACAAACAACACATAATCAGTTGACGCTTGTACCGTTGTATGCAATGTACCGTAATTTCTGCAAAAAAAAAACAAAACAAAAAAAAAACAGGTGGCAGCAGTCTGGTTTAACAGTGAGCTGCTCTTCTACATGCCTTGCTCAAAGACACTTACCCATTAAGGACGGGAATCCATATTTGGATCCTGTACAGTATACAGTGTTCAAATATTCAATTTATTTTTATGCTGATATATAGATATTAAGGTTTTTCAAATACCTTAGGTCAGGCCTAAATGGGTTAAGGAGTTGACACATTGCTGTGATTCCGTTGTGTGTTTTCTGCACAAGCCATCATTAAGTAAGTTATTTACTGATGCACTAGCTATAACACACTATTGTCCTATATACCTTGACCTTGGCTAGAGAGGACACATTAATTACTGATGCACACATTGCTGTGTGATGTGTCAACTCCTTTATTGCAACCTGTCTGCAATCGTTCTGAGCATGGGTAATGCACTTTTCCACCTTCATTTTCCCAGGCTACTGTTAAAACTAGCTGGTTATGAATAAAATGTTCTTTGTTTACTGCTTAAACGTGTGTGTGTGTGTGTGTGTGTGTGTGTGTGTGTGTGTGTGTGTGTGAGAGAGTGAGTGAGTGTGTGTGCGTGCGTGTGCACACAAACACACGTGGGACACGTGTGTGTGTGTGTACACCCCACACGAGAAGAGGTAGAAAAGACGTCAACGTGACTAGATGTTGACGTCACTTGAAGGTAGAATTAACGTAGAAATGACCACATATGGAGGTCCTGTGGACGTCCATATGTGGTCGCGTCCACACGAAGAGGTCGAAAAGGCATCAAAGTGACTAGATGTTGACGTCACATTAAGGTAGAATTAACGTAGAAACGACCACATGTGGAGGTCCTGTGGACGTCGTATTCCGACGTCAGGATAACGCCCGGAAAAGACGTCATTTCGACCTACATTTTGCACCGTCCAGGGACCGTTTTTCGACGTCGATGAATGACGTCATTTCAACGAAATATCAACGTCCCCATGTTCACTGGGAACCTACTGCGCCAACAGAACTCAGCATTATTGGCATTGTTGAGTTCCTGTGACCGCCTTATGCATATGGGCCGCAGTTGTATGGCCCATTTACATGATGTAATTATTGAGGATGATTTTCCCCCTGAAATATACAGTATACATAAATATTTTCTTGATCTTGATTATTGAAAAAAGGGGCATCTGCACTTTCTTGTATAAAGTTTGTTTCTTTATTTCAAACTTTATACAAGAGTGCGGATCCCTTTTTCATTGATCTTCAAGAATCTGCACCCATTTTATTCCCATTTCAACAAGCATCTTATCTGCACGCAGGAGTGGAATTTCTGTTCACTTCCCATACCTGGAGTTCTTCATATCATGTGTGTCAGGTAAGCCACACATACATTTCTGCCCGGTTTACATAGTAATTTCACTCACTTCAGTGGCAATAAAGCAATGAAAGTGAAGGGGGTAATAACGTTTTATCTTGGTAAAATAAAACACTATTAAAGGGGAATTCCACCCATTTAACATTTTTTCTGAGTGCGTACAGAAAAATGTGTACGCTCTCAGAAAAAAGCGTCTAAAGAAATCCATTAACATGGTGAAAATACATCTTGATGTTTCACCATGTTAGTGGTTTTCTTCAGACCTCCATTTATTGGGGACACAGAAATGGGAGAACTTATCATGTTTACCCAACACCTCGAAGGTACATCAATGATATAGTAAAATGTTGAAGATGGGTGGAGTTCCCCTTTAAAAGCTGTTTGTAATAACTCCAGTGCGGTCTTTCTGACTTACTCCATATGGTACCTGCATGATGGATGAGTAAATCTGCTGAACCTCACTAGTTGACATAGCTGTTATAGCTTTGTTATAGTTTTGGAGTAGATCTCAAAATGAAATGAAGATGAAAACCCACAAAAGTTGTTAAAAAATAATTTATTCTGCAGTCATGAAAAGTACAAAACAGAAATGAGTGCATTGTGGGGTATATGGATTATAAAATAAATAGAAATGCTAGACACGACTCGGCAAGAATACGCTGATAAAAAAATAAAAATAAATCAAGTAACATCTGGCACCTGCTTGCATACTCTACATACCAAGAATGTACTGGTAGGACTTTTGTTCTTAAATCCAAGCAGCCACCAAAACAACTACCTGCCATATAAAAAAATAATAATAATAATAAAGCAATATGATACCAATGGTCTCAAAATAACATTACCATATAGCTAGCTGCCACTTTATGGTTTCAATAGAAACTGAGGTACAAATTCCGAGCAATGCCTATTTGTCAAACATGGCGGTTGGTAATTTGCAAGACGTACATGCCCTTTTACAAGCATTTTAAAAAAGGTGTTGACCACTTTATCCAAGTACCAACAACGGTGGTTCCCTTTTTTTACAGTAGGAACAATAGGCGCTACATCTTTTGTTCTGTTTCGGAGGGCACATAACACATACACTTATTTAAAAAGGAATCATAATAAGGCCCCTTTTCTCTGGGCTTGAAATTTTTAAGAGCTTTTTTTAACGTATCCTTCGGAATCGGAAAACAAGTTTTTAACAACGAAAAACAACTTTAAGAGTCCCTCGATGCGAGGCGTATCAGTAATCGTTCATCAGCACTCCTCGATGAGCAGCTCCTCGGAGCTATACAGTTTCTTCTTGATCACCCTGAAGCCCGTGTGCAGTCTGAGGGCCTGCTTGACCGCCGACGGGGCGGAGGAGGAGGAGGAAGAACCGGATTTCGAACCGCCGCCGAACAGGCCCTGGATCTTGGGCCACAGTCCGCCCGACTCCAGCCGCAGCACCAGAGTCAACTGAAAGGTGGGCACGAGGCCCGGGTCCACAGCAATCTGCTCCACCACGCTCTCGCCGCGCTCCTCCTGCACGCACAGGTCGATGAGCGCACCGCGCAGGCCGCATGGCTCGCTGGCCGCCAGGTGCAGCAGCTCGCGCCCGATGTGCTCCAGCAGGCGGTCGGGGATGAGCAGCTTGGCGCAGCGCAGCGCGCCACGCTCAGAGTCCTTGGCCTCGCGCAGGCTGTGGGCGATGACCTCCACCACCTCCTTCAGCAGGCCCTCCTCCGTCGGGTCGTAGAAGAACAGGTCCTCGTCTTCCACGTCCAGGTTGGAGACGTCCGACCCTGGGTAGGGAGGAAGAAGGAGTGCCATGTTAGTCGTCGTGTCACACCACAAGATCACTAATTAACCCTGATACTAGATTCTAGTTTGACACTAGATTCTAGTCCCCGATGCTAGATTCTAGTTTTTGACTCCAGATTCTAGTTCCTGACACTAGATTCTAGTCCCGATGCTAGATTCTAGTTTTTGACTCTAGATTCTAGTTTCCGACACTAGGTTGCAGTTTTTGAAACTAGATTCTATTTTTTTCTGAAAATGTTTGTGTTCAGTGATGATCAACATTATGTGTTCAGTGATGATCAACATATTTGATGCCAAGGATGTCCAGAATTATCTGTGTTATCTGTGTCAGAAATGTCTGTGCGTGTGTGCACACACTCACACACTCCATAGTTGGGATATGGAGAACTCCATATTTGGGTGGGCGTTCACATAAGCTAGCGTAGATGATAAAATTACCAATTATTTTCATTTAATGGGTCCTGCTCGGCATGGAAAAGTTCTGGTAGAGATCATGCCACTTCTGATGCATTATTAATTATTAGTTTTTTGACCATTCTTTTTACCTGAGTCAGAGAGGTCACTCCTGCTGCCGTTGCGTGAGCGTGACGAGTCCATGCTGCCTCCCGCACTGAAGTCGGTGAGTTTCTGCACCAGTTTGCCCCAGGAGAGTCTCCGGGGAGAGGAGGCGATGCCGTGGTCCACCGGGGACGGAGGAGAGGAGCCTGCACTGTCACTGCTGCTGGAGAGAGAAGGCATGATGATGGCTGGGTGTCCAGTTCTGGTGTAGAGAGAGAGAGGAGACATGGAAAGGTATGGTTAATAATGACTCTGATCACTGGTGTATGTATCACACACACACACACACACACACACACACACACACACACACACACACACACACACACACACACACACACACACACACACACTTTTATTTCTTTCATTTGTATGTATCATAATCAATTTAAAACTGTGACTGCCTTGTACATTAAATACTAATCTAATATCCACTTAGAGGCTAAATGCAAACATGCATCAATCATACATCAGTCATACATTACAATGCATAGATATTAGAATAAAAGAGTGCATGCATAATGTTTTATTCCAACACATGATAATAGCATAAAAGACAGAGAAAACATACAGTTGGTTAACTAACTGTGTTGTCATTAATGTCATTGGCCAAAGCAACCACTAAAACTGATTGAACTTGACAGGCAGGGACACAAAGTCTTTTCTCTTTGTTAGGAAAAACAACTCAGTCATTGGCTATCTAAATGTACTATGCAGAAAGTAAAAAAAAAAAAGCACTTACCGACTGTATTCCTACGACTTGGTTAGTTTCCCCAATGGGTTTTATTGTGGATTTCTATGGTTGTTATTTTCAAAAAGCTGCAGATATGAAGTTGTTTTTTTCCCCATTCGTGTCCATTCAACAGATCACAGCAGCAAAGTCTTTTCTTGTTCTGCAGCCTTTCCTGCAACAACAATGATTTTATATGGGCCGTGTTAGCGCACGCCCACCCCTCGCCCGGCCGACCAATCAAAATAGGAGGCACGTGCGTCGCCGGGGAGGTGCTCTGCTGCATGAGCAACCTAGAACTAGTAGAAGAGTTGCGACATTGAGGGGTCAGGAAACCGAACGCTCGAGCGCTGTTCAATGCAGCCTGAAAGAGGGACAGACTGGAGTTGGAAATACAATGAGGGCGGTGCAAATAAGAACTATTTTAGGCACGCGTGCAACATGTCAACTGTTTTAACAAATTGTACAGAAGGCTAGCAAATAAAGTCTCTGTAGGCTGTAGCCTGGATGTATTTCTGCCCACCCCAGCCCAGCTGGCTGTCCCCATGCTCAATAGCAATCTGTGTAGAAGAGAGCCGCCATTAGGGCGTACCCATGGAAGTCAACGGAGTTGTCAGAACTCTGTCTATACTCTGAAGGCTCTGGCTGTATCTTGCCTGGTAACATGCCAGAACAGAAGAAAGAAAACAGTCGGGCCATAAAGAGGAGGGGGGGCTTGGCTGGGTGAATAATAGACCCCAGTCAGTCAGTGAGTGTCATGGAAATATACCAAGGAACAACTTGCCTGGACTTGCCAGTCTAGCATATGGTTGTCATATAGGTTAGTACCCCATCCCCCCAAAAAGTAGTTCACTGTTTAAATAAATAAGAATAAATGAGGCCTGGCTGGTTGCCTAAGCACATCCCAGCTGGTTCAGTCCACTGTACTGTTTGCAGCAGTGCACACCATTACGTCATCTGTTTTTCTCTACTGCGATTACATCATTCTTCAGACATAATCCAGTTTATTAGAAAACTATCCATAATGTTTGATCAATTGCACTACATACGTACACGAAACACACATACACATAGTATGCACATATTACATGCATGTACCTCGCACATATACATAGGTCTAAATATGCAAATGTTATGAATTAATTTATGCTCTATCTTTCCTCAGGGTGTTGTCTGGCCCTGCAAAAGATACCTTGCATATGTTGCAAATGCATATGTTGTTTGTGGGGAAAAAAGAAGTAAAAACAGTTTTGCCTATAATGATGACACAAAAATACGAACAGCCCGGGTTAATAATGTACATAAAGAAGGGCCTGTGGAACAAGATGACACAGGGCAGTATCACAGCAGCATGTTCTGAATTATTATGCACTAAGGACAAGATTGTTGATTGATGTAGTAATGAAAAAGATGCTTTCTTTACATTAGGCTTGATCAGTATTAGCTCAATGCAGATACTGGGGGTGCAGATCAAATTAAACTGCCAAGGTTTTGCAGAAAAGCACTCACACACACACACACACACACACACACACACACACACACACACACACACACACACACACACACACACACACACACACACACACACACACACACACATATGTTCATACCGCAAATTGCAGCACGGCTGTGGCCGTGTTTAGCCCAAGGAGTGTTTATCACAGGAGTGTTTAACATGCAAAACTAACGGTAGCAAAGGATTCATCCAGCCAATCCGTTGTCGGGTCGTGGGCGCAACAGCTCAACCAGAGAGCTCCAGAATCATGAAAACATCCTAGCTGGACCAAACACATGGTACTTAAAGCATAAGAACGTTTAGAAAATGCTGCATCCTAAAGCACTTTGCATAGACGGCACCGTCCATACTGCACTTCTGTATGGGAGACTATTAATATGGAGACTATTAACAGATGTCCTCATGTACCCATGTAGCTTGTACATTATTTTGCAATGTGAGATCGCTATGTGCAATATGTTTAGTCTTTTTAGTACTGTGTACAGTAGAGGTCTCGATGAGGCAGGGACCCCCACAACTACATATTGTATGGATTTTTTTTTTTTTTTTTTTTTTTTTTTTTTTTGCAGATAAACGTTTTTCATAGACAGCTTCATAGATTTGTTTGAAAGCTCTATGTTGTTTGAATTCAAATTATTCTTTGTAGAACTTCATGTTAGGTTGTATTTTCAGACATTCACCCACTTGAATGAATACTAAACTTGACCATTGGCTCTGCATTTGGTTTGCTTCGATCTACAAGTGCACAACGCACAACGCATCAAAGCACGAGGAATTGTGCACTTGTAGACCGGCTAATGTTCCTCTCACTCCACACAGAGGTAGAACTCAGAATGCTGACACCCAAACATGTAGTTAAAAGCAGATGTACCATCCAGTTGCTGTTTACGTACACTGGACAATAAATAGTATGTCCTCCTGATGTTATTAAAACACTTTGGACGCTCTTAAAGATACCGGCAGCAAGCCACAGACTAGTGAACTGCAGTATTCTAGGTCACTTACTTCATCGATGTGTGACACACACATAAAACTGCGAAAAGGTCAATAGGCCAAAGTCAGTCTGCTGTTTACTTGAGTCTTGCGGCTCACCAGTGTTGCCATGTCCGTTTATTATAAGCGACCTGGGGCTTGTTTCTTTTCTGTACTTGCTTATTTGTGCTTGTTGCTAATAACTAAACCAGTGATTCTCACACATTTACATTGTCAAAGACCACCGGCACTAAAGGATTCTATATCTAAAAATATTTTGTGCTAGGGACCTCCATGCCAGATTGGTGTTGTTAGCGAGAGAAGACTTCTGCACACCTTTTTTATTTTTGAGCAGGTGTCTTGGTCCAGGCAGAGCAGCAGACTTTTGGAAGGGTGGAGACCTGCACACCACCACTTGTTGGGTCTTTATTTAAAGTAATAAAGGCAACTTTGGTGTGTTTGTAACCAGATTTGTTTAAAAAACAGAATCTAACTCCACCTCACCTCCACTATATTGGCTCAGTATGAATCTACTGGAGACTGCTGCGCAGTGATTGGCTAAAATGCTGCCTCACCCCACACAACCCCCGCCCCAGCTCACAAATGAGCACTGCCTTTCCTGAGCACAACAGTTTTGTTTTCAAGATTTGTTGACAACAACAAAGTTCTGGAACATCTGCAGGACGAAGCAAGTATCTGTCTGTGGGGAAACAGCTGCAGCATCAAAATAGAAGCAACACGGAGGGAAAAAGGGCAAAATATAGCTATAGTATCTATTTTGGTTTTGGCTAAAAAGTTATTCTAACCTCTGTCTATCACAATTTAAGAGCCCTGTTTTCGGCCTTATGGCCTTCTTCAGGCCCTGAATGTTTTGAAAATAGCAGATCTACAAGCTCAGCGATGTTCAAATACAGGCCATATAGCAAATGTGGTTTCTCATGGACTTGTTTTCATAGCCCTGGTTTCTTATTTCCCTCACGCAATCAGGCAACACTGCTGCTTTCATACCCTCCCACAGTCACACCCCCCAAAAAGTAGAAAAAGAACTGGAAAAGAGCCAGTTATACTGTAATAAACTGTACGTCGTGCAGCCACTCACACACGTGCGAGTTGGAGTGGGACGGGCTGTACTTTATGGCAGCCAAGCAGAAACAGCAACACACCCACACACCCACACACGCAAACACACACACACACACACACACACACACACACACACACACACACACACACACACACACACACACACACACACACACACACACACACACACACAGAGACATACACACACGTGCCGGTACAGGATGTTCTCTCGAGGATGTTTTGATTTCAGAGAACTTCCTCAATTTACGCTGTACGCGAACCTTTTATACAAGGAGTTGTGGTTCCAAAAACGTTTGAGCTCGAGACCCTGAAGTCTCGCCATGCAGGGCAAGAGAAGAATAGCTGATCCACAAGCTCATCACTCACAGGCTGTTGTGAGCTTGTAGATCTGCTATTTTCACTATACTTCTTAAAAGTAGGCGAATCATGGATTTTTTTAAAAGTACATTTGGTCGACCGCAACCCACATATGGGCTTAAAAGTACCACCCACAGTGGTTTAAATAAGGCCAAATCGGACCCTGAAACTTAAACATCTGAAACTATGGTACCAGTAAAAGAACAAAAGTTATCGGCGCAAACATATGTACAGTCTGCTGGTCGCGTGCTATACAGTATGTTATCTGTAGAATGTAAACAGACATGTACTGTACTGTGTGTGGGAGCCAGCTGGAGGTGTGCCCAGTTTTTGGGTCATGTCCTTACATGATCATTATGCTATGCAAAGAAGTAAGACAATCACATGCAGAGAGTGTACAGTACACTCTGTTCAGTCAAAGCCTGACCCAACCCTCCGTTGTACAAAAACATCCCATTCAGCCAATCAAGAGTTCCTAGAAGTTCTACTCAGCCAACGGGGACACTACGCACACACACACAGCAGTGTGTATCATTCCTCAGTCCTCCTGACTGCCGCATAGCAGAAGAGTCCAAAACAACTAGTACTACTACTGCTGCTGCCACGTTTACATTTCAGGTCACAGCTACAAAACAACCATCCCATTCAGTTTTAAGAGCCGCAAAACTGCCAATGCCGGTATACGGTTATGGAACCGGTTGGATAACATGACATCAACTCAACTAGTCTCGGAAACTATTGATCCAGGCTTTGTATACATTTGGAAAAGGTCTGGTACTCAGGCTACTGTACTTTACATTAGGTAGAGTTAGTGTTGAGTGCCCTCGAGCAAGACACTGTTGCATCTATGAAGGAATGCATGTGTCTGTGTGCTATATTTTATGTATGTGTTGCTGTTTTTTACTTGATTTATTTAGAAAAGCAGACATGATAACAATCATTATAGTCAGCAATTCGAGGATGACCAAGAAAGGTCCATAGACTTATTTCCGCTTGGGTCCTCTACACTGAACATAAGGTTACAAACTTACATTACATTACAAAATAACACACATAAAATACATACCCCCAACTCCCAAAGAAACTGTCCCTCTATCTATGCTGACCCTTAGCGGGGCATCTTATCCATGAGCCATATCTTAGTCTTCTGTTTGAAGGACCTCAAATTTGATGTCAATTTTATATTAGTTTCCAGGATATTCCATTGTGTGGCTCCTATTATCTGTTTTATATGGACGCATCGCAGCTTAAAGGTAGGGGAAGTGACATTTTTTTTTCTGTTAAAATGCTCTATTATAAGGTGTGGAAACCATAGATGGAGTTTCCCCCTCCCCCACGTTAGCAGAGGAGCTAATAAAGGTTCCCCAGGTGGAGGGTGAATTCTCCTCCAATCAGGATCGAGCAGCAGGTTCACATAGTGTAGCTACTCTTGGGCGCCCCTAGTGCACCAGGCTGGTACTACACCATGGATTTCAAATCACTTACCCTACCTTTAAATGAGATATGTCATAGGCCAAAAAATTATTTGAAATGAAGAATTTAGGGAGAATTATGAAGCATTAAATATACAACAACACTTTTTTTGTACTGAATACAATATGCACGTAGACAGTCCAGGGTTCAGTACTCCGTAGCAGGGTAGGCAAAGTGTTCGAGAAGTGCAGATTGTTGGCATGCCATATGTTTAATTATGACACGATATATATATATATATATATTATATATATATATATATATATATATATATATATATATATATATATATATATATATATATACACACACACACACACACACACACACACACACGTTAAGGCTACAACAACTAATCGATGAATCGTAATCGGATGGATAATAGATAATGGAGTTAAGTCATCAGGGGTGTTTCCCACTTAACCAAGTTTTTTCCAGCGTTATGTGAAACTTAACTAAAGAGCCGTGTAGTACTATATTGGATCACTCCAATATTATGATAGTTCCTCTGCTGGGCAGAAGCATCATCATATACCTGTATTGAGAGATCCAATTGCTCACATAGCCGTGGTTATGTACGTAACCTTTGTTATATTATAAAGAACAAAACATAATGCTTGAATATTTATTTATACCTTACCTATTTCAGTTCAGAAGAGTACTGCTCCTTTAAAACGGACATGTGTAGCTATTCTTTAATCAAATGTATGCAGTCAGAATGAGCCTAAAGACACCATGAGTTGCTAAATGTGCTTATTTGAATGGCAGCCTAATCAGCAGCTAATCAAATGTATTTTTGTTAGTTAGAAAATGCCTAAATGATAGTCAAAGAAGTGTCATATTCCGGTTAATTGATTAATCGATTAAATAATTGCCAGATGAATCGATTATGATTATGATAATAGTTTCATTCATTCAAAATCTCTCTCCCACTTGCTTGACAGTGGTTCTTGACAGTGGTTCTCAAAGTGAGGCCCTACGGCCGGATCCTTCCTTGGGGGTGGTGGCAAAGAGGGACAAAAGATAAGTTGACAGGTAACTAGGAAGTAAATGTACGTCAAAGACTTAATTTGTACACTCAGGAGTCCTGAGGGTCCATGAGCTAATCGTTGCACCACAGTGTTGACATCAAATCCATGCAGGAGTGCCCTCCTGCTCGTACAATGTTGTTTACAGGTTCCCTTTGTCCTGATCACAATGCTATTGGAACAAGCAGCTGTGGGGGCAGTTTGAAAAGGGGGCGGGGAGAGCGAACGAGCAGCAGGCAGCAGTTTCTATTAGATTTATGAGAGTGACAGTGCAGCCGTGTGGAAAAACAATATGGAGTTATAATAGTCTCATATATCAAGAATACAGACATCTGTATTCCTAATCAACATGCCCAGATTTGCAACTTGCATCTGTTATTTGTAGCTCGCATTTGTGTTATGTATTTGAATTTCACATCCACACACCCAGATTCCTATACCGTATTCGTGTTTCACATCCACACACCCAGATTCCTATACCGTATTCGTGTTTCACATCCACACACCCGGATTCCTATACCGTATTCGTGTTTCACATCCACACACCCAGATTCCTATACCGTATTCGTGTTTCACATCCACACACCCAGGTCTCTGTTCTGTATTTCACTTTCAAATCCACATACCCAGGTTTCTTTTTCGTATTCGAAATCAGAATTCACACATGCAGATCTGTCTTGTGTGTTTGCAATCCTTTTTTCACACATGAGCACAGATGTGAGATTTGAAGCCCCCTGCTGGACGCCTAATGCCAACTGCTTATCTGTGAGTTGTTTTTCAAACTCTACGATTACAAATCTTTTTGAGACTCTCTTGACAATCTTTTTGAGACTCTCTTGACGTTGGGCGGAGACAAACGTCATCATTGGCTGAGGTATCTGTCAATCACAGAGTCCTCAGCCAATGATGATGGTCTGCCTTCAGCCAATCCTAGACCTCCTTACATTGTATCAGAGCGTGCTACCTCCTTCTGCTACTGTTGCCACATCCTGTGAAAATAAGCCAAACCACAATAATGCCATAATATAATACTAATACTGCTCTTTCAAAGCATTTATCATTGTAAATACTACAATTGTGACCATTTCGGTACAATACAGTATATATACACACACCTATGCTACTATACACTCAGTAAAGACACCAGAATGATTCAGTCAGTCACTCCCCCAAAGTTCCAGACCTGATATTTAACTCTGGGGGCAAACAACATGACAACTATGACGTCATATCACTCAGCCCCTGGCTGTGTCTCTCCCTCCAGTCAGTAAAAGTTAGTTGCACGCTTTCGCTACTACTACGATTATGTTTATTTGCCAGCAGCTTTTTTTTAAAGTAAGAAGCAGAAAGGGCAGTGTGTTTATCCTGGATGTACCAGCAAAATGAACCCAGGTGCGGCATATTTTAATTTTCGCTATTTGATTATAGGGTTCAGAAGCTTCTATTGATTTCACTCCTGGTGACACATCGTCAACTACTGTCCAGACTCCAGAGACGCCACAGTGTCTCCACGCACAAGGCTATCTCTGTCTGGGTTCTATGAAGCAAATATTTTGATGTTTAGAAATTGTATTGAGGTTGTGTTGAGGTGAGGTTGTGTCCATAATAAAACAGAAGAAGCGACGATGAATAAAAATGAATGAAAGCGACTATAAACTACTTTGTTGGACAGAATAAAAGGTCTTCAAATGGTCTGAAAATGTATAGAAACAGGAGACCACGGAATGCAGATTGAATCGCATAAAATAAATGGAACGTTTTTTGGACTCAGAAATAACATACTTATTTCTCTCACAAGATGTGGCAACCCTATACTGTGTTTCTTAGTATGTCTATGGTATGCTCCCATTACACGCTAAAATCGGACTACAGGGACCACCTAGGGGCTAAATCAACCGAGGGGCAACGTGGACGGAGGACAACAACTATGGATCTTGAAAGGCCAACTAAAGGTACATAAAGTGTTTTGGAGCGATATTCCCCTGTAAGCACCATTCTGAAATGTCTAGTCTTCAGTGTAACAGCAATGCTAATGATGCCAATGACGCTAGAGCCATCTAGTAGAACAGGGGTTTTCAACAGGTGGTCCGGGGACCACCTGTGGTCCCTGAGAGGGTTCCAGGTGGTCTCCAGCTGAGTTGGTTAACCAGATGTAACTCTTGAGAACGTAAAAATGAAACCAAATGGACCCTTGCGGGTCCATTTGGTTTCATTTTTCATCATCTGAATTAGCCCAAAGTCTACACAACTAGAAGATGGAAAAGAAAAATAATAAAAATAATGTCAGCACTTGTGCAGTAAACAAGGTTTCAAATCCTGGGCTGACAAGGAATGTTACAGTTCAGCTTTAATTTTTCACTGCCAATAATTTGCTACCCTGTAATTGTTGTGCACATAAATACATCTTAATAACTCATGTGTTTTCTTTTTACAGATGTGACGACTTCATCCCAGGCTCCAACTCCAGGGTGTGTGCAGTTGGCATTTTCCGGATGGCAAAGCTGCTGGACCATCGCGCTTTGCATGGAACGAGGGGAAGACTTTCCCAAGTGACCCCGGCCAGCCACCCAAAAAGAAGAAGAAAGTCCCGCTCCCTATCAGTGGTGAAGATAAGGGAACTGATGAACCTGAACTACACAATGCTGTAGATCAAGGGACAGATGGGCCTGAACTACACAATGCTGACATTGCGACTGCAGAGACCCCTAGTACCTCAACGGAGAGAACTTTTACTACAAACAGTACTGTGGTTCTTGAGATAGAGAATGACATGTTGAGAAGAGAAATTGTAAAACTGAAAGAAGAACTGGAGAAACAAAAGCAAACCTTTTCTTTTAGTCAAATTTCTTCCAGTTCTGACAAAGTACATTATTTCACGCAAGAAGAAGTGAAGAAAAACACTCATCTCCAGTGCACGGATCCACGTGGAGCGCTCCATTCAGAGGCTGAAACTGTTCTGCATCTTGGACAATATCCCACATCAGTTCAGTAAAAACATCAACAAGATACTGAAAGTGTGTGTGTGTCTTACCAACCTGCAAACCCCCATACTTCGTGAAATTGATGAAATGATTGACTGAAATTGATGAAATGATTGCACACAGATAATTTGAAATTGATGAAATGATTGCACACAGATAATTTGTTAACGTTTTACTTTTAATAAAGTGCCAGTGAAGTAATGTGCTGCTGCTCTTTTTATCAAAACACATTGCACAAAATCAGGGCTGCCACTGTCATGAAATTCCTGGAAAATAGGGCTGCACGCTTATCGCTGTGAAATGTGAATCTCTCTTTTCCTCCTAAAAATTGAAATCAACGAAATCAACACAAAAAGGATGATGTTCAAGTGTTTAAAAAATCTATATCAGGATCTCTCTAGAAAGTACATTGTACAAGTGTCTGAATCTAGATTGCAATATTTTATTTGATAATTGTGCAGCCGTACTAGAAAAGATTTGAAATTAGAAAAATATAGGTTTTGGAATTTATTTGGAAAAGTTTGGGAATTGATGAAGGGTCCTAGAATTTAATGGAAAAATACACTGTCCACAGTGTGTGGAGAGAGAAATGTAACTGTAGTAATCCCTACAAAAACTGAACAAAACCGGACAAAAACATTTTCTTTGCACGCACTCCACGCATGCATAAGGAATATAGGTGCTCACAGGGCTATAACGGTTGGATTAGCATCCACAATTTCTTTTTTTTTGTTTGCTTAATTATTGAGCCAAATGAATGAAATTGGAATGGGTCTTGAAATTGGTTTAGATGTCCTGGAAAAGTTTTGGAAATTCATTTGTGAAAAGATGTGGGAACCCTGCAAACTGTATTAATGTGCAAAACTACATCTAAACAGAGCTTACCTTTCTGGTAGAACAATTATAGCAGCTTCACATCATGAATGCACACAATGTGCATACATACAGTGTATGTACAATACATGTATTTACAAGTCGGACAGAATTCTTGGGAGGAAACAGTCTCTGTAGAAGGTTTCTAGAATGTCAATGTTTCCTGCCCATGTTGGGTCTTTCTGCACTGGCAGAATGACGAGGTCAATGAGGGTCCACACTACAAGGTGGCAGGTGTTTGCTCTGGTCAGGTGGAGATTGGATCTGATGCCAGTAGGGGTGGTGCTGTTTCAGAGCCAGGGAACCTGTTGCTGCATCCAGCTCTAGAAAAAAAAAGTCTCTTTTCTCTGCTGCCTGCTGGACCGTCACATTTTTTGCAGACCAGGGACACTTGACCTAGAGGTGGGTGTTATGGAAAACATATCAAAATATTTAGGTAAAGGCAAATAGTGCACCAGCTGGTTAAGTTCATCTGGGCTATATGACTTGAAATCAATATAGAGTATTGACAATGTAATCATCTACAAGCTGTGACACAAGCTGTTACACATCTATTTCCCCATTTTTTATGTAGCCTACTGTACACCACCATTTTAAAATGAAGCATAAAGGGCTATTCACACTTTCACAAAATCTGTGATTTTGTTTCAGAGAAAAAAAAAAAACATTTCAGACACAATTTCAAAACACTTCATATTTTATTGTATACAAAGCCATAATCTCTTCTCTAAACCTTTTAGACTATTCCTTAGAATATACCAATGTTCTTAGTGCTCTAATCCAGGGTTTCCCAAAGTGGGTGACGTGGCACCCTAGGGTGCCTTGACACTAGTCCAGGGGTGCCTCAGACTACTTTGATATTATACAGAATTCATCAATGTCACTACATCAATGACTTCAGTATGCTTAGTAAAACAGACCTGATTTGCACTGTACTTGATGAGTTTTTATACATCTACAGCACACGCTTATACACCAAAAATAGCTGATCCACAAGCTCACAACGCGTCGCGTGACGCGTTGTGAGAAAAATAGCTTGTAGATCAGCTATTTTTGGTGAACCTTCCCCCTAGAATAAGGACGATGGGATTGCAGTGGTCAATGAATGTCAAGTATAAAGTTATTTTCGGTCAGTTTTGCTGGAAACTGATATGTATCCGCAACATAGCTAGTTTCTGTAGCCTAATATGATGTAAAATTAACAATGTAATTCAGGGGTGCCTTGGATGAAAAGGTTATTCACAGGGGTGCCCCGAGTCAAAAAAGTTTGAAAACCCCTGCTCTAATCACATGCTACAAGTCAACAAACTTCTAGTCAGGCCAGATTTCATATCTGTTGCAACTTTTTTTTTAGGAATTTAATCATTTTAAAGTAAAAGTGGAATTTAGCATTTAATTTACACAAATATATTAAATTAATAGATAAATAGATAATTGTTACTTTTGTTGATCTATTTACATTATTCTTGTATGATTTAATTGTACCACAAGGTTGAGAACCACTTGCCTACTATACTGTGTATTTACAAAATATAATTTTACCTCAATAATGCACTCATCAGACACGGTCTCATCTGGAGATCCACCGAGCAGTTTGAGAGAAACACCCCCCCCTCTCTTGGACAACAAGCCCGGTTTTCTCTGTGAATTCCTGTTTTGCTTTTGGTTCGTGGGTGATGCCCCAATCACATGCCTTGACAAAGGGAGGGGAGAAGAACATAGCACTCAGGGTTCCAATACATTTTACCAATGAATTTCCAAAACCTTTACAGAACATCTGACCCAATTTCCAGACCCATATAAATCATTTGTCGCAATAATTTAGCAAGCAGAGAAATAGCTGGATGCAGTGACAGGTTCCCTGGCACCGAAACAGACCCACCCCTACTGGCATAAGATCCAGATTCCCAAGAATTCTATCCGACATGTAAATACATGACTGAACATACACTGTATGTATGCACAGTGTGTGCAATCATGTGAAGATGCTATCATTGTTTGACCATAAAGGTAAGCTCTGTTTAGATGTAGTTTTGCATTTTAATACATTTTTAGTGAAGTTGATTCTTAAAGACAAGGACACCTTCAGTTGAAACAATTATTATCTCACAACTTACTTTAGACTCCTCTTTGAGGTTGTACTGGCCAAGCAGAGTCTTGAATAAGGAAGGTGGATACCGATTGCGCCTGACTGCTGCCAAGACGAGACCAAAGTTGCTAGCTGTGATCCGTTTCTTACGATAAGCCATCCTGTTACAAAGACACAAGACAACCCAAAGATACAGTTCACATTGACAAGCATCCGATAAACATACTATATTAGGTGATTTGAACACAGTATTGTTATAAATTGGTCATAAATGTTCAATTCCATTCTTTATTCGTGTTCGGAGATGACAGGCCAATATTGATCAAAATAATGTTATTCTAGTTTCTAATTGTGTAGATTTGATCATTTAGCTCTCAGGTGTAAAATGAAACCCTATGGACCCGTATAGGTATTTTTTTTTCCATTTTATAATTTCAAAACATTTTACATTCTCAAGAGTTACAGATACAGGTGCATGTATACAGCCAGAAAGTAACCTACAGCAACTGCTAGTGTCCAATTGGACAAGACAAATGCCACCACAAGCTTTGCTTATTTGGGTCAAGAAAAACGTGTCCCGTACAGATGTGGGATGTGTGTGGAGGGCGAAGAGGACGAAGACGCCAAAATCTGATGACACTGTTGCAAAGAGTGTCTGTAATGGCACCATCCACATCACAAGATATTTAATTCTAGTTAATTTGCATTATTTGTAGTGTACATACATTCTTTTTTGATTAAGATGTCTTAATCACAACGATTAAGAAGAAATATTAATTTGACTCTGCATTTTTACTGTCATTTCAGCTGGAATCAAAACACCAGTAACACAGGTGATCAAGTAGTGGAGTTGTATTGTGTCATCCTTGTCACAGATCTTGAAACCAGAAACACCTCAGGTATGACATTGATGTAATGTGTAATAAAAAACAAATAGTATTGGCCCACAACACACATCTACAGAATGCAATCCCTTGTCATTCACTGTGTGTGTGAGAGAGAGAGTGTGTGTGTGTGTGTGTGTGTGTGTGTGTGTGTGTGTGTGTGTGTGTGTGTGTGTGTGTGTGTGTGTGTGTGTGTGTGTGTGTGTGTGTGTGTGTGTGACCTAAAAGTTTACCAGTAAGTATTACTTTACTTCATAATATCTGGAGAGTGGAGACTAACAGACAACCTCTCCTGATCCTGTAGTTTCATTATAGAAGTTGAATAAATTGTGAGAAGTGTAGTGGTGTGTTGTTATAGTTACCATAAATCGTTCTTGGCTTGAAAGACAGTGTCTCTCTCAATCTGCTGCTTCTCCGCGTCAGTGACAGCAAGCGATGACAACACAAAACAAGCCTTGTCCTCAGCCTCAGCAAATCCTGGACTGGTCACCAATCCGTCCCGTCTCTAGGAAGTGTCTATATATAAATATATATTTTATACACACACACACACGCGCGCACACACAGTGAATGGCAAGGCATTACATAATGTACATGTGTGTTGTTTCATCAAGTCAAACTTAATTGGTCATGGGCCAATACTATTTGTTTTCATTGCACTTTGTCATACCTGAGGTGTTTCTGGTTTCAAGATCCACCACATCCCAGTGAAACGGCGGAGCTGGGACAAGGATGACACCGTCATATCCTTTATCTCCTGACTCACTTCTTTGTTTTTGATTCCAGCTGAAATGACAGTATAAATGCATAGTCAAATTAATATTTCATCTTAATGGTTGTGATTAAGACATCTTAATCACAACTAAGAAAGCACTGTATGTACACTACAAATAATGCAATTTATCAAGAATTAATTACCTTGTGTTGTGGATGGTGTCATAGAGGCAATTCTTTTAAAAGCAATGTCGTCTGATTTGGACGTCTTTGGCTTGTTCCAAACGCACTCAACGTCAGTGCGGGACACATTTTTCTCCACCCATATCAGCAAGGCTGCCATGTGGTGGCATTTATCTTGCCCAATCGGGCACTCGCACTTGCTGTAGGTGACCATCTGGCTCCCTACATGGACCTGTTTCGAATACAACTCAACCCTCACAACAGTCCTAGACCTCACACTGCTGGTTATGTCCTACCATACATCAGCAACTAGCATGTTTTCCAGCTGCTGAGCCCAGGGGGTGGCTTTCTAGTTGGATATCCAGGTAACATGGCATATAATGTTATAAACCTGAACATTATGTGGCAGATCAGTTGGGCACCTTGATGTAAAATTGACCATTTTATCCAAAACATTGATAAAAGTAAATTATAATAAAGTATACATGAATGTGTCCAGTGAGGATTTAAAGTCAGCTCATTCCAACGACTGGGCCTCCAAAGAGTCCTGGATTTCGTTTACCTCACTGTGCCAGGAGGGGTTTCTATGCATGTATGGAAAGTATGGAAAAGTATGGAATTTCATTTCATAGATTTTCAGGTCTTGAAAAGCATGGAACATGGGAAATTAAGTATGAAAAGATGTTTAGGTTTCCAGGATTATCATTAATATTAATTTTTCTAAAATATAAATTTAAGAATACAAGAAAAAAGATTGATTATGTTCTTGGCACAGGCAGACAACCACTGTTCCGGTATGGAACTGAGTCCGTTGTAGTTGACCCGTACAACCAGTCTACAATTGTTTGGCACTGGGGGTTGACCAGTAGAAACACAGTGTGATACTGTTGTACTGGGAGCTGACAAATACGATCACAGTACAATATTGTTGTACTGGGAGCTGAACAGTATAATCACAGTGTACTAATGTTAACCGCTAGGAGATAACCAGTTCAACTTCACTTTAGTACTGTTGTACAAGGTCACTTGGCTACTTTAAATAGCTTAAGACCATTTTACATATAGGATAAAATAGGTTTATAGGACTAAATAGGACAGAATGGCCCATTTTACATCAAAGTGCCCAGCCAACATGACACATAACGTTCCAAAAATACATTGTGGCACATGATAGCCCTAGAATGGCTGTGATCTTACAAATAGGTCTATATGTAATTATTTGCAAGTATGTGTTTTGAATTCTGAGTATGCAAGATCACAGCCCTTCTGGTGCTAGGCACGTGAAAGACTAGCCTTGGATCCAAGCACACCACATTTATTTTATCAGTCAAACGCTGGGAAACAATTATCTACCGATAAAATAAGGCAATGGCAGTCTTTATCCAAGGCTAATGAAACACCAGTAAACGTGGAATATAACATTAAAAGCCATGATGCCTAATATCACCGAGCTAACGCTAAAACTAGCACCACACTCACCTCAGTCTGGTATATATTTTTTTCATAGAGGCTTGGACTTTACCTCGAATAATCCCCCTGGGAGAACACCAACATTGATTACTCGATCCGAGTTGAAAGCATTAACCCCCTTCTTTACTCTCAGGGGTTCATTTTGGAAAAAGGACGTTATCGTAAAAAGATTCACGGGTTCCGCCATTGTTGTTTTGCATTGAAGTGAACGGGAGGAAATTCCCAGTGGAGCCAGCACGTAGCTCCGCCCCCACAATGACGTCGTACTTAACAGCCGAATAGGGTTGCCACATCCTGTGAGAGAAATAAGCATTGTTATTTCTGAGGCCAAAAAACGTCTTCATTCCATTTATTTTATGCGATTCAATCTGCATTCCGTGGTCTCCTGTTTCTATACATTTTCAGACCATTTCAAAACCTTTTATTTAGTAGTTTATAGTTGCTTTCATTCATTTTTATTCATCGTCGCTTCTTCTTCTGTTTTTATTATGGACACAACCTCACCTCAACACAACCTCAATACAATTTCTAAACATCAAAATATTTGCTTCATAGAACCCAGACAGAGATAGCCTTGTGCGTGGAGACACTGTGGCGTCTCTGGAGTCTGGATAGTAGTTGACGATGTGTCACCAGGAGTGAAATCAATAGAAGCTTCTGAACCCTATAATCAAATAGCGAAAATTAAAATATGCCGCACCTGGGTTCATTTTGCTGGTACATCCAGGATAAACACACTCCCCTTTCTGCTTCTTACTTTAAAAAAAAAGCTGCTGGCAAATAAACATAATCGTAGTAGTAGCGAAAGCGTGCAACTAACTTTTACTGACTGGAGGGAGAGACACAGCCAGGGGCTGAGTGATATGACGTCATAGTTGTCATGTTGTTTGCCCCCAGAGTTAAATATCAGGTCTGGAACTTTGGGGGAGTGACTGACTGAATCATTCTGGTGTCTTTACTGAGTGTATAGTAGCATAGGTGTGTGTATATATACTGTATTGTACCGAAATGGTCACAATTGTAGTATTTACAATGATAAATGCTTTGAAAGAGCAGTATTAGTATTATATTATGGCATTATTGTGGTTTGGCTTATTCTCACAGGATGTGGCAACAGTAGCAGAAGGAGGTAGCACGCTCTGATACAATGTAAGGAGGTCTAGGATTGGCTGAAGGCAGACCATCATCATTGGCTGAGGACTCTGTGATTGACAGATACCTCAGCCAATGATGACGTTTGTCTCCGCCCAACGTCAAGAGAGTCTCAAAAAGATTGTCAAGAGAGTCTCAAAAAGATTTGTAATCGTAGAGTTTGAAAAACAACTCACAGATAAGCAGTTGGCATTAGGCGTCCAGCAGGGGCTTCAAATCTCACATCTGTGCTCATGTGTGAAAAAAGGATTGCAAACACACAAGACAGATCTGCATGTGTGAATTCTGATTTCGAATACGAAAAAGAAACCTGGGTATGTGGATTTGAAAGTGAAATACAGAACAGAGACCTGGGTGTGTGGATGTGAAACACGAATACGGTATAGGAATCTGGGTGTGTGGATGTGAAACACGAATACGGTATAGGAATCCGGGTGTGTGGATGTGAAACACGAATACGGTATAGGAATCTGGGTGTGTGGATGTGAAACACGAATACGGTATAGGAATCTGGGTGTGTGGATGTGAAATTCAAATACATAACACAAATGCGAGCTACAAATAACAGATGCAAGTTGCAAATCTGGGCATGTTGATTAGGAATACAGATGTCTGTATTCTTGATATATGAGACTATTATAACTCCATAAAACAATGCATTGCTGCAAGAGGATGTATAGTATATTAAGTCACCCTAGATACTCTGACCGGGCACAATAAGGGCTGTCAAAGCACATTGAAGCCTGTTTTCATTGAGGATTCTGTTGAAGTGAAGCTAGTGCCATGATCCATGAGCCAATCGCAATACCCAAAGCTATAGAATGGCTTACTGTGACTGTACATTTCCCTAATATTTTGATTTGTCTAACATAGAGCTGCGCAGTCCCACCCCCTTGTGACGTCGCCCCTGTTCCAGAAATAGATTCCTCGTTCATTTTTCTCGTAGACTTTTTGAAAATGATTCATATGAAGATGATTATGCCGCGGACAAAGCCAACTCCGGTCGTGAAAAATCATGATGACACACAAAATCTTTTGGACAATCAAATAATTATGAAAAACAAAACAAAATAAAATATCTTGTATCCTGACGTGTTCTACTTCTTGCTAATTAGATATTGCATGATAATATTGTGTTTGTTGTCATGATTCGTCACAACTCGAGTTGGCTTTGTCCACGGCGCAATCGTGTTTTTTATTAACCATTTTCGAAAAGTCTATGAGGAAAATGAATAAGGATTCCGTTTCTGGAACACGGGCGACGCCATGAAAGGGGCGGGACTGCGCAGCTCTATATTAGTGAGTGAATTTCGCTAATACGGTTATCGGTTCAAAGATGGCAATACCAGATCTACAAAAGATAACTGTACATGTGCAGATCAGTATAATGTATTCATAAATAATTATTATTTTTGTGGAAATAATTATTGCATCAAAGTTTTGATTCAACAGATGGAAACTGCAGAATATTTTTGAAATGTTTTATTTAAATCTGTCAACACAATATAGGTGAAACTGTAACGAAATAATTTCCTTTTCCCAAAACAATACGTGTGATTAAATTGTCTAGTAAAAAAATAATCAGGATGTTAATTCAGGGCGGCTTTAACCGACCGGCCATAAATAAAATACGAAACAAGATGCATACATTTTAAAACACACCCAAACTCTTCACTTCTTTAATCCCCCTCACCAAAGAAATCTATAAGTTGGCTGACAGGTCAACCGAGTAGAATATTTCGATCTATGATGGCGTGAATCCCAAGAGCTGTTCGATCGGTTTATAACGCCACTCATCTGCCTCCAGCTCTTCAACCAAACTTGCAAGTTTCTCCATTCGAGACACCTGTTGGTCTGGGAGAGAATGAAATGGTTAGCTGCAGTCGTGTAACGTCTTCGTCCAAAAGCAGAAAATCCCCAACTACAAACCCAACAGACATTCCCTACAAGAATGAGCCCACACTTTTTTGACTTGAGAGCTACTTTCAAAATGACCGGCTCAACAAGATCTACACATCAAAAAGATATAAAAAAAAAAAAAAAAAAAAATCAAGGCCCCCAAGAAAGTTTGACTTTGAAATAGTGGTGAAGGTGTTACTTGCTATAATAATGTTTGAGAATAATGCACTTATAATGAAAAATGGAGGGGGGAGAATTGGAAGGTTTTCTTGTATATGCTACTACTAACGTTTGAAAACAGTATTTGGGGTTTGACTTGACAGTTCATGATGTTGAATTTAGTCTCTTGCACCCAAAACTAAGAACTTTCACGTTTTTGTCCACAATTGGGAGACATAACTGGCAGAAAGTTGGTCAAAATAACAATTATTCTCCATTTTCTAATTGTGTGGAATCTTGAAATTACGTAATTCAGATGTTTAAATATAATTTAAATGAAACCAAATGGACCCGTAAGGGTCCATTTGGTTTCATTTTACACTCTCAAGAGTTACAGATCTATACATTTTAGGGGAACGTCATGTGATCTACCGGCCTGACCTGTGTGATCTACTGGTAGATCACAATCTACCTTTTGGGCACCCCTGAGAATGGGGATTGCTGTAGTCCCAAGTGTTAAAAAAAAAACAAAAACACAGACTTACCGTGCTTAACCTGCTTCAGGGTTGATGCAACCTGATAGCTGAAAACGGACTCGCATAGAAATCTGTCTGAGCCATCTGAAAAATAGATTGACACAAAAAGAATGTATTGTTTACTTGAAATGCTCAGAAAAATGTCTAGAGATAAAACATTACAGAGTCAATTTGTATTTGATGATGAAAATAAGTTGCTTATTAATTACTTAGGCATAGCTACAAATCAATGTTTGGGAATCACAAAGGGAACATCTAACAGTTGCGTTTCCACTAATATAGTCATTTTTTCTTTTGGGACTCAAGCTAAAAACGTTGATGCTGTTTCTACTCCGTGTGAATACAAGAAGGCTCGGCCCTGATCGAAGTTGAGCCCTGTGGAAAGTGAAGAACAGTCGGCTCTGCGTGTTCAACTAGCCAATCGACACATTACGAGCTTGAAGATCAGCAAAGATATGGCAGATAATGTTTAGATTTTGAAACAAGACCATTTTGGTCAGTAGTCCTTTTAGACAATGTGTTCAACTATAATGGTAGCGGTACAATATTGCTTTGTCTAATATATTATTCGATCAGTCAATTTTTGGAAATACCAACACCGATGTTTTGGACCAATGTTTATTAATGCATTAAACTTAAAGTAATAAAAAATACTTCTAAACTTCAATTTATTTCTTTTTCAAATTAACAATAGAATGTGACATTGAAAACATTTAAATAACGTGACTTAATCATTTACTTTTGTGAAATAATTCCACACCTTGCTTTTCTGTCTCTTTTTCTGTTCCAGGCATATATCGACCGATATATAACCGATATATTGGTATGGATATGACTGACACCGATGATAGTACAGCTGCCGATGCCCTGGTGGTCAACTCATGACCCTTGACCTTGTGGTCAAAAGCAGAGTGCACTACCGAATGAGAGAAACCAAGAGGTAACGTCACTGACCTTCCATCATTTCCCCTGCTCCTTTGGGGTAGGTGTAGAGCACCTTCCTGGGTGGGATGAGCTCAGAGGCACTGAAGCCCGAGCCGGCCGAGGATCCGCTCACACCTCCAGCCGAGGAGGACGAGGAGGATGCTGCCATCCTGTGTGTCTTCACTGGCTAAACTCAAAAAAACAAACAAACAAACATGCGGTTGTAATCTTTGGCACAGTGTCGCCAACTTGGCGCATTTGTCGCTATATTTAGCGCCTTTTCAGACCCCCCTAGCGCCAAAATTAGTGAAAAACTCCTGGCGGAAAATCTAGTGTTTTTTTTACTGGTGAGTTGGGGCGAAATTGATTGACAGGCGCCAGAGATAAAACCCTTTTTTCCCCCCACTTTTCCTCCTATGATAGTGGTTTTCAACCAGTGGTCCCCAGGCTAAACGATGGACAGCTGGCTAACCAGAAGTAACTCTTTGAGGGTGTAAAAATGAAACCAAATGGACCCCAAATGGACACCCTCAAGAGTTAAATTATTCATCATGTGAATTAGCCCAACTTAGCACAACTAGAGAATGTAGAAGATTAATGGTCATTTTTATCTGCATGTTCCAGGCGAGCATCTAGCACATTCTAGTGCATTTTGGAAGTGCCACTAGTGTATTTTGGATTTTGGCAGTTGGCAACACTGCTTTGACATAACATGGTGGCCAGTCACACATTAGCTCTGGTCCCAAGATGCACTTGCAGTGGAACTATGTGAAGATCAATGTAATCTCTTGGATTGGTACTACGACCAGCCTCTTCTCTTTGGTGGAAATATAGGTTTTTACCTAGTCATTAAAACAAACAAGCCATGTGTTTTTAGAAAGCCTCCCACCACATGTATAAAAGCACTTTTTGGCCAGAATGGGATTGTTTTTTACCAGAAAAACAACCAGGAGTTGCGCCCTACATCGATATTGCCAAGAGAAAACCTCCATAGAGAATATTTTCCTCTGGTTACCTCTCAGAATTAAATTAAGTTTGATTTTACATTATGTATTAGCCCGGTCCCAGAGATAGAAACGCCATTAAATAGTGGATGCGACCATGAAAAGATGGATGTTCATTTTTTTTCCCCTGAAAGTGTACAAATGGAACCAAATGGACCCTAGCCAGTCCATTTGTACACTCTCAGAAAAAGGGTCCTAAAAGAAAGATCATTAACATGGTGAAACATCATGTTGTGTTTCACCATGTTAATGTTTTTTTTTTCAGACCACCTATACTGTTCTGTTACCTATATAGGTAACAGAATGTGTGTGTGTGTGTGTGTGTGTGTGTGTGTGTGTGTGTGTGTGTGTGTGTGTGTGTGTGTGTGTGTGTGTGTGTGTGTGTGTGTGTGTGTGTGTGTGCATTTTATGTCCACACAACATCTCTAAGGTATATTAATGTCATAGTAAAATGTTGAAAATGGGTGGAATTCCCCTTTAAGAATCGTGATCCCTCTTAGATATCTCTACATATCTATATCTATATCTGATGGCTATCATTTTGCGGGTTCTTACATCTGATTGACTGGTATATTATGTAGCAATTACCTTACTTGCTACAGCAAATAGTAAACAAGGTTGCTTTTAAACTAAGTTACTGTCAGCTGAGCCTCCCGTTACGCACGTATTGAAATACATGACATATGACATCTCTTATGAAACAAGTCAACTTACCGTCGCTAATGAAATTCACTCTAAAGGGCCTTTCTATTTCGTCCAAACAGTTTGTGTTGTTTTCCTTCTCTCGCCAAATCTACGACACGACAACCACAACGCTTTACGTTAGAAACAGAGCCTTATTATTAGAGTATACAACGCCATCTAGAGACAGAGTTGTAAATCGATCAGAGAGTACAGACAGGTTTACGCAAACTCCTTTCACTTCATGGGGTCAGTCGAATGGAGGCTCTTCTGCATAGACTTCTGTTGAGACAACAAATAGGGACAAGTCCTGGTTGGGGTCGGAAGTAGGCAGAATGCATTGGACTCAGGCGACTGAGGCGACATCACAGTTTTAATGATCTTAAATCCTATTGTTCTAGATCCTTTTAGAGTACAACATAAACATTACAGAGACGTTCGTTGTTACTGTACAAACAGTTGGCATGTTGCACATATGCCTCACATAGCTCTCATTTGCGCCGCACTTCTCGAAAAACATTTCTCACTCCAGTTTGTCCCTCTTTCAGGCTGCAACCGCTGCATAAAAAGCGCCGAAGCGCTCAGTTTATGTCCTCTCAATGTCGCAACTCTTGACCCTAGACAGGTCTGTGATGGGAGTACGGTTTAGATTATCCCTCTAGCGCCTGTCGCGTGGTTTCGTTTCACACGCCAGCTTGGAGCAAAGGGGGGGTGGGGAAAACCCCTCATTGGAGGATAATCGGGAAGTGAAAATAATGCCGTTCAAACTGAGCCAATAAAACACTGCCTGTCCCTATCCGTTGAACCAATAAGCGCTAAGATACAGCTTCAGAAATCAGTTTAAATTGCCTGTGTTGTTTGCCGAGCAGCATCATCCCCCTAAACGCAGACAGAGAGAAGCGTTGGCTGACTGACAGAAGAAAGAACCACGCTGCTGCACTTTTATTTGTTTTATATACTTGTTTTATAGTTGTTCATTGCGTGCGATTTGGTAAGTCTTGCGATCTGGGTGATATTCAGGATTGTTTGGTAGACATGCTCGCTAATGTTAGCTTAGTTTAAAGCTGTAAATTTAAAAATATCTTGCATGTCTGTTTACACCAGTTGGTTGGTGTATACAGACAATGTTGGTCAAAATATCATTTTTTCTATTTGTGAACAATTGTAGATTCTTGAAAATTAAGTCATTCAGATGTTTAAGTATAATTTAATTCTTCAGAGCATAAAATTACTCCTTTACAGAGTAAATTCCAGATCTATAAGTGTCCATTAGGTTACCAACTCATCATCCAGGGACTGGACCACTTAAACTACTAATTTACATGACCTGTGTCGCATGTTTTATTTATTCCCCAGATTTCACCTCAAACATGGGTGACGAAAGCGAGTGGGCCAAGTTACCAGTGGAGCAGAAATGTGAACACAAGGTAATGTTCTCTCTTGCTAAGATGTCATGTGAATCAAACGGTTTTATTTGTCATCAATTGTAGAAAAATACTTGACCTTAATGAAGATTAGAGAAAACAGTGTTGGTCATTCTTGTCTGACCCCTCCCCTAAAAGTCTCATCTGCCCTCACTGACTCCTTATCCATATTTTATAAATTATGGTTCTACCGAACTCTTGTCATGGATTTTAAGCCTATTCTAACTGTGTATATTTGAACATAAAGTATTGAGAATTCTTGTGAAACGTTTTTTGGGGGAAAATTGAAATTCTGTGCAAATCCAGGATGTCATGCACTGGTGCTGGGTTAAGTGAATACCATGACTTTTTTTTTTTTTTGTTATTAAACACAGACATGGTCCATGACGTTTCGGCCTCAACTAGCCTTCATCTGGTGACCATGAGAATAGAATCTATCTTTTAAATGTGTCTGTGAGGTCACATGACTACAATTAGATGTTGGAATGACAGTTACTTGTTTGAACCACCTCACGGGACTGTAGCAGTCCTCCACCAGCCATGTTTAGGACCTCACAGGTGATTTAATGCCTGATTAGGCTAACCGGACCAATTGAAAGCCTAATCAGACATTAAATTACCTGTGAGGTCCTAAACATGGCTGGACTACAGATGAGTTGGTGTTAAAAGTACGAAGTAGACACAACCACATGAAGCAAGTAGATCAATGGCACAACTTGCTGGTTACAACTTGTCTACATATATCACTTATAGGAGTGTCAAACAATTGACTAACTTGCCATTGTCTTGTCTGTGGTTATGTGTGTCAAAGGTTGGTTGTATTCTCATTATTGTCAGTTATGGCTGAAACGTTGTGGATTATGTCAGTGTTTTAATATGATCAAACCACTCTGGAGCAGCAGCTACTGTGTAGACTTTTAATAATTCCAAAAATAAAAATGGCCATTATTATGGCAGATATATATATTTATATGAGCAAGTGTGGCGGTATAGGTGCATTGTTGATTTCATCAGCATGTTGAAATTGCTCTGTGAATTTCCCCAAGGTATGGAAGGCCAGGCTACAAGGCTATGAAGATGCTCTGAAGCTGTTCCAGAGGATTGACGATGAGAAAAGCCCAGAATGGGGGAAGTTCCTTGGACTCATCAAAAACTTTGTGAAGGAGTCCAATGCAGTTGCCCAGCTAAAAGGCCTTGAAGCTGCCCTAATGTTTATAGAAAAAGCCCATGTTGCTACCAGGTAGGTAGATCAATGTTGTCTATCATTAGGTTCACTGCAGATTTGCAGTTGCAATTAGTTTGCATTTCAATATGTTTATCAGACTAACTAACTCTCAGGCTAATGAGACTACAGCTGTTTGTTACACGCATGTGCTATATGTGTATATAAAATATGTGCAATTTATATTGTGCTTTTCAAGGTACTCAAAGTCACTTGAGAACAAATCCATTTATCGTTCCTAAATATTTCATGTATATTATTGATTTCATTAATTTCATTTGTACCAACCACATTATGCATAGAAATGTCAGGCTTCCTATGCAATTTTAAAATTACAATTCATTTGTCTTTATAAACCACTAATTAAGCAGAGTTATTGTAATTGAGTCCTTTCTGATTGTCTGGTGATGCATGACACAATACATGGCCACAATCTCGTTTTTTTTTTTTTTTTTTTTTTTTTTTTTTTTTTTAGCAACAGATTGGCATAAATGTAAAATCTTTATGATGTTTAAAATTAATATGAATCATGTAATTGGTTTAATCCAGTGGTTGCAAATTATTAAATTATAATGGAACCAAATTGTCCATTTGTATGCTTTCAGAGTTACACAACCGAAATGTTTCGAAACTGTCGTTTGGTGGGACCCTTGGCGCTCCCTCACTGATTTAAGCCATGTGTCTTATCTTTTGTACTATCTGCAGGACAGCAGGCGAGGTAGTGAGTGGTGTCGTCAATAAGGTTTTTAACCAGCCCAAGGCGAGGGCCAAGGAGCTGGGCTCTGACATCTGCCTCATGTATATAGAGATAGAAAAGGCTGAGGTCGTCCAGGAAGAGCTCATCAAGGGCCTCGACAACAAGAACCCCAAGATTGTTTTGGCCTGTGTCGAAGTCTTGAGAAGAGCCCTCAGGTACTGTCATGAAAATGATCTTCTGTGTGTATACTTTATTTTATTTTACATTATAGATTCTCACTGAAAGCATCAAAACTATGAACACACATGTGAGTTATGTACTCACCATTTTACTATGTGATTAATATACCTTAGAGATGTTGCATGGACATAATGAGGCTCCTTCCATTTTGTCTTTCTAGAAATGGACTTCTGAAAAGGATTTTTTTTTCCTCTTAGGACCTTGTGTTCAATGGAACCCTTTCAGTTATTTCACACTTGTGTTAAGTAAATGTACAAGCACATGTGTTCATAGTTTTGATGCCTTCAGTGAGAATCTACAATGTAAAGAGAATGCATTGAATGAGGTGCCCAAATTTTTGGCCTGTATTGTGTGTGTGTGTATATATGAAATCATTTTAATTTAAAGTAGAATATTTCATTTTATGCTATGATGAATTTAAATTATAATTTAAAACCCATGCAATTTGAGCTTTATAGCACTTTTAAAAATATTTTTGGCAGCCTTATTTCCATATAGCTGAAATAAGTATCCTTTGTTTTTTGTTTTTTTGTTTTTCCCCCAGTGAGTTTGGACTCAAGAATTTTTCTGTGAAACAAATTGTAAAACTATTGGCGAAGCTATTCGAGTCCAGAGACAAAGCGGTGAGGGATGAAGCGAAGTTGTTGGCGGTCGAAATCTACAAATGGATCAGAGACGCTCTCCGGCCCTCGCTTCAGAACATAAACGCCGTACAGGTGAACCAAGCCTTACTGCAATGTCAAGGATGCATACTGGAATATTGCTCAAAGTGGTCAGTTTTCTGTATTGCTCACTGTACCGTAATTTCCGGATTATAAGACTCACCTGAATATAAGCTGCACCAGCTAAATTTGGGCAAAATACTTTTTTTTTTTTTTTTTTTTTTTTTCCCCCTTGGTTTTCAACTCTTTCACAATTTAACATCTTCACTCCACAGACCCCAAAACTAAAGATTTCTTTTGGTTCTGTTCACAATTCTAGGATGGATTTTCACAAACAAGAGGCAAAACATCAAAATTAGACCAAAATGAACATGACTTATGACTTATTAATTAAGTGGTGCTAATTTAGATGGTGAATATCATAACTCTTGAGAGTGTAAACATGAAACCAAATGGACCCTTGCGGGTCCATTTGGTTTCATTTTTACGCTCTCAAAGAGTTGCATCTGGTTAACCAACTTTCTATAAATTTAGTCTGCGGAGCCCACCTGGAACCTGGAAAGTCCATAGATTGGCCGCACGGTTGTATAAGCCGCAGGGTCAAAAGCATGGGGAAAAAGTAGCGGCCTATAGTCCGGAAATTACGGTAGTTATTTCTTGAGGTGGTCTTTTGCTCATGCACGTTTTGGATGTGTGCGTTCTCAGTTGAAGGAGCTGGAGGAGGAATGGGCCAAAGTACCTCCAGGAGCCCCCAGACAGAACCGCTTCCTTCGATCCCAACAGGAGCTGAAGGAAAAGCAAGAACAAATGGAAGCTGCAGGGGACCAGGATGACGGTATGTACACACAACAAACACCAATCACTTTCCCCTTTTGTGGCAGCATTGATCATGGAAGTATGTGCTGTGTACAATACATACTTCAACTGAGGATAAAATGACATATTCTCTTCGTCTCAGATGAAACGGAGGACGTGCCCCAGCAAGTTGATGCCTATGAGTTCCTTGAGCCAGTGGAAATCCTCTCAAAACTGCCAAAGGATTTCTACGAGAAGATTGTAAGCTCTATTCCAGTTACAGTTTGAGCAATCGTTACTTTGGCTCTGGCAAATGTTAAAAGACTTTCCTTTGCAGGAGGCAAAGAAATGGCAGGAGAGAAAAGAAGCACTGGAAGCCTTGGAGGCACTTGCTAAAAACCCAAAGCTAGAACAGGGCGACTACGGGGATTTGGTACGGGTACTGAAAAAGGTACAGGCATCTTTAGCCACCCTCTAGACATGCTTTTAAATGACCTATGATCGACGTGTACTGGACAATTAACTTATATTCTCTTCTGGTTGTAGGTCATTGGAAAAGACACCAATGTTTTATTGGTAGCTCTAGCAGCCAAATGCCTAGCGGCCTTGGCATCTGGTTTGAGAAAGAAGTTTGGTGGCTATGCAGGCCAGGTAAGGGGACTGCTGAATACACAACTGTCTGTTCCCAAGGCTACTTGATTGATTTTAATTACTTTCCAATAACATACTCTGTGTCTTTGGCTATAATTGCACATTGTGACTTTATAAGCACACATTTGGATTGAGAAAACTGTTAATCCTATCTAGGTGGTACCAACCATTTTGGAGAAGTTCAAGGAAAAGAAGCCTGTGGTGGTCCAAGCCTTGCAAGAAGCCATTGATTCTGCCTTCCTCAGTGTGAGTTGGTTTACTCTGCTAATTGACCATAAACTAACAGTCTGAGGCCCCCCCCAAAAAATCATGAAGCCCTAAATTGCTAGTTTCGTCAAATGTCTAATGTACGTATGAATGACTTTAATAGTCTATCTGCTTAAAAAGAAGAAATGCAATGCTATCCAGAGAGCCGCTTGGTTGACTTGATAGGGCTGAGCTTATGTTTAAGCTTATCTTACCCACTGTGTTTTTTTTTTTTTTTTTTTTTTTTTTTTATTATCATTATTGGGTGCATACTTTAGGTTGTTAGGTTTATTATTTTTTTTCCCTCTCAGACGACTCTACAAAATGTAAGTGAAGACGTTCTTGCTGTGATGGACAATAAAAACCCTTCAGTGAAGCAACAGGCGTCCTTATTCCTGGCCAGGAGTATCCGTGTCACCAGCGCTGCTGCTATGCCTAAGCCCCTGGTCAAGTCATTATGTGCCGCTGCTCTCAAGGTTCAGTACACCTTATTTCTGAAAACTACCACATACTTGTCATACAATTCAATTGTGTACATCAGAAGAATAGCCGTAGCATATTAAAGTTGGTTTTCCTTCTGACAGCAAGTGAATGATTCAGCTCCTGAGGTGCGTGACGCTGCCTTCGACGTTGTGGCGACCATGATGAAGGTAGCTGGGGAGAAGGCTGTCGGCCCCTTCTTGGCAGACCTTGATAAAACCAAGCTTGATAAGGTGAGATACTAGGTTGGAGAGAAGTTATTGAAAATGTTATTAAAGGTCTCCAAAAGCTGAGGCTTTGTTTTGTTATACCGTGGTTCATCTGCTCTGTATGCACTTATGTATGCAATCAACTGTAGTTGCAGAACCGTTAATGTCGAAAATCATCACAAACGTTCCATTTGGGGGTTTGTTTATTTATTTTTTTTGACACTAGGCCTACATAAATCCTTTAGAAGGATTTTAAATTAATTTAGTGCTATACCCCTTAAGGTTGCATGTATGGTATGAAAGAGTTTAAAGTTTGTGGTGGAATGCTGTGGCGACCAACAAGGTTATATTTTTCGTATTCCGTAACTGTTTTCATGTTTAGTAATTCCATGTCTGTTCCTTCAGATTAAGGAGCTTGCCGACAAGGTAGAGGTTGTTGGAGGAAAGAAGAAAGCGGCTCCAGCGCAGGCTTCTGCCTCCACCGTGCAGAAGGCACCCGAGGCCCCCGCACAGCCCAAAAAGACCCCTCTACCCAAAGTAAAGACCCAGCGTCTGTAACAATGTGCAGCATATTATGTTTTCATGGTGGACACTGGACACAAATTGATTTAACGTTCTTTTCTAGACTGCTAACGTGGCTACCAAGAAAACCAAGACAGCAGCAGCTGCTGGAGGGAAGGGAGGGAAAGGCAAAAATGTGGCAGAGGCTAAAGAGGTCCTGGAGACGGAACTCTCTGTGAGTCAAGTTCTTTATCTTATTTGAATTGAAAAATACTTAATATTTTACTGAAAACGTACTTCGTGATGACGTATTATCACATCAATAAAAGCCAATAGAAGTTAAAGGTAGGGTAAGTGATTTGAAATTCATGGTGTAGTACCAGCCTGGTGCACCAGAGGCCCCCAAGAGTAGCTACACGATGTGAACCGGCTGCTCGATCCTGATTGGAGGAGAATTCACCCACCACCTGGGGAACGTTTATTAGCTCCTCTGCTAACGTGGGGGAGGGGGAAACTCCATATATGGTCTGCACACCTTATAATAGAGCATTTTAACAGAAAAAAATTGGGGTGATATCTGACAAAAGTGAAATCACTTCCCCTACCTTTAAGCTGACCTGTCTTCGTCTCAATTGCTGAATAGTCGTCCACAATCACATGTGTCTTGATTCGTCAGACATACTTTGTTTTAAATGATCCCATTCTGGCATCAGTAGATGTTTCGCTACAACTGTCATACTGGAGAAACCAGTGACTACCAGGAACAGTCTGGTTGACAACCAAGAATAGTTTGGCGACAGCTGGAGAGACAGATGGCAGCTCGGGAAGACGGCAACCGGGGCGGCATGGGTTAGCAGCCCTAACCGCACCTCCTGTGAAGGAGGACCCAAACAAGCTGCGGAACAAAGAAAGGAATTATACCCCCAGGGGAACCCGAGAGGGGGGGAGGATGAGGACCCCAGCCGGACGGATTCAAGGTTAACGAACAACAGCAATGGACAAACGTTGATGAGTAAGGAGTGCTTTTGCGGTAAGATCTGCAAGAATGAGAAGGGCTTAAAGATCCATCAATCGAAGACTAAATGCAAGGAGCGACTGCAAGCACCACAATGCACAGGTCTAGTACCTGGTGAGACAGAGGAGGAGCCGGGCCCGGAGACACCCCACAGTGCCCAGAGCCTCCGAGTGAGGCAAACAGTCCCTTCAAGCACGCAGTCCGAGAAGAGAAGGATCAGATGGCCCCAAGCCTCTAGAACAGCAGAGTGGCAGAAGTTTGACGAGGATGCAGACAAGGTGCTGGAAGTAACAGCTAAAGGAGATGTTGAGAGGAGGCTTCGGACTATGACAACCATCATAGTTAGTATGGCCGCTGAGAGGTTTGGTGTTGAAGAGGAAAGAGCAGCCAAGCAGCCTTACTTCAAGAATCAGAGGGCAGGCAAAATCCACAACATCAGGAAAGAACTGAAAGCCTTGAAGAAGCAGCATAAGGAAGCCAGTGAAGAGGAGCGTGCGCCACTGGCAGAGCTCCGCCTTGTGCTCAGGAAGAGGCTCCACATCCTGCGGAGAGCAGAACAGCACAGGAGACGGCGGAGAGAGAGGGCTAGGAAGCGGGCTGCCTTCATCAACAACCCATTCGGCTTCATGAAGGAGCTTCTCGGTCAGAAACGGAGTGGACGCCTGGTCTGTTCAAAGGAGGAAGTCGACAAACACCTCCACGACACTTTCAGCGACCCCCGCAGAGACCAAGAGCTAGGGCAGTGCAAGGCTGTAAGAAGACCACCAGAGCCTACCGAGGCCTTCGACCTGAGGGAGCCACTCCTGAAAGAAGTCCAGGAGGTGGTGCGGAAAGCAAGGTCCAGGTCAGCACCAGGACCGAGCGGAACATCCTACAAGGTCTACAAGCACTGTCCCAAGTTGCTTCACCGGCTCTGGAATATCTTGAGGATCATCTGGAGAAGGGGGAAATCGGCACAGCAATGGCGCTTCGCAGAGGGAGTGTGGATTCCTAAAGAGGAGGGCTCCAAGACAATCAGCCAGTTCAGAATAATCTCGCTTCTCAGTGTTGAGGGGAAGATTTTCTTCAGTATTGTAGCTAAGCGGCTGGCTGATTTCTTCCTCAAAAATGGATACATCGATACCTCCGTGCAGAAGGGTGGCATTCCGGGTGTTCCAGGGTGCTTGGAGCACACTGGTGTTGTCACACAGCTCCTCAGAGAGGCGAGGGAGAACAAGGGCGACCTGGCGGTGCTGTGGTTAGATCTGGCAAATGCCTACGGCTCAATGCCCCACAAGCTGGTCCTTGAAACACTGGAGAGGCACCATGTTCCAGCTGCAGTAAGAGAGCTCATCCTGGATTATTACGATGATTTCAGCCTGAGGGTCTCAGCAGGATCAACAACATCTGAGTGGCACAGGTTGGAGGTGGGGATCATAACAGGCTGTACCATCTCAGTGATCCTGTTCGCACTGGCAATGAACATGTTGGTAAAAGCGGCAGAACCCGAGTGCAGAGGCCCGAAGTCTAAGTCGGGGGTCCGCCAACCACCAATCCGGGCTTTTATGGACGATCTGACGGTGACCACCGAGTCAGTCCCTGGTGCGAGATGGATCTTGACGGGTCTTGAGAGGCTAATGGGATGGGCCAGGATGTCGTTCAAGCCGACAAAGTCAAGATCCGTGGTCTTGAAGAAGGGCAGAGTTGTGGACAAGTTCCGTTTTTCCATCGCAGGAACACCAATCCCAACCATCTCAGAGAAGCCAATAAAGAGCTTGGGGAAGTACTTTGACAGTAGCCTCAGGGATGCAGCCTCCATCAAGAGCACCTGTGAGGAGCTAGACAGATGGCTGAAGGATGTCGACCGGACGGGCCTACCAGGAAAGTTCAAGGCGTGGGTTTACCAGCACGGGATTCTGCCAAGGATACTGTGGCCTTTACTCCTCTATGAGTTTCCGATCACGACCATCGCAGATCTGGAGAAGAGAGTCAGTCGCTACTTGAGAAGGTGGCTGGGACTGCCGAGGAGCTTGAGCAACATCGCCCTCTATGGGAACACCTGCAAGCTGACACTCCCCTTGAAATCTATTGAGGAGGAGTTCAAGGTCTTGCGAGCAAGGGAGGTGCTGCAATACCGCGAGTCAGCAGACCCAAAAGTATCTGGGGCAGGAGTAGCAGTCAAGACTGGCAGAAAATGGAGAGCAGAGGCTGCAGTGGAACAAGCAGAGTCCCGGCTACGCCACAGAGTCCTGGTGGGCACAGTGGCCAGAGGAAGGACGGGACTAGGAACCCTCGCAACCCCCCGTTTTGACAACGCTCGGGGAAAGGAGCGGAGGCAACTAGTACAGAACGAGGTGAGAGCAGCGGTGGAGGAAGAGAGATCCAGCAGAGCAGTGGGGATGAGACAGCAAGGCGCCTGGACAAGATGGGAGCAAGTTGCGGAAAGGAAGATCTCGTGGACTGACCTCTGGCGGGCAGAGCCACACCGCATCAAGTTCTTGGTCCAGGCAGTCTACGATGTGCTTCCCAGCCCTTCCAACCTGCACTGCTGGGGATTGGCTGATACCCCAGCATGTCCCCTGTGCCAGAGAAGGGGGTCCCTTGAGCACATATTGAGTTGCTGCCCAAAAGCTCTGGGGGAAGGCCGGTACAGATGGCGCCACGATCAGGTGCTCAAGAGCGTCGCGGAGAGCATTTGTAGTGCTATCGCCACCTGTCGGAGGTCCAAACCCACGAAGAGAGTCATCAACTTCGTCAGAGCTGGGGAGAAGCCAACGACGGCGTCGAGAGCAACATCAGGGCTTCTCACCACTGCACAGGACTGGCAGCTGACAGTGGATTTGGGCAGCCAACTCAAGTTCCCCCAGCACATCGTGAAAACGACCCTCAGACCTGACATCGTGTTGGTGTCGGAGGGATCAAAGAACGTTGTCATGTTGGAGCTCACCGTGCCATGGGAGGAACGTATGGAAGAGGCCTTTGAGCGGAAGAGAGAGAAATACGATGGCCTCGTCAGCGACTGCCACAGACAAGGCTGGAAGGCTAGGTGCTTGCCTGTAGAAGTCGGGTGCAGAGGCTTTGCCGGACAGTCTCTGTGCAGAGCCTACACTGCACTCGGCATCACAGGAGAGAGAAGGAGAAGGGCCATCAGGAACAACACGGAGGCAGCAGAGGTGGCCTCTAGGTGGCTCTGGATAAAGAGGGCAGATCCGTGGTTAGCTGCTGGGGCACAAGCTGAGGCGTCATGAACCTCAGCTGGGCCGCCTGAGAGAGGGTGTCTGATGTTCGAAAGGCCCGAAACACCCCGTGACCTCAGGACCATCACTGATGATGTGCCCCAGCTTAGCATCAGTAGATGTTTCACTACAACAATTACTGGTTTTAAACTCTATCATCACGCAAGAATATAATCTGAACACATGTTAAAATAAGCCACACAGCAGTAAAATGGCAGGGTTGAGAAAGGAATTAAAACGAATATTCCAAGCAACTCATGTGTATAGCTGAGTGTAAGCCGTCCTTCGCACTGCAAGGGATGCATGCTCTGATTGGTTCAGAAACATTCTGTGCCAAATGAATAAAAAACCCACCATTTCCAGTTCACAACTCTCTGTAGCTGCTTGGTACATTCTTGTACTCTTGACATGTTGGAGACTAGGCAACCCGGGGCAATCGGGCCATGTTTACTGACAGTCGACAATCTTGGCTTGTGTGATTGCATTGACATTTTCAATGTTCTGTTCTCAGATGGAGGTGTGCGAAGAGAAAGCCGCTGCTGTCCTTCCATCCTCTTGTGTGCAGCAGTTGGACAGTAGCAACTGGAAGGAGAGGCTGGCTGGAATGGAGGAGTTCCTTCAGGTCAGTATCTGGAAACTCTAAATCACTGACCCGACTAGAGCTAGAATTTTAAACTTTTTTGCTGTTCTGCAAAAGACGAGCTTTAACTTTGTGTTTGTGTGTAGACCCTGGAGAAGATTGATCCCAGTGAGATGCCCTGTCAGGCTCTGGTCCGCATGCTATCCAGGAAACCAGGCTGGAAGGAGACCAACTTTCAGGTACTTCTGCTTACTGTATTTACCATGTATCCCTAATGCATAACTGTCACATAATTTAATCGTGACACGCTTCGATTATAATGTAGACTCCTTGCATTGAAGGAAGGATTCAGTCATCATTGAATAAATATGTATAATGGAGTTCATCTGTTACAACCTTGTCTTTTCCAGGTGATGGGGTTAAAACTACAGGTGGTAGCTGTGGTGGCCCAGAAGGGAAACTTCTCCACGACATCAGCCTCTGCAGTACTGGAAGCTTTGGTGGACAAGGTGGGAGACGTCAAATGTGGCGCGAAGGCCAAGGAAGCCCTGACTGCTATTGGGGAGGCCTGTACTCTGCCTTGGACAGCCGAGCAGGTGAGGAAGACTTTGCAAGCAGTAGTTCATAGACTTTGCAAGCAATAATTATGGTGCTAATGTGAGGGGAGGGGGTTGTGTGGGATGAGGTGGTGTTTTAGCCAATCGTAACGCGGCAGTCTCCAGCAGATTCATAATGAGCCAATGGATTCTGTTTTTTTTTTTTTTTTTTTTTTGTAACATCTGTGATAAACACTAAAGTTTCCTCTATTACCTTTAATTCTGAGTCCAAATAAGCAGCACACAATGAGGAACAATAACCTGATTCCACCAGATGGGGCAGCAGAAAGAAGGAACAATACATTTATTGCAATTTTTTTTTAAAAATATTTTTCCCTTCCTGGTCCACAATTAATATCCACCCTCTTCTCCTCAAATTTCTATTTTAGGTCGTTTCAATGGCCTTCACGCAGAAGAACCCAAAGAACCAAGCTGAGGCGCTGAGCTGGCTGGCTAATGCCATAAAAGAATTTGGTTTTGCGGGGTAAGTATGAAACTCCAAATGAAAACGCAAAAGACTGACATTAATCCCCTGTAAGGCCAACTGTCACAGGGGTTTCAATTACCTTTCTCCTTCCAGAATGAATGTAAAAGCTTTCATCAGCCATGTGAAGACTGCTTTGAAAGCCTCCAATCCTGTAAGTTTTGACTTGCATCGCAAGGTGTTTGTGCCTTCACCATTACGGGTTACCATAATTTCCGGATTATAAAACGCACCTGGCAGAGTATAAGCTGCACCAGCTAAATTTGGGGCAATATCCATAGATTGGCCGCACCGTTGTATAAGCCACAGGGTCAAAAGCATGTGAAAAAAGTAGCGGCTTATAGTCCGGAAATTACGGTAATGTCTTAAACGTACACTCAGAGAATGAAGCATTAATATTGGTTTTATTTGTTTCTCCTTTGCAGGCCATTCGCACAGCAGCCATCGCTCTCTTGGGCACCATGTACCTCTACATGGGAGCGCCGCTGCGGATGTTCTTTGAGGATGAGAAGGCTGCATTAGTAACCCAGATTGATGCAGAGTTCCAAAAGGTAGCGTCACGTGCACTGACTATGTTTCACTGGTGTTAAAAACAGCCAGAATCTATAAGGTCCATCCTAGTCTGAAACAAGAGTGCTTAAATACAAATTTCCCCTGCGCCAGCTTCAGATGCCCTTAACCCATTTAGGCCTGACCTAAGGTTTTTGAAAAACCTGAAATATTCATATTTCAGCATCAAATAAAGTTAATTATGGAATACTGTACATACTGTACAGAATCCAAATATGGATTCCCGGCCTGAAATTAATCATGGAAGAGTTTCTAAGCGGCAAATTAACAAACCTGAAAATACACCATAGGCAGAAGGTGGTTGAACATGCATGAATCCATAAGGCTGCCCCGATGCTGCATATCTCTGTTCAAATGTTGGCTGGTTTGAAGGAATTATTATTTTTTTTTCTCCCCCCCCCCCCCCCCCCCCCCCCCCCCCCATTGCTTTTCCACTTTTTCAGGGGGCAGATGACATTTGTGGGTTGTATTATGTCTGCACTGTGGTGAATCTTATCATGTTAACTTGCTGTTCCAATAGATGCAAGGCCAGACTCCTCCTGCCCCTACTCGGGGCTCTAAGGGCCGTAAGGGTGCTGCCAAGGGGGGCGACGGCCAGGCTGAGGGAGAAGAGGCTGAGAAGCAAGATGAGGAAGAGGATGAGATTGTAGACATGCTGCCACGCACTGATATCAGGTTGGCCTTCAAACATGTCTGATTACTTGTCTAGTGTGTGGGGGGGATGCAAAATATATATACAGTACGATTTCTGATATGATTTTATATCACTTAAATGGTTTGATCACGGATTGTTTGTCAATTGATCAGAGCATCTCTAATGGAAACCCAGTGGTCATGGAATCAGATTTTCAGTCACTTTTGCTACCTATGGTGAAATTGTTTTCAAATAAACACTTACAGTTAACGTTAAGCATTTAACAATTCAGTGGTTCATGAATGGCATTAACAAAGTTCAGATTCTCATCACCGTGTACACATCTTTCAGTGACAAGATAACCGGCGAGATGGTAGATAAGATTGGGGACAAGAACTGGAAGGTGCGCAAAGAAGGGCTGGACCAAGTAGCTGCGGTCATCTCTGAGGCGAAGTTCATCAAGCCAACGGTGGGAGAGCTGCCTACTGCTCTTAAAGCACGACTCAATGACTCCAACAAGATCCTGGTGCGTAGTAGACCAAGGTTGACCACACTTTTTTGACTTGAGAGCTACTTTCAGTAATGGAACAATCACACTTTTGATGTGTAGCTCTTGTTGAGCCGGTTATTTTGAAAATTCATTTAAAGGCCCCCTAGAAAGTTTAAGCTTTTGAATAGTGGTGGTGTTACTTACTGTTATAGGGTTTAAGAATAATGTGCTTAAAAGGAAAAATAGAGGGAGATAATTGGAAGGTTTTCTTGTATATGCTACGTTTGAGAACAGAACTTGGGGCTTGTAATGTTGAGTTTAGTCTCTTGCATCCAAAACTAAGAACTTTCACGCTTGTCCACAATTGGGAAAGAACTAGCAAAACATTGGTCAAAATAACAATTATTGCGTGGACTCTTGAGTGTTAAAACAAAACCAAATGTACCCGTAAGGGTCCATTTGGTTTCATTTTACACTCAAGAGTTACAGATCTATGGAGACTGTCATGTGATCTACCTGCACGGTCTATGTGATCTACTGGTAGATCACGATCTACCTTTTGAGCACCCTTGTAGTAGACTGTCCCTCACACATGGTCTTGATGTCAGCCTATAACGAATGATTGTAAATGAAAAAAATAAAATGGTTCTGGTATTGATCTCATTCAGGTCCAGCAGACCCTGTCCATCCTTCAGCAGATGGCTGTTGCCATGGGTCCTGGCATCCATCAGCAAATCAAGCCTCTGGGAATACCTATAATCACTGTCCTCGGTGACAGCAAGGTACAGTACATGAAGATTGATTTCAATACTGTAATCAATGTGATGACGGCAAAGCACAGGAAGAATGATTCTGACAATTTGATAGCAGACTTGGTACAGGAAGATTGGCTTTAACGATTTGATAATGGACTCAAAGCTTTACCGTATTTTTCCGGACTATAAGGCACACTTAAAAGCCTTTAATTTTCTCAAAATGACAGTGCAGCTTATAATCCAGTGCACCTTGTAAATGCATTGTTTGACTCCATTAGCTTCTATTCTGTTATCTGCAGTAGCAGTTGACATGGAATTTGCGGCTATATATACAAGCCGCGTATGCAATGCGGCTTATATATAAAAACTGTTCTAAATATGTGTCATTCATCGAAGGTGCGCCATATAGTGTGGAAAATACGGTACTTGTACTCAATTTTGCATCTTTCTGAGCTCTTGTTTTAAAACGGATGGCAGCTCTCCTGCTCTTTAAACATGCTCATTCTCCTGTTTACCCCCTGCTTTATGGCAAATCAAATGTTCAACCACAAGGTGACTTCTAACTGCACTGTGGCTTTTAGCATTTGTTGCTAGATGAAACTACCTAACCCACTTGCTACGCTTGCCATTCTCTTTAACGTCTTAGACACAGCTTCACCGTTTCCCTTTCCGTCCTCCTTCCAGAACATGGTCCGTGCTTCGGCCCTGGCTACCCTGAAGGCCTGGGTGGAGCAGACCGGGATGAAGAAATGGCTGGAGGGCGAGGAGTTGTCTGAGGAGCTGAGGAAGGAGAACCCCTTCCTTAGGCAGGAGGTGATGTGTCTTCTGTGTCTGTCAGGGTTCCCGCGGGATCTTAAAAAGTCTTAGAAGCAAATCAAGACTTTAAGGTATTATTTTCAAATTCGTAAAAAGTCTTGAATTTTTATATCTAGGTCTTAAATTTTGCACAGTTAGTAATTTCTTCGTGTCGCATTGCTCAAAAATTTTCAACCGCGTGTTTGGTTTAAATAACGTAGCCAGAAAACGTTGCGGCACCGAAAGAAAGGCTCTGATGTAACGGCTAGCCTGCCTGAAGGAAGAGCGGGAACAAATGCAACCAGTTCAGTCAGGAAGAAGGGTGGATGATGGTTGTGAAATGGGTATTACGTTTTATATAAATGGCTTTAAAAAGGTCTTAAAGACTTAAATTTCACTTTATGAAACCTGTAGGAACCCTGGTCTGTAGTATACAATGTGTCCCACCACTTTTTTCTTTTTTCGAGTGACAAATACTGGATTGTGATTGGCTTAAAAGTGGGGAAAATTGGGACCACAACCCTTGGGACTTCAAAATACCTGGATGCGTAATGATGAAAGTTAGATGCAAATTTTGGCACAACCTTGAAACTCGGGTAAATCAGCGAACAACTCACTCCCCCTCATGGTAAACTGCTTACATGACTACTTGCATTTCAAAACGGACAACAGGGAGTGGATTGAATCGGGACGATTCAACTGGGCGGCGGGGTTGGTTGGTAATAAATTGTGTTATTCTTGTTCCCTGCCATCAGTTACTTGGCTGGCTTGCTGAGAACCTGGCCACCCTGCGCTCAGTCCCTGCAGACACGCTGCTCTGTGTCGGCCCGTTGTACGCATGCCTGGAAGACCGCAATCCTGACGTGAGAAAGAAGGCCCAGGACGCCCTGCCTGTTTTCATGTCCCACCTGGGCTTTGACAAGATGAAAAAGGCTGCAGGGAAACTGAAGGTAGACCACATTGTAAAAGCATTTCATCCTTTTGATGCTAAGCTTGGGTTTCTTGGCAATGAAACACATTTTGCCTAAGATGCTAAGCTGATAAAGCAGCTTAGCATCTTACTGGTGAAGTAAATTGTCTTAATCTTCCATAGCCGGCATCAAAGGACCAGGTTTTGGCGTTGCTGGAAAAAGCCAGATCAGCCATGCCAGCCAAACCTAATCCTCCTTCTAATCCTGCCACAAGTGGTCCTTCTAAAACTGCAAGTGGTCCGGCTGCCAAACTGGAAACTAAAGATCCTCCCAAGACTTCCCCAGGTTGGTATATTTATCCCCTCCCTCTCTGCATGCATGATTTTTTTTTTCTCTCCACTCTCTTGAATGACAAACTGAGACAACTGTGCGGTCTGCCAAGCACACATCATTTTCACAAAGGATTGTGTCCTTTGTGTCCATAATGCTCATGGCTATAGTGCCCTACCTCTCTTGTGAACAAAGCATAATTTGACCATTATGTATTCTCCCTACCATCAAAGCAGCTGCCCAGTTGGATTCAGAAACCACTGAGAAGTGTCCTCCCAAGAATGCTAAACCCACAGAAGAGCCACAGAAAGGAAAAGTGAGTAATTACAAGTGTTGTGTGTGTGCTTGTGGTTTCAATGAGTATGGACAAAGTGTTTCAATGATTATAAAAATGCACAATGACAATATCATGCTGTATAGCTTGTGGTTCCTACAAATGTTAAAGGTAATGGCGGCAAATTTGGTGTGTACAAACACTGTATACAGATTTGTTTAAAAACACAATTTAAGGCCAGTGCAGTATGGAGGGGCATTTGGAGTCATAATAATGGAGTAGGGGTGAGAGTGATGAGTTGCACTAATGCATGGGGCGTCAGGTTGCAAGTGGCAACCGCGCCCCGTCCCGACACCATCCTGGGGACACACCCATGTGCACAGGGGCCATCTGACTCACTCTGAAGTAGTTGTAATGTATATATTCTGAAGAAAGTGTCTACTTGTCCAACGATTTACCACAAATGGTAAAAGATCTTGAACATCGCTGTGCCCCCTTCATTTCCTTCCCTCTAGAGCGGAGTGGCGACGAAAAAGCCTTCAGGGAAGGGAAAAGATGAAGAGGACAAATCCGGTCCAATGTTTATCCTGATACCCAACAAGAAAGAGCTACGTGTCAAAGAGGAAAAGAGCTTAAAGGTGCTTTTACAAATATTTGCATCTAAACTACTCGTTATAAGTGTATTTTGGTTCTCAAAATGAATTGGGTACAATTGTGTTTTTTTTAGATTTTGAAGTGGAACTTCGGCTCTCCCCAAGACGAGTACGTGGAGCAGTTGAAGGCTCAGATGCTGCCGTGCGTTGCCAAATGGCTGCACGAAGAACTATTCCACCCTGACTTTCAACGCCACATCAAAGCAATAACAGCCATGATTGAGGTAAGAGGCCAGTGCAGCATGGAGGGGCATTTGGAGTCCTACTCATAATGATGGAGGAGTAAGGGGGTGAGAGTGATGAGTTGCACTAATGCATGGGGCGTCAGGTTGCAAGTGGCAACCGCGCCCCGTCCCGACACCATCCTGGGGACACACCCATGTGCACAGGGGCCATCTGACTCACTCAAAAGTACCGTAATTTCTGGACTATAAGCCGCACCTGAATATAAGCTACACCAGCTAAAATTGGGGCAAAAACCAAAATACTTGTGGTGTTTTTTGTGTGTTTTTTTTTTAATTACTTTATTTATTTATTTCTTGTATAAGCCGCATCAGACAATAATCTTCATGTTAGAGCATTGGTTTTCAACCTTTTTGATACCAGGGCCTACTATTCAGTCATTTTGAGCTCTGTGTTTTGCCCGTTTTGTTTGTAAAAATGTCGTCAAATGCTATTACTTTTAATAAGTGGTGCTAATTTTTATGGTGAATATCATAACTCTTGAGAGTGTAAACATGAAACCAAATGGACCCGCAAGGGTCCATTTGGTTTCATTTTTACACTCTCAAAGAGTTAAATCTGGTTAACCAACTTTCCATCATTTAGTCTGGAGGGCCCACGTGGAACCCTCTCAGGGACCACTGGTGGTCCCCGGCCCACTCGTTGAAAACCCCTGTTAAAAAAACATCTCTAAAAATCCATATTGGCCGCACCATTGTATAAGCCGCAGGGTCAAAAGCATGTGGGAAAAAAGTAGCGGCTTATAGTCCGTAAATCACGGTAGTTGTAATGCATACTGTATATTCTGAATCTGTAATGAATTTCACCCCCCCCTGCCGTCTACCCGTTCCAGCGTCTGGGATCTGAAAACGATGCCATAGTGTCTTGCCTGGACCTGATCCTCAAGTGGTTCACTCTGCGCTTCTTTGACACAAACACCAGCGTGCTGATGAAGGCTCTGGAGTTCCTCAAGCTCCTCTTCCTCTCGCTCAGCGAGCAGAAATATCACCTCAGTGACCTGGAGGCCAGTTCCTTCATCCCTTACCTCATCCTCAAGGTCGGTGTTTGCATCATCCGGGGCATAACTGACTCTCCACTCATTAACACGTTAACTAGTGCCTATAATGGGTGATCGGCCATATTGTCTTCTTACATTTAATGACAGAATAAATTTAAACATGGCCAACAAGAACACTAGGGTAGCAACAGTCTTAGTTTACTTTCGAACACTTAGTTTTTATAGTTAGTCAGACTTATCATTTTATTTAGTCACGTTTGAGTTGACTAAAAGTACATAATTTTAGTCTTAGTCTACTTGATTTTCACTAGCAACAGTGGCCTGTTCAGAATAAGATTATCTTTTCACGACCATCGCACACTGCAAAAAGTATTACATGTTCACTTTTATACACTAACAATTCTCTCTAAATGGTCTTTGTAAGATGGGTGAGTCCAAGGACGTGGTGAGGAAGGATGTCCGTGCCATCATGGGCATGCTTGGCAAGGTTTACCCTTCCAGCAAAATATTTCCCTACGTCATGGATGGAACCAAGTCTAAGAACTCCAAGCAGAGAGCTGGTGAGTAAATCTAATACCGGATATCTAAAAAAAATCGTCAAACAATATACTTATGCATTTGACAGCCAGGAACTGCCATTTTAGGTTGAAAAGGCCATACTGCGGCAGTGTTGTTCTTGTCGACTAAGACAAAAAACAACACTAACAAAAAGAACAAAAAAAAAGTTAAAAATGTTTCCTATTTCCATTAGTCTTAAGTTATGATTTAGTCTTCGTCTTAGTCTTTTGAAAACACACATGTTTTAGTCCCAATTAGTCTTTTGAAATTAATTTTTAAGTATGTGAACATATCTGCAGTATAGATTGCATACGTTTTCAGGAAAGGGACTTACTAATGCAGTAATTTTATACAAAGAAATAAAACGCAACATCTTTCATACTAAAAACTATAAATCTGTATAATATATATAAAGGCTACAATGCATGTGTATGTAAGACTAAACTACTAAGACTAAAAAGAGACTAAGACTAAATAAAGACTAAGACTAAATGTTGATATTTCGTCGACTAGACTATGACTAAAAAAATGAATTTCAGAAGACTAAATGGGACTAAAAGACTAAATGTGTTACTCAAAAGACTAAGAAAAAATATTCTCAAACAACACTGTACTGCGGCCATTGTCTAAACACTGAATCACGACAGGAGACATTTTAAATGCATGAAATCCGAAAGCAAAGACAAACGTGAAATGTTTAATTAAGATGCATGCCGTGTGAATAAACAACCCATTAAATTTGGTTTATCACACCTGTGCAAGTTTATTTTCATACCATATTATGTAAATGTGTATTTTATTCAAGGCCGAATCATGGTTTGAAATGAGGAAATATTCCATCTCTCCTCTCCATCCAGAGTGTCTGGAAGAACTAGGCTGTCTGATTGAGCTGTGTGGCGTGTCCGTCTGCCAGCCCACGGCAGCAAAGGCGCTCAAGTCCATTGCGGTCCACATCGGTGACAGGGACGCCTCTGTGCGCAACGCAGCTCTGAAAACCATCGTGGTGGTCTACAACATAGCTGGAGAGCAGGTTTACAAACTCATCGGCAATGTACGTATCTAAAATTATTAATCAAAGTTTAGAATTTGGTGGCTCTCAAAACATTGAGACATTAATTACTAAAGCCAAAAGTGCTTGTCACTGAAAATGTAATTTTAAAGTGCTATATGCCTGCAGCCACAATAAGATGAACATCAATCCGTTGCTCTGTCCCTAGCTGCCAGACAAGGACATGAGCATGTTGGAGGAGAGGATCAAGCGCTCGGCCAAGGAGAGTACCCTGCTGTCCAACGACAAGGCACCCAACGCCAGCATGCTAAGCAAAGCACCCAACGCCAGCATGCTCTCCAAGGCACCAAATGCCAGTATGCTGTGCAAACCAACACTTGACAAACCCACTAAACTGGGGTATGCTTATTTTATATACACAAATGTATGTATAATAAAAAAGTCTCACTGGTGAGACTAGAGGGCATGTGGTCTAAATGTTTCTTGTTCAACGTCCATGCAGCAATGTCGGCAGCATGCTACAGACCCCCCTGGCCAAGGCAGCCCACCAGGAATTCAGTCTGGACCTTCCAGAGGAGCTCGAAAGCAACCTCTCTGGCGTAAAGGAGCTACCCGAGCTGGAGGACTGCAATCTGGATAACTTGGAGCCTCTGGATGTTCCCGAGTTCAAGTAAGATTGATACTTTTCTATGTTGTGTAGGTTAGGGCTTTAACCAACTAGTCGATTGTCAATAAGTAAAACCACTAGTCGAACTCGTTGTTACTAGTTGACTAGTCGATAAGAAATTAATAAAAACTGAGGTATTATTATTATTATTTTTATCATTAATATTGTTTTAGTCTTACAACACTAATCTTAGCTGGATTATAGTCACCAGTGTAGTTTTCCTTTTACAATAACAAACATTATAACATGAGCGAGACGCTCGCCTCTGCCCTAGAATGGTGCTTCGCTTCGAGTAGGGTCTGCCCGTAGCTTAAAACAAGTGCTGGGAGCCCAGGAGGTCACGGGCAAGGCTTCCCCCTTTCCCGCCCCACCTTTTTTCTTTTTTAATATAATTATTTTTAATACCTGGTACATTAACAACTAGTCGACTATTATTAGTAAACTAGGCAACTAGTCGACAAGTGAATGCCCTAGTGTAGGTGTACCACAAGCATCTCTTGCAGTATGCATAATTAAAACCATCTCTGATGCAGATCTTCACTAATGTTGTTTTTCCCCCCCTGACCTGTCATTTCTTTCTTGTAGGTCAAATTCACGCTTTTGTACTCCAGTGTACAATATCGATGCCGATCCCACTGTCCGCATAAACATGCTATTGTCTAAAATTGCATTTGAAGACATTAGCACCAGCATGGAAGCTCTAATCAAAGTAAGAATGCCAACTATTTCCATAATTACACATCGGCTAATAATGCCAAATATACAGTGAGAAATATGGCCCTGGCATCAGTGCGGGATGAGGCAAATTAAAAGTCATTATTTGAAATTCTTCCTGTTGCAGATAACCGAGGAGTTCCACAAGCACGGCAGTTCAGAGGTTGTGGTAAAAACCGTGAACCCCTTCCTGAACGCTGCCCTGTTCCAGCTGCGCCTCATACACAGCTCTCACCTGAACAACCAGCGTGTATCTAGAAGAGACATCTCCAAGCTGTACAGCTGCCTTACCTTGAGCATCTCGGCTGTGAGTAATGGCTGCTATTTGTTCAATTCACACTGCCAATAAGGGGGGGGGGGGTATGGGATGATCAAGTTCACCTACTTCCATGCTCCAAACTTTTTGTTTTTCAATATTGGATAAACAGTGGTCCAGCTGTCCCAAAAGGTGGGAGCGTGGCGCCCTTACAAAAAGCCAAAAATCTTACCAAAAAATCCATAACGCAGTGGATATATAAAAAAAAACTCAAATTCGCCAGTGAGAAGGTTCTCTGGTGCAAAATCTATGTGCCATTAAATTTTAATCATGTTAATGTCAATCAGTTAATGTCAATCAGTTAAAGTCCCAGCCCTAATACAGACCCTACATACATTAAGGGAAGTCCACCCATTTTCAACATTCTAATATGTCATTAGTATACCCTAGAGGTGCTGGGTGGACATGATAAAGTTCCCCCATCTTGTGTTCCCAAGAAATGGAGGTCTGAAGCATGGATTTCTTTTGACGCTTTTTTTTTTCTTTTTTTTTACAAATGGAACCAAATGAACCCGTTGGGTTTCATTTGTACGCTCTCAAAAATGTTAAATTGGTGGAATTCCCTTTTTAATGGTGACCAAGATTGTCCTTTTTTTGAAATGGTATGAAGTTCAGTGTTTGCACACCTTAGGGAGAGTCTCATTCACATTATCCTCAGAATGCTAATGCTTTGTGCCATGAACCTGCTCTGATGATGCCTATAATTGATTGCGTTGAATGACTGTGGCGATATCCTTTCCCCAGGTATTTGAGTCGAAGGCGCTGGCGCAGCAAGCCTCTTCAGGTGCCCTGAAAGACCTGATCGAGGGGATGGTGACGGTGCTGGCAGACAAAAGAGTCGGTGAGCTGCCGGACGGAGCAGAGGTCATCCGCTCCGTGAATAAGCTCATGGGTCTGCTTCTGATGAAGGCCGATCAGACCAATGTACTCAGGTATGCGTTAACTCGATTCGTCACATTTATTTGATATCGTCTGAATTTGAATTCAGAACAAACGTTGGGGCCAAATTTAGCCTTCATTTAAAACGCTACCCTTTTTCCTCTTCAGTGCTCTGCTGGTGCTTTTACAAGACTCCCTCAAAAACAACACAGTCTCAGAGTTCTCAGACTTGGTGATGAAGGTAAGGGGCGCGATGTCCACTTAACTTATTGACTTACACCTTTTATGAGCTTCTTAAAAACATGAGTTTATTCAAAGTGCTTTCCTGTTAGGATGCAAAGGACCAATCTGCTTTGATATCTTATTCTCGGACAATAGCAGACAATAAACGGCCTACTTCATGTTGCTTACTGTGGAATTAAAACCATTTCTAATTATGTGATTTGTTCCTGGTGGCTTAGTGTATATGGAGGGTGACCCGGTTCCTTCCGGACATCATCGCTACCCTAAACTTGGACAGAATCTTGTTGGACGTTCACAACTTTATGGTGGTCTATACCAAAGAAAAGCTTCGGCAGTTTCCCAACAGCCTACCTCAACGCACACTCAAGACCCTGATCATCACCCTGTGTCGACTCACAGGGCCAAAGGTCAGTGCATGAATGATGCAATGTATGTCTTATGATGAGAGGACTGAGGGCAAATAAAGGCTGGGTAGTGGGGAATTCTCACAACTGTGAGGGACAATAATCCCTTGGGTTGATGTGACCGGTGACCAATCGGTACAACATGGCTGTTTGCGGAAGGGAAATGGCTCAAAACTGTCGTTTTTGGCTGCCACTGTTCTAATTTTCTATCACAACCATGCATGCAAAGTCTTTTTTTGGAATACTTTAAATTACCTGTGTATCTGTCTGTGTAGATCATGGAACATATGACCCTGGTGCCAGATGAGTCCTCATACCTGGAGGCAACGCTTAGGACTGTGTTGAAGTCCCAAGGTCTCCTGTCTGCAAAAGAAAATGCGGTATGTATACACAAACTACGTTGTCAAAGGCAAGAGCTGTAATCGATGGATAACTGAGCATAGATCCATCTTTTTAGAGGCGTTGCTCAATTACAATTTTCACATTTTTTTTAAAGATGTGTATTGTACATTTTCTGTGTACTTGATGCTTTGTTGGTGTGGCCTGCAAAATTATGGGTGCATAATTGATATTCCTTAACAATGAAGACTTTCAACAGAAGATGGCCCAGATTGCAGCCTTGGCTTGAGTGTATATTTTGTAGGGCTGTTATATTTATGTACACTATAAGAATCTTCAACTAACAATAATTTCTTTCTCACTCAAAGGTGTCTGGTACTAGCTGCAACACTGAAAAGCAACAAGAACATGGACTGACCAATGTGAAGGTGTGTTGGATTATAAAGTGCTTTGCTATTAAGCTGCTGCAATACTTTTAACTTCCATCCTGCCGATGATGCCATAAGAAAAGCATGGATTGGAACACCTATTTTTATGGTGCTAAATTTAGGGAATTACTCCACAGTAAGAAGGCTTCTTACTGTGGAGAAGACACCTGTGCCCATTGATTTGTTTGGGGGAGATTTTGTCCCTTCACCATAATTTTGTACAAGAACGTCTAGTGTGACATTCCTCCCACTGTGGGAGGAAGCTCTCACTGAGATGAGCCATAGGAATATTTTTGGTACACTTAATTTGTGAATGGCGCATAAATGGTAAATGTACATGATAATTGACTAGGGAACAATGTATTTTGTATTAACTTGATGCTTGCTTTATGTGGATCCCAAATTCTTGTAGCTCTGACACTTCATTATGGAGACTTGAATAACATTAATACTTCTAATGGCTTGAGACTGATCATGTTACTAGCACAAGAATTTCCAACTAACCATGGTCTTGTCCTTAAGGTCTCTGGTGCTGGCTTCAACCTTGAGAGACGGCAAGTGTTGCAAGAACATCATGGATTGACCAACATGAGGGTACGTTGAGCTTCTAACTGCATTGTGATAAAACTTCTACAGCAGCAGTGTGCTGTAAAATAATTGACTAATGCATCTTGTGTGTAATGTATAGGTCTTTTTTCAACTTCAAATGGAAAAAAAAGTTGCACTATAGATGTCAAATGAATTAATTTAAAAGTACTAAAATGAATCAACGGCACAGGAACAATGTTCCCCTTTAAAGTTATAGTAATTGATTTGGAAAACTCTCTGGCTCCCAGTCCCCCAATAACAAGATGTGCCTTCCACACTGTACAGTGAAGTGCAACAGGCAAACGGTACATACACTCATCCTGATTGCCCCCTCTCATTCTGATTGGATGAAAGGCTTTTCTCCCAAACTGAAACTAAGGTTTTATAAGCCCAGGTGCTCACTGGAGATGGGGAGGAACTCCTTATATGGTCACCACACTCTATAGTAGGGAGGATTAGCCAAAATGGAAGAAATGAATAAGAATATTTGAATTAACTGAAATTACTTACTATACCTTTTTAAGCGTTCAGTGTATATTCTCAACTGACCACACCTTTATGCTTCCTCAGTTTGTCAAGAAAAAAACATGACCTAATAAGAAACTTGAGCACCAAGTTACGGGGTTAAACCGCACCCACAGCACAGTATAATGTCCACAACTGAGTTAACGAAACGCTTGAATGTTGCAGTGATTGAACCCATCCCTCCATGTTCTCTACTACAGCAGGAGGATGCCTCACACAGCTCTGGACTACAGAAAGAGGGGGCAGGCAAACCTTCCTCGCTCACCGCGGGGCTGTCTGCCTCCTCTGTAAGCATGGACCACAAGCTCCCCTCTCCCCAAGACCACCAGAGCACTGCCCGCCCTGCTGCGACCGTCTCAAACTCCACTGCCACCTTAGAAGACATCAAGAGGAGGCTTCAGCTTTTAAGGCAGGGCCGCTAAATGGGCCCACTGTTTTATTTGTTGTCCTGTGTATTATATTTGAGGTGTTGTCCTATGTATATTTGTTTATCCCATGTGCATATTTGTACGTCTGTTTTTAATTTACTTTAATAAAGAGCCTTTTTAATCATTTAATTGGATATCGAGTAAAAACATTTTTTCCCAGTCAACACGATGTCATTTTCACATCCACAATTTGCCTTGGTTGTGTGCGTATTTATTTTGAGCTGCTTTTAAGCTGCACTTAAAAGCCATCCAAATCATGAGTGCTGTACAGTTAGTTCATCGGTTCATCCTTCTCAACCCCACACTTAACTGTCTGCCACCAGAAGATAGTCTGGTGCCTAATGAGAAAAGATGGTAGATGAGGTGGAGCCTCGAATATGAATTACTTAAGTTACCACTTCTGCTCTTCTATAATGTTTCAGTACAATACGCTTCATGTAATTGTGACACTACACTGTTTAAGGGGAAAACTACACTTCAGCGGTTCTCAACAGCTGTAGGCCCTAATTGTGTGTTTTTTTTTTTTTTTTTTTTACATACTATTAAAATTGGCTAAGCCTGTATAATGGTGTAGCCTGGCATTGAAATTGCTATAATTGTACTTGGTGGTTTCCATAATGGCAGCATGTGTATTGACTAAAGTATGATGCAGCAGATCCTAGAGGGGGAAAGTGAAAGGAGTGGTAGATATTTTAGTTGCTAGAACTTGTATCTAAGAAAAAGAAGAATGGCTTTACAATTGCATACACTTTTAGTTTGAATTCTGTGTTGCTTTATGGAGAAAAGAAGTAATTATTCCATTGAAAATTAAGAGTGCGTGGGGAAAAAAAACAAGGGAAACAATGGTCATATTAAAGCATGAGTACATTCTGGCCTTTAGAAAATAACAACGTGGTGTTATTGGCATGTCCTTACGTCATCAACGCATCTGAGCATCGCAGGCGTGGTTTGCGCTTTGCAGTGTGTTTTCATTGGTTTGCGGTTTCAGGGGCGGGGTTTCACACCGATTTGCCAGGAGCTGGCGTGGGATACGAAAACACGCCCCCGTCCAGAGAACTTGTAGATCCGTGCCACGCAAAAGTGCCTGACTGTTCCCTTACCGTAAAGCGACGGTGTCGTAAAAGGCACACACAGGAATCATACATCTGTCTGTGCTGTTGTTATTTTTTGTTATATACCATTAAAGTCATTCACCAAAATGGAAGTTCTACGTCCAGCTCTTATTAATATACAAGGCAGAATGTACAGGAGGAATCAGGTCAAAGAGGAACGCTATGAAGAGGAAGAAGATGACTTTTCTTACGCTGATCCTCCAGTGGGCAAGTTTTATTCTTCTAGTATTTATGTATTTATGCCCATTAGCTATAATGTCACGGGTGGCAACACCATGGCACAGGCAGGGGAGGGTGATCATTGACTGGCAGTAGGCCTACTACTAGTCAATTCAACGAAGTCACTTCAAATGATTATGCAAACTGATGGGGACTGGAGTCAGGGGGGGATATAGATTAATGATTATAATTTACTCTGTCCTAATGGTAAGGAAAGTATTTCAGATGAACCAATTTAGTTTTTTTTATGTATAGCCCATGGAAAAATCTTGATATGTTGATGATTGATAATTGAAGTATTTATTAAAATGTTGTAGAATTACTGTACATTTGAAGCTCAACTCAAAACTGTGGACACTATAAAGCAGTGGTTTTTGACCTTTTTCATACCTTTGTTCAGCATTTGAACCAGCATTTGAAACATGGACCACATTTTCAGCCCCACAGATCCCAAAACTAAAGATTTTCTTTTGCTTTTGTCCACAATTCCAGACTTGGACTAATTCACATGAATATTTTAACTCTTGAGAATGTAAAAATGAAACCAAATGGACCCGCAAGGAACCCTCTCAGGGACCACTGATGGTTCCTGTACCCCTGGTTGAAAAACCCAGCTATAAAGCATTACACTTCTTTATAATAATTTCCACTATTTTCAATTCATCTTATAGTCTGAGGTGAATTAGACTATGATTCAACTTAAAAGATCACATCACCAATTTTAAACCTGCCTTCATATAAGTGTTCTTCTAATGTTCATGATATAATGCCACATTCTAGAAAGTGAAGACCTTCCAGCAGAGGACGCAGGCTGCGATAGCAACCTCATTGAACAAACCGATAAAGGATTCAGATGTGCCATAGATGTCCCAAGTGTTCTTTTCAAGTGAGTTGTTGATTAAAAAAAAACAATGTCAACTGTATCTTGACTTGATGTGAAAATGGTGGCTAATAATATTCAGCCGTTATGCAGTACGGTATGTCATTTCCTTTAATAAAAACGTCCTTTTCTTTTTCATTATTTTCATAGATACATCATAGGAAAGAAAGGAGAGACGCGGAAACGTTTGGAGATGGACACCAAGACCACCATCAACATACCGAAACAAGGCATGGAGGGGCAGATTGGTGAGCTTAAACCATGGGCTTAAAAAAAACATCAGTGGTTCCCAATCCCACATCAGGAGCAATTTGGGATTCAGTGCCTTGCCCAAGGACACTTCGACATGTGTATTATTATACAGCAGGCCCGGATCTAACATCTCCCAATTGGGGGGAGCAGGCAAAAATGGTATGGGGGCGACTTCATCGCTGGTGTCGCTTCGCACCATGGGCGATGAAGTTGCACCCCATACCATTTTCCGTTACAGGACTTATATTAGTCAAGTAAAGCATCAATAATAAGCATCAATAATAATATCAGTTGCAGCAGACACACAGCATGCATAAAGCTAAAGGTCTGACTCAGAGAGTTTTCTGTTTTCAATGATGAAATTCTGTTGGTTTAGTGGTGACACAGCTGTAGTTAGTTAGTAGCAGTAGTAGTGTTTCAATTCATTTTAATTATAAGCAGTTTAATTTGAAGTATCCTTGAAATTTGGGTTCTTTGCCATGTCATATATCAATATACACCAGGGCTTGACACTAACTCTTGTTCCCGCTTGCCCGGAGCAAGTAAAAAATATGGTCGGGCAAGACTGCTACCTGGTTGCCCGATTGGGCAAGTGTATGACTTAGTTCGCTATAACACAACACAAGATTTGTCTTGAAGGTGGTCATTGTGCTATGCCTCTGCATCTTTCCCTGCTTTCTAGCTAGCTCTCCTATCTCTCTCCCAGGTCCATTTGGTTCCAAACTATTATTTCCTGGCGACCACTATGGTCTGTAACCACTGTGGGAAACACTGATTTACGCTGATTTCCAAGTTGAATATTTACTGTAGCTGACTGTGACTTAAACAAAACATAGTCTTTGATTGCAAAAGGAAATGTTTAAAGCACCCAAGTAGAAAGTAAACTTAAACACAAAATTTACAATATATTTTGGGGGCAAGTGACCATGACCTGAGGGCAAGTAGAACCTGACTTGCGCTTGCCCGATGTGCAAGTGCCTCGGAGATCTTAGTGTCAACCCCTGATACAGTACAGTATGTTCCATCTCTTCCTCTCTGCCAGTGATCAGCGGTGCCCAGAGGTCGGCGGTGTCCTCTGCAGTCACGCGGGTCGAGGTCCTGGTCGAGAGCTTCCGCAAAAAGCAGCCGTTCACACACTTCCTGTCGTTTCCTCTCAGCACCGCACGCGTCCAGGAAGGCTTTCTGAGGTTTAAAGAGGAGGTCCTGGAGCAGTGTTCACAGGTACTGTACACATGACAGCACACCAGGGTTCATAACATTAAAGTAGGACTGTTGAATGATTAAACATTTTAAATCAGATCACAGCTTCAAAATTAGCTTAATCATGATTAATTGCCATGCATACATACATGCCATGTTTTCCTGTACAGGATTTGAACATTTAAAAAAAAGAAAACTAAACAGATTTTTTTTAAATATCTATCAAAATAGGTGATCTTTTTTATTTTATTTTTTCTCAGTGAGAAAATGCTCAGTGGATTGTGTCAGTGTGTACATGCATTAATTGCGATAAATCAGATCAATCAACAAAATCGGTTAATTTCATTAATTCGTTATTTCCATCAGCCTTAAATTAAAGTGATACTAGGTAGTTTCCTGAATGGCTAAAACACCAAAAGGGGTCCTGCCCAAGTTCATCATGTACATGTCTAACAATAGAAATCTGGATTTAATAAAAGAGCATATTTAAAGAAGGAAACCGACATCTCAGTAATTCAAGACGGTGCCGGAGCCAAAAAATAATCAAATTGTGAAAGAAAAGGAATGTGCGCACAAAATATACAGGGCAATCTGCTCCCCATATTTTATTTTAACCTAGGTTAAAATAACCTAGTTTCTGACGCTAGATTCTAGTTTCTGACACTATATTCTAGTTCCTGAAGCGAGATTCTAGTTTCTGGCACTAGCTTCTAGTTCCTGACACTAGATTCTAGTTTCCGGCGCTAGGTTCTAGTTTCTGTTTTTCTGAAAAAAATCTCTTTGTGTCAGTGTTCAGTATATTTCATGCCAAGGACCCCCAGAATTCTCTTTATTTGGCTTAGGAGGACCTCCAACAGAAAACATGTTCTAGGGATCCCCCAGAAGCAAATATTTGAGTTAAAAAGGTTTGCTTCTGAAATAGTATATTCAAAGATCTGTGCCAAATTCTCACAAATTTTCAAAAATATTTTTCTATAGCTAAAGTATAACATAATGCTTAGAACACCAGAACGCGTACAGTACAGAAAGGGTTAATAAAAGAGCAATCATTTCTTTCACAATTTCCAAGCAGTTTATGGGACCTACCCTTTTTAAAGTTTTTTGTTATAATTGAACTCTTTGTGATTATACTGTAGGATCACGGAGTAGAAGAAAGCATCTTCCAAAACCCCGCCAAGCTTCACCTGACCGTCGGTACCCTGGTCCTGTTGAGTGACACTGAAGTGACCAAAGCATGTGAACATCTGCAGGAGTGTCACAACTTCATCAGGTAACAGCAGAGCTCAGTTAGAGTTCAGATCCCATCATTCTGGCTTCAAGGCTGCTTTCAGAGCCAAGAGAGGAGTTTTGTTCTGGTGGTGCAAATGTTGATATATTTGGGAGTAAAACCATTCCGCTAACAATGTAAGCAGACTTCTTCTTGCCTTGACAAAAACAAGTTCTGATAGCAGGATACTTTTGCACAGTGAACTCTATTATACATATTTGATGCTCTGCAGTGGAGATGGGCTGAGAGCCCTCTGCTGGACAAATGACGCTCCTACAATCTGCTCCTCTCCTCAGCTCAAAAATCCTCAGGTCTCAAAATTGCAACCATTTTGGTTGCAAATATGCACCTGGAATTTAATCTGTGCAAGTTAAAGGGATAGTTCAGATTGTTGGAACTTAAATTGTATGAAATACTGTCCATTAATATAGAGTCCCGTGGTGGGAGTTCTGCTCCGGTTTTGGTAAATAATAAGTAGCTCCAGTCATTATGTGAAGGTCACTGGGGCCACGCAGTAAAAGTAAGTTAATCCTTAAAACTAAGATAATTTGTATTGTTGAATTATTTCGAAAAATATTAGGACTTCCTTCGTTCATTTTTGACACTGTGGCGCTCATAGCGTGCCTCAGAGTGGCGTGCTATTAGCCGTGAACACTGCTATTTTGGGGGGAGAATGTGAGAATGCAGCACACATCTTTCAGTATGTTCTTTCAGAGGTAATATTTTGTAGAATCTGCCATGTCACAACGAAATTAAAAGGAAATTTAAAGGAAATTAATTCTGCCCACGGGATGATATTTAATTTCTCTCTGTTGGCCCGCAGTGCATTAGTACCCCCTTCCAGTAATATCGGTGTAGCCAAAAGCCATGTGTTAACCATGTGCCTGCCGTCACCAGAGACCTGACCGAGGGAAAGCCCCTCCCCCTGGAGGTGACGGGTGTGGAGTACATGAACGACGACCCTGCCGCCGTGGACGTCCTGTACGCCAAGGTCAACGCCAAGGACGGGACTGACAAGTAAGTGAAGCAGGGAACCCCATCCTTCCTGCAGCCAGTAATTTACAGTATATAAAGTTTGGGTGTAACAGGAAGACTCGGCCCTGAGTATGGACAGAGTTATACTGTTTTAAACTCTGTTCACTTCATGGGCTCAGTCCAATGGACGGCTCTATCGTCAAGTTGTGTTTCACCATGTTAATGTTTTTTTCTTTTAGGGCCTATTTTTTCTGGTCCTAAAAAAGAAGTACAATCTAAAAAAAAAAATGTGGTAATATCCCTCTTTTGTCCCTCTTTCAGTCTGCAACAGCCCTCCCGAGAGCTCAGTTTTCGTAGCCCTCAATGTCGCAACAGTATTATTTGGGCTGAGCCTTGTGTATTCAAAGTTTGCCTCAACCTTGATTATTACAGCTTCACGCTGTCTTCTGCCAAGTCTCTACCTAACATGGATTTATTCTTACTGCAGTTGCATGGTACTCGTTCATTCGTTTATTTGTGTGTGTGTGTGTGTGTGTGTGTGTGTGTGTGTGTGTGTGTGTGTGTGTGTGTGTGTGTGTGTGTGTGTTTGTGTGTGTGTGTGTGCGTGTGTGCGTGCGTGCGTGCTCCAGGTTGCAGGTGATGGCTGACCGGCTCGTAGAGCACTTTGTGTCTGCAGGGTTGATGGTCAAGGAATGGGACAGGGTCAAGCTGCACGCCACCGTCATGAACACGCTGTTCAGGAAAGACTCTGCAGGTAAAAAAAAAAACAATATTGAAACCGCCTAATGATAATTCACACTTAACCACAAAGGCCTGAGGTCGTCCATTCTACAAATTGTTTTTTTTCCCCAAATCCTAACAGTACGTTTTCAGTGGTTCTGAAAACCTTTTCATGTGAACCCTCTAAAAAGCTATTCATTGAAGTTTTATTTATTCTCAAAAATACCCTGAGTAACTAATTTTTGTGACATCGAGCATACAAAATATAAATGACAAACGTCACAGTACATCAAAGAGAAATAAGAACAGAGGGTATACAGTACATATGATATAAAATGCATAAGATGTGCAAATGAAAGCTAAGATAAGAAAGATGGGAAAAAAATCTAAAAACAGTTATATGTATGTATTCTCGCCAGTGTTTTAAAACAACTCAGCAGTACCAATGTGGTCCATTTTAATGTGGTTTGCAAGTTCCCTCATGGACCACAGAATATCGGTCAGTGTGGTCATCAATATTTCATGTCAAGGACCCCCAAAATCATCATGGCTGCCGAAACGCATCTGAAAATATGTTGTTCCCCCCAGAAGCAAAAATATTTGATTTAAAAATGTGCTACATTTTCACAGTCGCCCCAGAGGCGGCACAGCAGTTAAGGTTACATACAGGTAAACAAAAAATAAAGCACTGTGGTACACATATAGAAAAAACAAAACCAAAAAACAAAGCAGAATTTAAGTATGGTGTATCGAGAAGAATAAAATTAAATACGGGGCAAACAACAATAAAAAGATAAAAACAGTCGATCAGCATCATAATAATCAAATAAAGTGAACTGCAATAAGTGCATTTCTGTGTCTTGTCATAGGGAAAACAAGACAAAAAAGTTAACATACAGTACAATGCCAAATAAAAGGAATGTCCACTGGTCAGTGCCAAGAAAGTGTGAGTAGTGGAAAAACAAACGGCAAAGGAATGCTCAGAAAGTCTTAAGGTCAGAGTTGAACTTAGTTTGTTGCTTTATAAATACATAAATTACACAATTACATAAATAATAATCATAATACAAAATAATAAACAATAAACTGTGGGCGAGTTCCTACGGCACCACAGGTGCGCACCAAATCACGTCAGAGCACATCCTCTGGTGTACTATTGCTATTCTAGAACAGAGGCATCAGGCAGCATCAAGCTCTCCACCCTCCCTTGTTGCTCCCATAACTGTGGACAGTGTGTGCTTTCCAACTACTCTTAACAATTGCTTCATTCACTTTGGCCATGGAAAAAGTCCAGCCCTATAGTGGCCACCAACCGACCATGATGTTTTTTTGTGTTTTGTTTTTGACTTTACTGGGCTGCAGTACAGCAGCACAAATGAGTGGCAGGTTGAGTGCTGACCATGTTTACCAGGTCAGGAACAAGGACTGCTGTTTTTGTGTTTACTCCGTCAGTCTCCGCCTTGTGTTGGCCGCCTTGTTGAAAATGTTTTTCACACAAATACAGCGATGCTTTATTCCCAGTTGGCATCATCTCTTATGCCATGGCAACGAAGCTTGTTTAATACAGTTAAAATTGGGACAGCATCTGTGTAATAGGTTAATTCAAGCTGAACGCTGACTGGGGACATGGGTGTAATTTTTCTAATGATGATCACAATGTTCTCATGTGAAAGTAAACAGTCCAGGAGAAGAAAGAGATGTTCTTATATTTGTTTTTATCTGTATGTGTTCTCAGAATTCAACCATGCCCACGCTCCATTTTCGTTACATGCTAAACCCCTTATCCCAAATCCTTAATTTTGTTTTTACTATTTTGAAAAAACCTTTTGGAATATTTCAACATGTCAATCTATTAACATGTTGTGAGCTTGTAGACTGGCCATTTGAACTACTGAAATTGTTTTTTTTTTTAAATAGTTTAAAAAGGCAAAGAAGGGGTTTAGCGTTAACAGAAATGGAGCCCTTCATGTCCAAAAGGTTGCCGACCCCTGCTTTAGAGGAAGCAACCTGATAGGTTGTAACAGCCGTGTTTAACCCACCGTAACAGTACGGCTAATCACAACAGATAATTCAGCTATTCTTTTCACTCGGAGCGCTGCAGCAGACAGTAGGATAACTACAGTAGTTTATTGGGACATTTGGGGTCGTTGTGATCTGTCATTGAAAACATAATATCTTTTGGTGATTAGTGTAGTTTTAAAGTAGTATGCCACACTAGAAGGCTTTCCTACCTTATTTGCAAAAGTGGCCCAGCTGTTATTGTATAATAATAATGATAGTAACATGGGATGTTTTTTACTTACTTACTGTTGTTTACTTGTTTACATTGCTCCAAAATTCATTGTTTAAGCTATATGGTATCTCCACCATAGCAACAGCATTAAGTGTGAAAACAAAAATATCTAATTCTAGACATTCTAAGCCTATAGTGGGGAAATGACAACTGGACCACTTTTTTGGATATTAGCACAAGTCATCTCTTCTTGGGGTCCCAGCAAAAAAAGAAAATCAGATGGGGGTCCATGTGACTAAAAACGTATAAATGTGTGCGTCCTTGGCACAGAACAACTTTGGGATAACTTTGAAACATCTGATTTAGAACGTTTAGACATTTTTGTTTTCGGCTTCACGTCTTAGAAGCATAACATACAAAGATATGCTCTTTGGTGCTGTGTTAAGCTGTTTAGTCAGCACATCCTTCACACTGTGTTTTGTTTGTTCTCTCTGTCTCCAGCTGAAGACAGGGGAGCACAAGGACGACAAAACACCAGAGACAGAGAGGCGTTTGATGCTCGAAACGTATTAAAGGTCAGCCACCCTGTTGTTATGATGCCACACACCATGCCTCTCTGTTACTTCAAATACTGCTGAATGACAATATGATATTGTGACTGATACTGTCCCCCTAATCAGTGTTTTGGATTTTCCATTTTAGTATAGTTTTAGTTAGGTTGTGCATATTATTTTCAAATTCAGTTCGTTTTGGTCCGTTTTTAGAGCGAGTTTGCTAGTTCTGATTTATTTATTTATTTATTTATTTGTGTGTGTGTGTGTGTGTGTGTGTGTGTGTGTGTGTGTGTGTGTGTGTGTGTGTGTGTGTGTGTGTGTGTGTGTGTGTGTGTGTGTGTGTGTGTGTGTGTGTGTGTGTGTGTGTGTGTGTGTGTGTGTGAAAGCTTAGTTTTAGTTTCAGTTATTTCTTTTTTTTTCCCAACTTTGATTGATGGAACTCATTGAATGAACTCATTCATTAGAAAAGATACCTTTTTTAAAAACGTTAACTCAACAATAATGGTATGCATGTAAATGTTGCTAAAAAGTCTATAATTTCAGTTAGTTTTAGACAGTTTGGTGAACACACAATACAGTTTTAATTTAGTTATTGTTTCGTTTATTGATTTTTAGTTTTTATTGGTCTCAGTTAACTCTTTTTATATTCTAGTTTTAGTTAACTATTATAGCCCTGCTCTAACCCTTCTGAGGTGGCCATGCTTTTCATTTATTGTTTTATTTTATTTATAAATATTGTTTTATTATTTCTTGCTCATTGGTGTGCTCAAAATGTGGAGTGTATTAGGAGGACACTATCGATCACCAAAAAAACAAAGATTTGGTGATCTTTGGTTTATCATGGTTAAAATGAAGATTTAAGTTATAATGGGTTTGTGCAGCTAAAATCAAATATGATATCTAAATACTGAATCGTGCAACTTATAAACTCTGTGGGGTTTTCACATGAGCCAGGCCTCAGAAAACACAGAGGACATGTCCTGGGTGTCCTCAGTGGTAGTTACAACCATGCTGTTATTTTAGTGCCTCTGTTATTATGGACCAGCCTGCCCTCTGGTGGATCCACCATAAATTTAAAACAAGAACAAATCTTATCTAATGTTCCACTTCCCACTTCCCTGACAAATGTTGCACAGGGTTGAGAGTATTGATTTTTGGATAGACTGAATGAATGCCCTTTGTCTAATGTTACTTTTGGCAGAAGACTCCACAGACCTATCAAAACATTAAATCCGGGAAAGCGTCTGTCTAGTTTTATATATATTGTATTGTGTGTGTGTATACATACTGTAGATATCCCCAGCTAAGTGATGTTGACAGTTGGTAACCAAATGGACCCTTATAGATCTGTAACTCTTGTGACAGCGTAAAATGAAACCAAATGGATCCGCACTGGTCCATTTGGTTTCATTTTTACGCTCTCAAGAGTTAAATATGTAAACATCTGAATGACATTTTTCCAGGTTATCTCTCCTAAATTGTGGACACACACTTGAAAATCCTTAGTTTTGGGTTCCGAGAGACTAAACTCAACATCAAATGGTGGTCCGTGGCTAAAATGCAGAATAAATAGTGGGCCCCTGGTATGAAAATGGTTGAAAACCCCTGTCCTAGATGACTATTTCTAATGCAATTGATGTTTACCTCTTGCCTAAGTTGTACAATTGAGACATCTTGCCGTGTCATTGCAGAACTTCGGCGCCTTTCAGTTCGGAGAGTTGGACCTGACTGCCGTCCACCTGTCCCAGAGGTATTCAACGGATTGCACAGGATACTACACCTCTGCTGGCAGCATCACACTGTCATGATGGCCATGGTTTTTCACTCTGGTAAGATATATAAGGAATGCACATTTTAATTTCCAGAACCACGGTAGAGACTCTTATGTCGTAACCGTGAGTGTCCAGGAGGTGGCAGTATAATGCAGTAAATAAATGGCAATCAACTAAATCAGAGGTTTTCAACCTTTTTAATACCAGGGCCCACTATTTATTCAGAATTTGACCCCACCATTTGATGAGAATTTAGCCCCACTGATGCCAAAACTAAGGATTTATTTTGCTTTTGTCCACAATACCAGGCTGGATTTGGGGAAACAAAAGAGTCAAACATACAGATCAAAATGACCATTAATCTTCTACATTCTCTAGTTGTGTAGACTAATTCACAAGAAATATTTTAACTCTTGAGAGCGTAAAATGAAACCAAATGGACCGGCAAGGGTCCATTTTGGCTCTCAAAGAGTTACAACTGGTTAACCAACTTTCCATCATTTAGCCTGGGCACCACCTGGAATCCTCTCAGGGACCACTGAGGGTCCCTGGACCACCTGTTGAAAACCCCTGAACTAAATGAAGGATTGTTGTGAGTGTATACCGTTTCCGCTCACTGCGGAATTTATCAGAGAGATTTCATCCTGGCCTGGTAGAGACCTGTGGCTAGTTTATTTTTCTCCTTTTTTCCCTTTTTTCATTTGTCATTTCTCGTACATTTGCCCGTTCACTCACGCTTCACGCAGACAGCAGAGGAAAGTATACAAGGTTGAAACCTGCTCAGTTGAGGGAAAGGGTTGTACGGAATGCCAATGGCATTTTTATCTTCCCGATATGGGCCATTTAATGGCAAATGATGTAAATAGTACAGTAAAATATGGTAGCGCAACAACATCAACTGAAGTGTAACTCAGTAAATTCCATGAATGCTAAATGGTCCGTTTAAATAGCGCCTTTACCCAAGGCGCTTTGCATAGAATGCATTATATTCATCCTTTCATGCACGCATTCAGACACCCATGATGGAGGAATCCATGCAAGGCACTAACCAGCAAATCAGGAGCAATTAAGGGAGTTTTGCCCAAGCCCCCAGCTCCCATTTCATATCATAATGTGATAATTTACGTGTCATTGGAATGGTACAGGCCCAAATGTCTAGGCCAAATTGTTTTGGTTCAAAACCCAAAAGAGAGGTTTTGATTGATTGATTGATTGATTTAGTCTTAGGACTCATACAGACATTTACATCAAGGCAACAGTCAAACATTGCCCCGCCCCCTCAATTCATTTCCAATGGGAGTCACATGTTTGAAAACAGCAGACATGATCCTTGTAGGTCTGCTGCTCCCAACTATGTGACTCCCATTGGAAATGCAGTGTTGACTTTGGAGACGGGTAGACAGCCAGATGCACTGCTGCCTCGATGTAAATGTCTGTATGGGCCCTTTTCAACAACACACATTTAGTATTGTGTCTTCTGAAATTCATTTAGTCTAGTCTTAGTCTTCAGATATTTTAGTCTAGCCTAGTTTTAATATAAAAAAATGTCTCATTTTACTTTTTTTTAGTTTCCAATGACTGGTAACAGCCTGTAAGGCTTTCAGGCGGGTGCATAGGCAGGTACAAATGTATTCAGAATAAATGCACAGCGAGGCCGGCACACCGTCTACCCTTTTGCAAAATGAACTTTAGAAATAAGAAGCAACGTTGCCTCTTATTAAAGCTTATTTTGTAAGCGCAGGCCTCTCTGTGCAATTCTGCGCAATTCCGTACATTTATTCTGTATGAAATTTATTCAGTAGAAATAGTATTAAGTAACAACCTTGATTTTTGTGACCCCGCTCTCCTGAAAAGGTATGCAGTACATACTGCAGATATGACATTTATTCAAGGCAAGCTGATCTGCAGTGTTCTTTTACAATAGATCCACAGAACAAATTACTCTGTAGAACAGGGGTGGGCAATTATTTTTCCCAAGGGGCCAAATGAGATATATAAAATATTGTGAAGGGCCAAGACTAAAGGCTGAACTAAAGTCTGCGTAATATTCATTTAATTTCAAGATAAAGGTAAGAGCCATTTTGACACCAGGGCCCACTATTTATTCAGCATTTGAGTCACGGACCACCATTTGATGAAGCCCCACAGAACCCAAAACTAAAGATTTATTTTGCTTTTGTCCTCAATGCCAGACTGGATTTTGGACATTCTCTAGTTGTGTAGACTTTGGGCTAATTCATGTGATGAATATTTTAACTCTTGAGAGTGTGAAAATGAAATCAAATGGACCTGCAAGGGTCCATTTTTAATAGTTTAAAAAGGCAAAGAAGTTAAGGGATCAGGGGTTTAGCGGTAACGAAAATGGAGCCCTTGGTCTGAACCAGGTCGATGGGTCTGAATCAGGCTAGAGCAGAGCAGTGATCCGGACAGACAGAGATAATCCCGTACAGTCAGGCATCCGTCTGAGAGTCAGAGAGTTGGTGCCTCTGTCACGCTGTCACAGCCCAGGCCTATGGGGCGGAATCCTGTCCCGTCCGCTGTGTCGTGCCCTTTTCCGACCCCCTGCCCCCGCTGGCGATGGCCGCTGCTTGGCATTCACCAGGACAACTGCAGGCTGGCCAGAAGTCACGTTGATTGGCGTGTGTGTGTGTGCGTGTGCGTCCATCAGCTTTGACCATCTTATTCGGACTTTTCACCAGACGGTTCATTGCTGGTTGAGGATGTGCAAAAGCAGGGAACACTAGCAGAGCATGAAGATTATTTTTGAAGTTGAAGTGAAAGAAGCGGAAGAGAGCCCAATCATCAACCTCTAAACTTGCACCAAGCAACATGATTTTTAGTACAACCGTAGATCACTGCAGCAGGAGGGGCGAAATCCATTTACGAATTATAACGGGTCACGGACGTACACAGGATCTACAAAACGTGAAGGAGGCAGTGCACTGCACTGGATTACAGGGCATGCCTGACCCAGAGGCTCAATGTGGTAGTTTGTCACATTCAGTAGATCATTTGCGACCAGATGTAATTTCCTGGGGTTTAATAGGACTATAGTAATTTTTTTTTTTTTTTATTTAATCACTTTAAAATTTTGTAAACAAATGTGTATTTAGGACCATGGACAAATCCCCCCTTTATTAGCTAAAATCCCTAAAACTAAAGAAAGCAAGGAATGTAAAACAAATAATACCCAATTTTTACTTTCTCTAATAACAATATAAAACATAAAACTTGGTTGGAAAAAAAAGTTGTCCTTTAAGCTAGGCTAATGTCTAACTACCTTTACGTTTTCATAGATATCTCTTGTTGAAACTGACATGTCTTGCGTCGGCGTAGTAGTAGTAACATGTTCGTTCGGGCTGCACTTGACGTTTGTCTTCAAGTGTGTTTCGCAGATGCTAGTCTTGCATCTGTTGTTTTCTGTCTCCGATGCCTCTCTGAGGCATAATTAGTTTGTTCTGTGCTTCCTGCAGAGGGATGTTCCCACCCCGACCCCAGAGGATGCACCGTTTGCTGCACATGTGTGTGTCTCCTTCCTTTCAGCGATACGCAGGGGCGGATCTAGGCATGGGCATGGGGGGGGGGGGGGCAATGCCCCCCTAAATACACAGCCTGCCCCCCCCCAAACACGATGGCAAGCAAAACACCCCAAGATATTTCAAATTAAAGTGCTTATATTTAAAATGATGTGAAACACTACTACTGCTACTAACTAACTACAGCTCACCACTAAACCAACAGCATTTCATCATTGAAAACAGAAAACTCTCTGAGTCAGACCTTTAGCTTTATGCATGCTGCGTGTCTGTTGCAACTTCAACAACAACTGATGTTATTATTGATGCTTAATTGCGTAATAAAAGTCCTGTAACAGAAAATGGTATGGGTGCGACGGGCGATGAAGCCGCGCCCCTCCAACATGTTCTCTTGCCCCCCCAAACGGGACATGTTACATCCGCCCCCGGCGATACATACTGATAAAAGACGCTCTGCGGGGCCACCGGCATTCGCTACACTCGGATCTCTTTCATTGTGCTTTTGAATTCCTCCTTTCGGGCGGCATCAACACAAGTGTTGCATCCGCTGGGCTGGAAAGAAGGTAGTTGACATCATGGAGGTCATATTTACCAGAGCAGTGTTGTAAACACACACACACACACACACACACACACACACACACACACACACACTGTGCCATTGACATTTCTGCTTCATTCTGTGTAGGAGGGGAAAAACGCTTGAAACACCTTGAATTTGCGAAAGAAAGAAAGAAAAAAATCCCATTTATTTTTATGGATTTTTACTTCAGTCGTGATCCCCAAGAATTACACTCACAGTTTAGGAAACAGTGCTGTACTGTGACATATGATGGCATATTTAGGCAAAGTTTCAGTCAATTTCCAGCTATTTTGACTAAATCCCAGTTTGAGTATTTAATTTCATGCCCATTTTCAAAATTGGACAATGTGCAAAGCTGCTTGCTTTGGAAATGGGTCTCACTTTCCCGGATTGTGCCCGCTGGCACGGTTCCGGAAGCATGCCACATAATATTCTCTGGCCTGACAGAGTGTTGCATGTTCGAGTCCCATTCGGGACGACCTTTGCTGCATATCTCTCCCCCTCTGTCTGTCCACTCTGCGGCTTATACAACGGTGCGGCCAATCGTTTTTCCAGGTTCCAGGTGGGCTCCGCAGACTAAATGATAGAAGGTTGGTTAACCAGATGTAACTCTTTGAGAACGTAAAAATGAAACCAAATGTACCCTAGCGGGTCCATTTGGTTTCATGTTTACACTCTCAAGAGTTATGATATTCACCATCTAAATTAGCACCACTTAATTAATAAGTCATAAGTCATGTCCATATTGGTCTAATTTTGATGTTTTGGCTCTTTTGTTTGCGGAAATCCATCCTGGAATTGTGAACAAAACCAAAAGAAATCTTTAGTTTTGGGGTCTGTGGGGGTCTGTGGGGTGACCACTGCTCTAACATGAAGCACCTGACTATAAGCCTAGTGCGGCTTATATTCAGGTGCGGCTTATACAAGGAAAAATCTTTATTTTGCCCCAAATTTAGCTGGTGCGGTTTACATTCAGGTGCGGCTTATAATCCGGAAATTACGGTACCAATAAAAGCGCGAAAGCCAAAAACAAATTTAAAAAAAAGCTGCAAGCAGCAATAAGACGGGATCAAGCAAGCACTGACAAAACAATGCTTTTTCATTAAAAACAAACAACAAAGAAACAAAATTCAGCTAAGCAATATATGTGCATTATGTGTGATGAAGGCCAACATTTTGTTTGAATAGATTGTCATCATTGACAATTGACAGACAGAGATAGCTTTCACCTAATGTGACCTGCCTCTCTGAGCAAACATTATGTGACTGATCATCATGTGACTTGAGTTAGCCATTGCAAAGCTCATCATGAAAGAGGTTGGTGACGGCACATTGTTGCTTATACAAAATCTGCTCCAATTGTTTTCTCATATTTATAGAAAAAGGTCATAAACACCTCAACAGGGTGGCGACAGGTTGGTGACAGGTCCACACCCCACCCACACACCCCGTATACAAAGTTATGTGTAATGGGGTTAATGTTCGAAGCTCCAGCTAGCTGGTTGACTGCCACCTTTTTTTAATTCTTCCTCACATTGTTGCTTCTACTAAATTCCGCTCTAGGTAATTGCCTTTGTGTCCTGTAATCTCCTGTCATGCTGACAAACTTTAACAATGACGGAGGTAAACACTACACTCCTCATGTAATGGAATGTGGGTGTGTGTCAAGTGTTGTTTTTTTATGATGATTTAGTGGCATGTCATTCATGTTTTCACGTACAAACTTCTCAATTCGGATATATATATTGGTCCATATCAGGTATAAGCATTCTTCAAACTGCTAAAAATGGCCGAAAATCAGAAGGCTTCATTTCTTCACAAAAAAAATGTTGTAATGATTTTTTTGGTCTGTATGGGTCTAACAATGGTCATGATCAATTTCAACCTTTTTCATACCAGGGCCCACTATTTATTCAGCATTCGAGCCACGGACCAGAGACATTTTAGCCCCACAGACCCCAGAACTAGATTTCTTTTGCTTTTGTCCACAATTCCAGGCTGGATTTTGGGGGAAAACAAAACATTCAAACCTACAGATCAAAATGACCATCAATCTTCGACATTCTCTAGTTGTGTAGACTTGGGCTAATTCACATGATATTAACAATATTATATAATATTATAATAATATTTTAACCCGCAAGTGTCCATTTGGTTTCATGTTTACGCTCTCAAAGAGTTACATCTGGTTAACCAACTTTTCCATCATTTAGCCTGGGGACCACCTGGAATCCTATCAGGGACCACTGGTGGTCCCCGGACAACCTGTTGAAAACCTCTGTACTACATCAAAATTCCTTTGATGGCTTGTACCCATGAAGTGCAGCCCGAACTCCATGTGTATTGAATGTGTCAACTGCACTATAAAACATGTCAAAAGCACTATAAAAGACCAATCGCTGTACATCTATGCCACCGGCATTGGCGTTAGGCATAACATTTATTAATTGCCTTGGATCAACAAGCATCCTAAATGTGCTTCTCCGAGGGGCAGCTTTTGAATGCTGCTACGCTCCTCAGGACATCTTAAATGCTATACATACAGCAATGTTTAAATTGCTGCTCTGAGGGCAGCTTTTGAATTCTTACTCTGAGAGCAGTTGAGCCCTCCTGACTGCATAATGTGCCTTAAGAGCATTGCCAGCTACGTTTGAGAACGAAAACATTGAAATTCATGCAAGAGAAGTTCCTCTTTTAACATGAACCGCTAAAGCAGTGTTGACAACTGCCAAAATCCAAAATGAACTAGTAGTACTAACAAAGTGCCCTAGAATGTGCTAGAGCAGTGGGTTTTCAACCATTTTTATTTATTCTGCATTCGAGCCACAGACCACCATTTGATGTTGAGTTTAGTCTCTCGGACTAATTTAGAAGAAATAACTGGCAAAACGTTGGTCAAAAATTAGGTAATTCAGATGTTTAAATATAATTTAACTCTTGAGAGCGTAAAATGAAACCAAATGGACTCGTAAGGGTCCATTTGGGTCATTTTACAAACTCAAGAGTTACAAATCTGTAAGGGTCTATTTGGTTACCAATGGTCCTTTCTAGGAAGCAAAGAGGACTTGCTTCCTAGAAAGGAGGACTATCATAGGAGGAAAAATATATCTCTGGCGCCTGTCAACCAATTTCGCCCCAACTCACCAGCAAAAAAGCACTAGATTTTCCGCCAGGAATTTTTCACTAATTTTTGCGTTATGGGGGCGTCTAAAAAATGCTAAATATAGCGACAAATGCACCAAGTTGGCATCAACACTGCGCTAAAGTCAACACAGCAGACATTTTATAGCCAGGGATGGCTCCAGGGGGGGACATGGGACCCCTCATTAGCCCCCTCTGATGGAAGCTTAGCCCCCCATCCACCCTCCAAACAAGCCCAACAGACTGAATTCAATGTAAACAAAGATGCATTACCTCCCCCCACTAAACAGACAGCAACCCCCCCATAGCGCTCCTGATTTTCCGGAGCTGTCGCTGTTGATGGCTACATTAGCTAAATTAAATTAGCACCTTGCTAAGTTAGTTAATAGCGAGCAAACTTTCGCTTAATGAAAGTAGCACTTGCTCAATGAAATTGAACGCTGCCCTCTCCTCGGTCAGACCACATTCCAAGGCATATAAGTCACATCTGTGTTTTGCACACACACACACCAACCTATAAAAAATAATGAAGCTGACAGAAATCGGCCCACATCTAACGGCGTGCTGTCGTTCTGCCAGGCTCTGCCTGATAACCACAGTGTGTCAGGTTGTCCTATTAACAGGCATGAATAATAAGATTGTTTGCTTTCTTAGGAAGCTGTTGGCAGACTTAAAATGATGAGAGAGAGAGAGGAGAGAGAGATGTCGGTATACAAATGCCTCCCTTTCAAGCAGATCCCAGTGAATCTTAACTGGATATCATTAGGACTGAGATATGACAGCACACCTTCCTGGGGACCGGCAGTGTTCCATTAAGCCTGACGCGCACGCTTCCAATCGAGCGCCAACGGGCGTTTGCGTTCCACACTAATCACCGTCTACTGCTAATGGGCACTAGGAAAAAAAGGGGGGGGGAGGCTTATAGTTGACGGACGGACACCCCGAGTCTGGAAGAGGATTTGAAGTTGTCTGGATGCTCGGTGTGGCGTCTCTGTGCGAAGCAGCAGGGGCGGATGTAGGCATGTGCATGGGGGGGGGGGGCAATGCCCCCCTAAATGTCCTGACTGCCCCAACATGATGGCATGCAAAGAACCCAAATTTCAAAGATATAGTGCTTACAGTATATTTAAAATGATTTGAAACGCTATCCTCCTAACTACATTCGTGGCACCACTAAACCACCACCGTTTCAACATTCAAAACATTTGAGTCGGACCTTGAGCTTTATGCATGCTGCGTGTCTGTTGCAACTTCAACAATCGATGATGTTATTGATGCTTTACTTGCCTAATAAAAGTCCTGTTACGGAAAATGGTAGGGGTGCGGCTTCATCGATGAAGCCGCCCCCCATAGCATTTTCGCCTGCCCCCCCAATTGGGAAATCTTACATCCGGGCCTGCAAAGCAGGCTGGTGATCCCTGCGGCAGTCTTTTTATCATTCAGACAACTGCTGAGTGAGGAGACCATACCTGCAGCTGTCGATGTGTGTTTACCACCGGATCCATCCACATGAGAGGAGAGAGAGAGAGACAGACTCTTGTGTTGTTTGAATAGTAGCTTGTCACCAGGGCAAGAGCTGCCTTTGTGTTGTTGTAAAATTCTGCAGGAATTGAATAGGTGATGAAAACACGGTGGATATACCTTTTTAGCTCGTAGGGTGTGGCGGGCGCAATAATTCACCTACACTGTTGATGGTGCACAAGATTCGATACAAGATTCGATGGTGCACGAGATTCGATATACTAGTAGTAACACACCCATGCTATGGTCCAAATAAACAAAGTCCACTCCCACAACGCCAGAGGGAGGTTCACAAACCAGGTGTAACCCAGATTTGGCACAAATACTGGACTTAGGGCACTATTTTTATTGTCTTAAGTATCAGGTCTTAAGTCAAAACTTGGATTGTGGCAAAGCCACTCAAAACAGCCAAACAGCTTTGCCATCTCCAAGTTTTGACTTAAGACTTAAGACCTGATACTTAAGGCAATTAAAATAGGGCCCTTAATTCTTTTCGCTCCTCTGCCACCAAAATGTGGAACACCCTACCAAAGGTCATTAGGACATGCAAATCCCTTGACTCTTTCGAAACCGCTCTAAAGGAGGCCCCATAAAAGTATGATCTCTCCCACCTTTTCCCCTTCTTGTATATTGCTCTTTTCCCATTTACCTCCATGATCTGCTGCTTCTCATTTTATGGAAGTGAATATTTGTGTCTCTAATGTTTGATGCAATAAACAGGGTGGCTGCCATAGTAAACAAGTGTATTCTAAACTAGTTAACTGGTCAGTTATCAGTTTTGCGTTGAGTTGTCAGTGTTGTACTTGAATTGTACTGTAAATCTCCAAGCTGTTAATAAATATTGCAATCAATCACTCAATCAAAGCCTGTAAGTCCCATGATAGAGGAACACTTAAGGAGTTGAACTTTTGTGCTTGTAGTCGACCTGCAAGCTTGCAGATCACCAGTTTTTATTGAATTTTATTGAATGGATTTTGTGTAGTGGGAGAAAAAAGGTGTTGGGCCAAATACAGACCCCTGGGGGACTGCAATCAATGGAGTACATAGCTTTTTAGTGGTTAAAAGGAGAGCTGAAACTACAGCAAAGTGTGTACTTTGCTCTCGGGAGATTAATATCTCTCTTCTCTACCGGTGGCTCTTGCAATCAGTCATGTCGTATCTTATCATCTTCAGCCTTTTAATGTGCATCCAGGGAATTTGTCACTCACTTCATTCATCTCTTGCTATCATCAGCCGCCGCTGTGTTGTGCAAGTGTAGAATCCCCTGTATGGCTTGCTGCAGCTAATTGTATTCGCCCGAGGCAGATTTTTGTTCTGTTTTTCGACTATAGCGATAGATCATGCAGCAGATCATTTGGAATAACTGTCACGTTCTTATGTCCATTGTTCACTTTTAATTGAAGAGGTACTGCAAACTCTGGCGCCCTGGATGTGGCTGCCTGCCGTGCACTACGAAACACACTGCTCTGCTGCACTTTTAATAGCTGTGCGACCCGGTTTGAACCCAGATGAATTAGATCTATACAATGTTTGTTTATTTATTTTATTACTTGGTGAGCAGAGCGAGCGCAAGTTAAGCGGTCGGTTCATGGTCGTCCATCGCAATACTCCAATTGGCCGGTTTAGTTTGTTTTTGGGTTGCTTGCTCTGCTCACGCACAAGAAGGCCATGGCCTACTTGTACGCAGCGTTCAAGGTGGCACTCTACCAAGTGCTGATCTGATTTATTATGTGTTTTTCTTTGTGCTGTACGCCAGGGGTTTTCAACAGGTGGTCCGGGGACCACCAGTGGTCCTTGAGAAGGTTCCAGGTGGTCCCCAGGCTAAATGATGGAAAGTTGGTTAACCAGATGTAACTCTTGAGAGTGTAAAAATGAAACCAAATGGACCCTTGCGGGTCCATTTGGTTTCATTTTTACACTCTCAAGAGTTAAAATATTCATCATCTGAATTAGCACCACTTAATTAAGAAGTTTACACTGTTTTGTTGGCAAAATACAGCCTGGAATTGTGTACAAAATCAAAAGAATTCTTTAATTTTAGATCTTTGGTGTGAAAATGTAATCAAATGGTGCTCCGTGGCTCAAATGCTGAATAAACGGTGGTCCCTGGAGTCAAAAAGGTTGAAAACCCCTGCTGTACGCCTATATTTTTTATAGCGGGGCAGACAGTAGCTTATGGGGAGAGAGATGGGGGGAGGGGGATGACATCCAGTAAATGCCGTCGGGATCAAACCCGCGAACACTGCCAGTGCTGGACTACCAGCCAGGGTACCTGGACCGCTGAGCCGTGGCCTGGGCCTTTTCTTTTGTTTTTTACTCGATTTTAAAGGGATTTTAAAGTTATTTGCTTTCATTTTTGTTTTGTTTTTTGTGTTGTGAAGTTTAAATGATGAATACATTTTACGGAGCTTTCCACGGAAAGCTCTTCAGCATTTTGTATCAATATTAGTGGAAACAAATTGGTTTAGGACCGCCTAGTAAACAAGGGAAAAAAAGTTAGGGACCAGTTAAATTAATTTGTGTTTTGTTGTTTACTTTCTATGCAAAGACCATCCGCGGTAGGACCCTTGAGCCTCCCACTGCTTTGTGGGGGAAAAAAAGCAATTATGGGCTTATGGATGTTGTTCTGAAACAATTAGTTTGAGAGTAGCCTCCTTAGGATATGAAACACATTAATAATTACAGCAGATAGTGCGCTTGCTTTGTTTATTATGCTTGTATGCAGAGCTTTTGTTGTCTACTATACAATACATAGTTATAAAAACGATGTGCCTAACAAAATAATGCTGAAATAAATGTAAATGCCTTCATTATCCATTCTCTGTGTGGCCCTTGCAATGGGATTTCCACAACAGTGATGGAAACTAGATGAGTACAGTGCAATTAAGTACATAAATTAAGCTACCTTAAGTACAAGTATTTTATTTTTACTTTACCAGTGTATTTTCAGTTTTCAATAGATTTACTTCCACTCTGCTACTGTACATCGGAGGGGCTAATATTGAATGAATTAATCACTTTAGCCCTATATAAACTTTGGCGAATCTACTACTATAAAGACGTTTATACATTTTCTGCATCTCATAGTTGTGAAATAGGACATTATATGAGCACTTAGTTTTGACTTTTGGTCTATATTACTTAGGAAAGTAACTTCTTTACTTTACTCGTTACCCCTTAGACAAAGTAATATCATTACTTTACTTATTACTGGATTTGAAGAGTAATATATTACATATTACGTTATTACTTTCCCAAGTTCTCAGCATCGCTTTTGAAAAAATAGAGAAGTACAACATAATCCATTTATTACAAAATAAAGCAGCAAGCGATTTGTAGTGTACATAACTGCGCAGGATGCAGTGTGTGGACTGGATCTACAATCTACTGCACATCTCTGTTGTTACAGTACCTGTCAATAGCTTGTACATCTGTTCTATTTTTGCATGCAACAACAAGCTCATTTTAAAAAAGTAACTTGCCGTTACTTGCAAAGTAATGCGTTACTTATTACCCATTTTTGCAGAGTAATCTCGTTACTTTACTTTTTGGAGCAAAAGTAGTAATATTACAGTAATATGTAATCTAAAATTAGTTACTGCCCAACACTGGTTTTGACTTTTGGTACTTTTAAGTGCATTATACACTTATATGTTACAAGTAGAAGAAAATGCCGGCCAAAACGTTAAGCAAAAACATGACAATGTAGTAAAATGCTGTTGTAAACATAGCCACTATGTGGCATACCATTATCTTTTTTCCTACTTCTTCAGTTCCAGTTATCCAATGCACCTTTTCTCAGTTAAGGTGTGCAATTGTGCATAAGGATGTTTTTCTTCTTACTTTGTTATCACAAGTCATACATCTAACAGTATTTCTATATTATAGTATTGATACTTTTGACACAGTGGGCACGGTGGCACAGTAGTGGTAGTGGTAAGGTCCTGGATTCGATTTCCTCTAGGGACGCTGTGGGTGCTGGCGGCGTGTCTCCTCCTCTGCAGTGCCCATACCCAAGGCGGGGTTGGCGTTAGGGCCTTTCTGTGTGGAGTTTGCATGTTCTCCCGTTTTCCCTATGGTAGATTAGAGTTCTCAAACTCTGCCCGAACCCGACCAGAACCGAACCCGAACAGGCCCGACCCGACATTTAGGGCCGGGTAGGGCCGAAAATCTATCCTAATCAATAGGGCCGGGTAGGGCCTCGGGCCCCATGAAAAAATAATATATATTGGATTATTTTAATATAGTAAGAATAATAGTTATTTTCTGTATTTACCTATTATGAAGATGGTGCTGATTGCCATTTCAATTTTAATCTGTGGCGAATTCTCAAATTTTGCCCAACCCCGACAGTTTAGGGCCGGGTAGGGCCTAAAATCTATTCCATTTAGTAGGGCCGGGTAGGGCCTAGGGCCTGAACTGTTAGGGCCGGGTAGGGCCGGGCCTTCATTTTCAGGCCCGTTGAGATCTTTATGGTAGATACCCTCACTAAAAACATGCAGTAATCCTGGTCTCTAGACAGGAACTGGTTGCAGATAACGTGTTCCTTACATGCGCCCAACCAGGGAAACTTCCCCCTGTGAGTTGAAAAGAAGGAAGCTTGGACTCCTTATGCATTGAAGGAAGCATGAGCCAAGTCCGTTGCCTCCCCAGGTTGGCGGAGGGTGTGTAGAAAATGGGTTAAAAAATCGTGGGGATAAATAAAATAAAAAAGTCAGTTGCTGTGGAGAGGAATATATTGCTATATCTATCTGTTGTATTATTTATCTGTTAAGGCCACTTGATAAATAATTAAGGTTACTGCTGATTATTTTTTATTATGTGTTGTATTACAGGCCACCCAGATGAATTCTGCTGCTGCAAGAAGGCCTGGCCTGCCTGCTGGCTGCTGCTGAAAGGCAGAGGAACTCTGTGTTCCTCAATTCTTGTCTTGACTGCAGTCCATATGAGCCACCGGGTGCTGCTGAATACACCGCTCACACAAATCCAAAATGCACTAGTGGCACTTCCAAAGTGACAATGCGCTAGAGCAGTGGTTTTCAACCATTTTCATACCAGAGCCCACTATTTGTTCTGCATTTTAGCCACCAATCACCATGTTGAGTTTAGTCTCTCGGACTAATTTAGAACAGATGACTGGAAAAATGCTGGTCAAAATAGCGATTCTTGTACATTCTCTAAATGTGTAGATTCTTGAAAATTCGCTCTTGAGAGCGCAAAATCCTAAACCAAATCGTAAACCAAATGGACCCTTACAGGTCCATTTGGTTACCAATGATTCTTTCTAGGAAGGACGGAGGACTGTCATAGGAGGAAAAATGGTGAAAAATGAGGGTTTTATCTCTGGTGCCTGTCAAACAATTTCGCCCCAACTCACCAGCAAAAAAGCACTAGATTTTCCGCCAGGAGTTTTTCACTAATTTTGGCGCTATAGGGGGGGTCTGGGAAAAAAGCTAAATATAGTGACAAATGCGCAGAGTTGGCAACACTGACTTCATCAGTCTTCATCAAGTTGTTTATCCAGGGCATTTATGCATATTTGCTTGAACATGAAACAGAGAAAAAATAAACAGAATATGTAGATTGTGTGCATAATGTTTTGGGTTGTAATTTCTCCCTCTTGGGTACCGGTAAGATGCTGTTTTGTCTTTTCTTTTTGTAGGCTGTTGAACGTTTGCCAAAAATAAACAACAGACTGCAAAAATCATCTACTGTACGCTTGGCCGGCCTGTAATTACATGTTGTTGAAACAAGGCATTTCTAAAGCTGTTCTTCACCGAGGTATTGTGTCATGTGGCAATATGTTCAGCTGGGATAAAAGCACAAAAAGGCTGCATCTGGGCTTTACGGGACGCATGATGGCGCATTTGTCAGGCGGGATAGGATTTGCTTGTATAAATGCTGATGGCAGTTTTATTTATAGATAAGCCATTCTGCAATCTGAGAACACGTCGACAAAATAAAGGAAAAACAGTCCCCTCTTTTCCTTTTAATTTGACAGAGTCAACCGTCTGACTAGCAATTCTGTAATGATACAATGTGTGCAGCCGGGTGCTATTGAAATAAAAGGCCCTGCCTTCAACTTATGCAAACTAACGATTCACCACATGAAGCCAAGCATTCTCGATTCTGCTGACGAGTATTTGATGGAAATTGCCCTACATCTACAAGCTCACAAAGCATTGCAATAAGTTCTGTGTGCAAGCTCATTGTGAGCTTGTCAAAGAAGCTCATGCACTTTGTGTGCTTGTCGATTGGCAATTTTGGACAAAGATATGTTATTTTATGTATTTTAGACCAGAGCGAGGAAGACCAGTACTTGTTTTTTTCCCCCCCTGCGTCAGGAACCAATTTATTTTACAGCTGAAGGCGAGGCGCCAAATAATCAATGCAGCAACGAAACCCTGATTCATATTTGATCTGCACTGCCTAGTTTGATAGTTTGACCTAAGTTTTGTGAGTGTGCTGTGCTGTGCTGTGCTGGACCAACCTCATTTGCATGAAGTTGAGCGTGAGTTGTGATTATGCAAATTCAAATGCAGACGTTGGACCGTCAAATCGCAGTGCTGTATATTCATCATGCAGCACTCACTTAGTTTTTTTTTGAGCAGTGCGCACCACCCCGCCAATGCCTGGCCTTTTTGCGTCCCTGTGTCCCTATTTGACTACATATGTGTGTTTGTCTTGCACAGTCTAGTACCGTAATTTCCGGACTATAAGCTGCTGCTTTTTTCACATGCTTTGGACCCTGCGGCTTATACAACGGTGCGGCCAATCTATGGATTTTTACAGGTGTTTTTTTTTTTTAACAGGGGTTTTCAACAGGTGGTCCGAGGACCACCAGTGGTCCCTGAGAGGGTTCCAGGTGGTCCCCAGGCTAAATAGTTAGTTGGTTAACCAGATGTAACTCTTTGAGAGCGTAAACATGAAACCAAATGGACCCGCAAGGGTCCATTTGGTTTTCATTCTTACACTCTCAAGAGTTATATTTATCCTCTAAATTAGCACCACTTAATTAATAAGTCTTGGTCATTTTGATCTCTATGTTTTGCTTGTTTCGAAAATCCATCCTGGAATTGTGGACAAAACCAAAGAAATCTTTAGTTTTGGGTTTTGTGGGGTGAAAATGTTGTCAAATAGTGGTCTGTAGCTCAAATGCTGAATAAATAGTGGGCCCTGGGATCAAAAAGGTTGAAAACCACTGCTCTAACATGAAGCTTGTTGTCTGGTGCAGCTTATAGTCAGGTGCGGCTTATACATGGAAAAATCAGGATTTTGCACCAAATTTAGCTGGTGCGGCTTATAGTCCGGAAATTACGGTAGCTACAAAGTGGCAATGTTGAGCCGCCTACAACAGACCCATTTACACTGAGCATCTATCAGTGGTATATTCAGTATGTATCTATCGCCATACAGTATATCGGTCGAACACCTGGGCGATAGATCGAGAGGCTACTATATCAACATGGCAATAAACATCATGACACTGGGTGGGGCATGCATTTCGAACTTGTATCATTCCAACCACTTGAGTAACTATCAGAATAATAAAAGTACCTAGAAATAAAACTGTACCGTACAGCACAGTATCTATTACTACAGTATATATTAGCTGTGCCTTTGGTTGACAAAGCTGTGATTTTTTTTAAATTTCAATTAAAGGGATATTTCACTTAAAAAACAAAACTAAAAAAAACTTTTGGCCACTTCATCCTCTACTCATGTGAGCATCCCAGACAGTTTATAAATTACTCCATTCAGTATTTAGATATATGATTCATTTTTGCTGCCCCGCCCCATTCCTATAGAAACCCACTATAGCTCAATTAAAACTTAATTTTAACCATAATAGATTCATTGAAAACACCCAATAGTTTTTTCTGCTGAATGATTTCATCCTCCACATGAGCCTGAGTAGATGATAAAATGACCAAAGGTTTTCTTTGAAGGTTGCAATGTGCCTTTAAGGTTTGAACTGAATTTGTGACTGTCAATGGAATTACATTTTAAGGGTAACCAGGCACGATTACACCTATCCGAGTGTTTACAGGAAACGTTGATCATGCAAGTGTATTTTCCGATGCTACTCACTTCGAGAGAGAGGCTGGGGCCAGCTCAAGGACAGTCTGGATGTTCAGATTCAGATGCCATGTAGAAAGGAATATCAAATACACACTGTATTAGCCTTGGATGAGGATAACACGATGCATATGTAGTAGTCCTGGACACACCTCACGCAAGTTAAGCTATCGGTTTGTGGCTGTCGACAGCCCCTGTTCCGATTGGCCGTTTTAGGTGATGACCTAATGATGATAATTGTAAATGGTGTAACTAACCCAGTTTGTCTTGGCACTAGATTCTAGTTTCTGACATGAGGTTCAAGTTTCTGGCACTCATTTCTAGTTTCTGACATGAGATTTTAGTTTCTGACATGAGGTTCTAGTTTCTGGAACTCGATTCCATTTTCTGACATGAGGTTCTAGTTTCTGGCGCTGGATGGGCATCTCATTCAGCGTTTTTTTTTGCGTGTGTTTTTTTACTCCTCCTAAAACAATTGTTTCACGCCCTCAAATGGAGCAAGATTAATCCATTTGACCAGACATTGTAGATTCTGGGGCGGCAATGCTCAGGAGTAGAGCAGGTTGGCCAATGTGATCCAATTGGCAGCGGTTCGAATCCTGGCTTCTCCTGTCTACATAAGTGTCCTTGGGCAAGACATTGAACCCTTGCCTCCAGTGGTTGCCACCACTGGTGTGTGAATGTGGGAAGTGGGATCCCAATGTATGAATGAATGGACCGTTGTAAAGCGTAGTGTATAGCGTAGCGTAGTATACATGTAGTGCATAGAAAAGCCCTATGAAAATCTATTATTCATAAACATTCACTCTGAAATAACATATTGAAAGATTTGTGCCGCATTCTCACAATTATCGCCAGAAATAGCAAGTGTTCGCTGCTCATATCGCGCCACAGAGTGACAACTCTCTGTGGCGTGCCACTCTCTGGCGCACTATGAGCCGTGAACACCTAAAGTTAAAACACCTACAGTACAGAATAGTTTAATATGAGGATAATATGCCTTTGAGAAAGCACCGGGCCAACTTTCTCATCATCGTCGCCATCCATTAGCCCCGCCGCTGTAGTAACAGTAACGGGCCGTACATACATCCATCCCGACGGGGAAGGACATGAATAATGATGACCTCCCCTAATGAATACATCATGTTCGGGGCCAACGGTGGGTTGACGTGCGCAGCTGGCTGCCTCTGCGGGACGCTGATCTCCCTCGTGCCCTTTCCTTTCCCCCCCAATAGCCCGCCGTTCTGCAGATTCGGGAGAGCGAGAAAAAGTAATACCTGCGTGGCTGCGTCTGCCACCTGTTTTTGATGACACCGACAGTTGGCTGGGGCCGACTATTAAGCAGCAACACAGAGGGAAAATGATGCTGTTGTCCTGGTCCCCACGGCCCAGAATTGCTAACCGTACAGCAATGGTTCTCCAAGTATCCCCAAGAGAGGACCTAGCTGGAGGTGTATGCGGTTCCCAGGGGGAATTTATGAGCCGATGGGCTCTTAGAAATCCGTATAACTCTGGAGAGTGTGCAACTGGAACCAAATGGGCCCAAAATGGACACCAATAATGCATAACAAACCAGAAGTCCTTGAAATTAAAGGAGCATTGAGGGGTTTGGGTGTTTTAGAATCCTGATGTGTTAGTAGGTACATTGCATGGTTTCCACTACCATCAGTGTATAAATGTGTGTGTGAATGGTGTTAATGTGATGCACAATCTATGTAAAGCGCCTTGTCACAACAGGCCAACGGCACATAATTAAGGACCAGGCAGCCCCACTCGATCCTGATTGGAGGAAGGTGTTATAGCAAACTTTTTTATGGCTAATACAGGGACTGTCGCAAGATGATGATGTCATATGTTGATTTGCGGTCTAGCCCTATGGAATTATGGAACACACATTATGTTAATAAGAAACAATTTCATACTTCCTAAATTTAACATGAGCATTAAAGAAATGGATGCAAATATATATAGAAAGGAAGGTGAGGTGTTTTTTTTTTCCATGATAGATTGAGGGCAAGTAGTATTTTAAGACAAGACACATTTGCTATATTAGCCAGGGATCCTCTTAACAACCTTATTAGAAAATGAATAAACAACACTAAAGCACAAATATGAACTAAAAACTGATTATTGGGTACAGGTTTAGGTTGTGACTGATAAATTAGATTCACAACCTCTCTCTCACTTTCTCTCTCTCTCTCTCTCTCTCACACTCACTCACTCACTCACTCACTCACTCACTCACTCACTCACGCACGCACGCACGCACACACACGCGCACACGCACACACACACGCGCACACACATACACTCTCTCTCTCTCTCTCATACCCAGATCCGGATATAACATTTCTCAATGGGGGGGGGGGGGGGGGGGGTTGCAACAGGCACGCGGCACGCATAAAGCTAAAGGTCTGACTTTGGAGAGAGGCAGAGTTTTCTGCTTTGAATGATGAAATGGTGTTGGTTTAGCAGCAGCATGCAGTAGTGTTTGAAATCATTTTAATTATAAGCAGTTTCATTTGAAATATCATGTTTGAAATTTGGGTTGTTTTGCATGCCATCATGTTTGGTGGGGCAGTCAGTCTGGGCATTTATTTACCCCCCCCATGCCCATGCTTAGATCCGGCCCTGCTCACACGTACAGCCAAGCAGCGCCGTGGGGCGGGGAGTGAGGGAGGGAGAGAGAGAGAGAGAGAGAGCTTCGAAGTCGCAGCAGCAGGAGCAACATCATTAGTATCGTGAAAGCTCTGTGGACAGCGGTAGGTACAACACACAGCACACAGTAGTACTGCAGGTCTGACGGACGCAGGGCGAACGGTGCACGGTTCTAGTGCTGCTGCTGCTGCTGGCTGCTGTGTGACAACATGGTTGTTCTGGGGGAAAGAAGGAGGAGGAACGTCTCGTGTGCGCCGCTGGTGCTGGTCCTGCTGGCCGCCTGCATGTCCCTGCAGGTAGACACAGTGACCATGATGAAAAGTACCGGAGCAGGAGTAGGGGCAGGAGCAGGAGCAGGAGCAGGGGCAGGAGGAGGAGAAGGGGAGAAGACGGCAGGAGGGAATTTCATGGAAGATGAGAAATGGCTCTCCACCATCTCTCAGTACGGCCGCAAGATCAAGCACTGGAACCGCTTCAGAGACGTGAGTCGCACTCTTACCTTACGTTTATTAAAGGTTTTTTGTGAGATTCGTTTTAATTTGTTTGTTTTGTTTGTTTTGTTTTTCTTTTAGTTTTTTAGGGTCTTAATTGAATACGCCCAGAACACAGGGACTTTGAGCATTCTGTGGGTTTTCTGTGGGTCTGGAGTTTTCTGTGTGGGGTTGGAAGGCTTTTGAGCTGCAGTGACAACAGGCAAAACACAGTGACACCTGGGAACAGTGACACCTGCTGGCAATTAGGAAAAGGGAAAAAAGAAAAGGAGAAAAAAATACATTTTTTTAAAAACAGGGAATACGATGAAATTCAACTTGTTAATATTTTTAGTGTTTTTTGCTGTGTGTGTGTGTGTGTGTGTGTGTGTGTGTGTGTGTGTGTGTCTTCTGTCCCCACAAATACCCATATTTGAACAATCAGTCTTTCATATTATTTAAGCGCTTTAATGTAAATTGCTTTCAGGAATGTTCAGCTCTTCTGATTTTGGCATAATGATGTCATCGATGCACTCTGCTTTGTATAATTCCTCCTCTCCTTCAGTCTTCAGTTCTACATTTGCATTTCCACTTTGTTTACAATGTCCACCATTATTGATTTTCCAAGTTGACATGAAATTTAAGCAAGCCTGGTTTTATCTAGCATGAGTAGGCTATTATAATGATTCAACTATAAAGTCCCCTCAGGACATTGTGGTAGTGCAGCTAAACTGCTGTCAAAGTCCAGAAAGAAATGGCAAGACTGGTTATATCAGAGTGATGATTGATTGATTGGTTGATGATTGATTGTGATGTTATTAATGACAGTGAAATGTTGAAAATGGGTGGAATTCCCCTTTAACTGTGCTCTTACTGTATGTTGTGCAAGCACACCTGTGTGTTTGTGTCATTTCTACAGCCAATCTGTCCATTTCTGTAGTGTGTGTGTGTGTGTGTGTGTGTGTGTGTGTGTGTGTGTGTGTGTGTGTGTGTGTGTGTGTGTGTGTGTGTGTGTGTTTTGTTGTAATGATATTGAATTAAATAGCATTACAATCCATTTAATCCATGCATGAGAACTGCTGCTATCATTTTTTTCCCACCCTAAAACATGATCATCAGGTATTAGGCTATAGGCTGTTATATGAGGGATCAGATTTTGCTTAGTATTTGTTGTATGCTGTTTTTACGTGGGCACCCCCAGCAGTTCATTAAGTATGCCTGGTTTGTAAGGTGGGTGGTTTACGGGTAACATTTCTGACCAATTGCGGCTTTCAGTAACCTCTGTTAGTACTGATCAATATCAATTGATCTCTTACATACTGTAGTGCCACACCGTGGCCCCTGCAGCAGTAGCATACTGGATATGAATCACGCAAACAAAAGCAACGCCGCTATTCTGAGTCAGCTCCTTACAGGGCACTACACTACACTACACTACTACACTATACAGCTGTATCCCCATGGATGTGTTCGCCGGTCAGCCAGGCAGGCCCTGGGCTGTACAAGAACCTCTATGTTTATTCATCTCTGCCATGTGAGGATATAGCTCCATTCAGTCTCCTCTCTTGTGTCATTCATCCACCACAGCAGGCCCAGATGCAGGGGCGGATCTAGGCATAGGTATGGGGGGGCAATGCCCCCCTAAATGCCCTGCACTGCCCCACCAAACATGATGGCATGCAAAACAACCCAAGGTATTTCAAATTAAAGTGCCTGTATTTAAAATGATTTGAAACTTTACTACTGCTACTAATTAACTACGGTTGCCAACAGCATTTCATCATTGAAAACAGAAAACTCAGACCTTTAGCTTTGTGCATGCTGCGTGTCTGTTGCAACTTCAGCAACAACTGATGTTATTATTGATGTTATTATGCTTTACTTGCCTAATAAAGTCCTGTAACTGAAAATGGTATGGGTGCGACTTCATTCGCGACACGGGCGATGAAGCCGCCCCCATACCATTTTCTCCACCGGCTATCAGACAGCCAGAAAACAGGGAGGACTACTCAGCCAAAATGTACTTAGAGCTTTAAGAGCAGATGAGGGACAGTTTTAGAATATTCAATTGTAATTCAGAGCAGAATGGAATGGAGGGTTACACTGTAACCCAGATTCTATGGTAACTGTACTCAGAGAAAAATAAGAAATGAGTGAATGCACTCCTGAACAATAAACTTGTAACCAAATGGACCCTGAGACCAAAGACATACAAAGTATTTACCATCTGCGAGTCAATGTTTCTGTTGAATAATCCAGTCGTATTCTGGTGGAGAGCATATTTAATTGGAAGCCACAGACAAGCACCAAGATGAACGAAGGCTCTCCCAACGTTTGACCAAAGTGATCAAGTATTTAAACAATTGTAATCAAACATTGGATGCGTCACAGTTACACATGGATAGATATGACAAAAATGTGTAAGATTATACTGGATGAAACTGGTTCAGAGATCAGAGTGACCTAGACTAATTGTCTCCTGGAAACAATGATCGCACAGTAATATTGATGAACAGGTTACAATCACTAACAGCTTGGACGTTCTGAAAACAAATAATGTCAGGATGAACTTTATGTGATGTACAGATGGAACAGTTACAATCCATGGATGACATATGCAAAATCATTCACTATAAACTTCAGAAATATTAAATATTTCTATCAGTCGCCCCCATATCATTTCAGTTACAGGACTTTTATTAGGCAAATAAGCATCAATAATAATATCAGTTGTTGTTGAAGTTGCAACCGACACTCAGCACGCTCAAAGCTAAAGGTCTGACTCAGAGAGTTATCTTCTTTGAATGATGAAATGGTGTTGGTTTAGTGCTGTGGCAATTGTAGCTAGTTAGTAGCAGTAGCAGAGCTTCAGATCATTTTAATCATAAGCAATTTCATTTGAAATATCTTTGAAATTTGGGTTGTTTTGCATGCCATCATGTTTGGTGGGGCAGTCTGGGCATTTTGCCCCCCCCTCATGCCCACGCCTAGATCCAGCCCTGCACCACAGAGCAGCAGGTGGATTGCGGGGAGACAAGCGAGTTTTTGTTTTTGTTGTTGTTGTTGTTGTAATTATGGTATAGGAGCCTGGCTGGGATGCAGAGCCTGATACACAATACACATTGGGTCGTCAAATCGGCCCGTGATATGACCATGTAAGGGCATAACAGTGAAAACGTCTGATGTGAAAAGTGTCCTCCCCTCCCTAAGTGTTTTTTTACGCTCCGGCGACAGAAAAATGTGCTATGATACTTAATCATGACAGCCGCAGCTACGGCAGCCTCCTACTACTACTGTCACTTTGACTGCACCTTTGTTGTAACCATATCGGTGCTAATTTTTTGCACAGTGTTCACCTGTTTTTTATCCCAGTTAAAAAACGTAAATGAGTTATTTACTGCAGTGGTTTTCAACCTTTTTGATACCAGAGCCCAGTATTTATTCAGCATTTGAGCCACGAACCACCATTTGATGACATTTTAGCCCCACAGACCCCAAAACTAAAGATTTCTTTTGCTTTTGTCCACAATTCAAAACAGGGAAACATAATTAAGTTCATAATTAAGTACTTCTTAATTAAGTGGGCTAATTCAGATGATGTATATTTTAACTCTGGTACTTCATTCTGGTTGAGGCTGAGGATGGAGAGGTAGTAAAGTTTAAACCTTTTTATATTCAAATCAAGAGGATGTGCATGTGAATTTTAAACTAGGGAAATTCCGATACCGATGTTTAAATACAATGATAGCTGAAACTGATACCGATACATGTTTATTTTGTTTCTGCTGTGTTTTTATTCCCCCCCTTTTGTGTCAGGGAAACAAATACATCTTCAATACAAGAAATAAATGTTCTGAATCTACAGGTTGACAGGCCGCAGATAACCAAGACATCAACCTAGCCGTTAATGTCAGTTTTATTTGCTGATGAGGATATGTGGCCCGTGTATTATTGCATCCCTATAAACAGTTCTTCTTATCGTCTCTGTCTAGCTGGGTAGTATGTCTCTGGCTCAGAAAAAATGACCTGAATTTAGCGAGACAGCGAGATCATTTTGCAAACTAGCTCACGACTGTTTTTAAAAAGGTCACGGCAGATGCTAACCCGGCCACGACCTTTTTATACATCGGCGACCCCAGGCACTGTCCCCGACCCTTTTCGGTCGTGACCTTCTTCGCCAAAGTGTCACGACCGTTTTACAAACAGTCAACCTTTTTGACCAAACCATTTTATCGGTTGCAACTAAATCTAAACCCTAAACTTAACCTCAGCAAAACTTAATAGAGATCATTAATATCACGTAGAGATGATATTTTCTGTAGACCCTTTTCGTGCCAATTCATCAAAAGAAAGGCTGTTTAAAAAAAAAAAAAAAAAAAAAAAAAAAAAAAGATCACGGCAGATGCTAACCCGGAGCACCGCCCCGGACCGTTTTAAATCGGCCGTGACCTTCTTTCCCAAAGCACTGTGACCGTTATACAAACAGTCAACCTTTATCCCCAAACCATTGTATTGGTTGCAACTAAATATAAACCCTAAACATAACCTCAGTAAAACTTGATGCCTAAACCTATAACCTTATCCCCTTGACCCTCTTTGAAAAGGTGGGTTGAGAGCTGATGTTTTCTGTAGAACCTTTTCGTGCCAATTCATCGAAAACAAAAAGCATCTTGACGAGATGAAGTCGTCGGGTCAGCTGGTTCTAAGTGACTAAATATCGGTTTCGGAAAATACTTTCGGGTAATTGCCCAGTATTAGACGACGGCAAATTACGTCTGGACAAGTAGGACAGCTGCATGAGGCGGCTTGACGAGGCGCCGTCAGTATATAGTGCACAGCTGCTTCACACCAAGCCTCATAATATCACTTGACTGACATTATAATAATTTCCAAAGCTGTCTTCGTCGTGCAACCGGAAATGTCACGGCGTCTAACCGTGCCGTGTGTTAGAATCCTCCACAGGAGGAGGGGAGGAGGAGGAGGAGAGGCAAACGTGTGCTTCCGGAGCTCTCCGGGGACCGCGGCGGGCCAGCGGGGGTAGCAAGCTGCACGGCCTCCCGCTTCGCTTTGCCAGCAGCTAATTAGTGGCTCGCTTCCTCCTGAATGACAATGCGTTCATTAGTGGAAAAGGATTATCAGGCGAGCGCTGTGCTGCTTCTTGCATCTACGGCTGCGTGCAGTGTTGCCAACTGCCAAAAAATCCAAAATGCACTATACTGGCACTTCCAAAATGCACTAGAATGCACTAGAGCAGTGTTTTTCCACCTTTTTCACACCAGCAGGGCCCACTATTTATTCTGCATTTTAGCCACAGAGAACCACCATTTGATGTTGAGTTTAGTCTCTCGGACTAATTTAGGAGAAATAATTGGCAAAACGTTTTTCAAAATAGCAATTCTTGAAAATTAGGTAATTCGGATGTTTAAATATAATTTCACTCTTGAAAACAATTGTCCTTTCTAGGAAGAAAGGACTATCATAGGAGGAAAAATGGTGAAAAACGAGGGTTTTATCTCTAGCACCTGCCAACCAATTTCGCCCCAACTCACCAGCAAAAAAGCACTAGATTTTCCGCCAGGAATTCTTCACTAATTTTGGCGCTAGCGGGGTCTGAGAAAAAAAGCTAAATATAGCGACAAATGCGCCAAGTTGGCAACACTGGCTGTGTATGTGTGTGTGGGGCTCCAAACCTCACTGTGAGAGTCGAATGCTTGTACAGATACAGGCGTCTGTACTCTGAGAGAGGCTCTGGCCACTGCCCGGGGGTGGACAACACTGTCCTGTTCATTCGCAGCCAAAATACACCACCCCTTCCCCCCTCACACACACACACACACACACACACACACACACACACACACACACACACACACACACACGGTCTCTGTGAGCACACAGAGTGCTAAGAAGGAGCTCATTAAAGAGCCGTGAAGCCTCTCTCTCTCTCTCTCCACCAACCGAACGGACGGACGGACGGACGGAGGCCCGCTAAGGTTTTGCACCTGCTGCAATTGCCAGCTCTACATTTTTAATGAGGGAAAATTGCTACATCCTTTTTAGTCAAACGTCTCCTCCGCTGCCGTGGCTCTGGCTGTTTAATGCTAGCGCCGGGGTTGAAGCTAAAGATTGGAAGTGATGAGCTATAGGCGTTGGCACCCAGGAATGAGTTTTTATGAGTAGCTGACGTGATTAATAGAATGATTATAGAGGACAATAAACGGCTCCTCGGAGTGTACTGTCCTTGGACTTTGCCGGTGGTGAGCTGTTAGAAGCAGAAATCGCTTTTCTAATTGAATGGAGACTTGATAAAAAGACACTATAGCTTCCCCTAATGACAAAGATATGTACTGTAACGTACATTCATTATGCATCTGGCTGGGTAATATTATGGGCACAACCTAACATTATGAGATTCTTGACCAAATGCCTCAATAACTGTCGATACCTTCTCCCATCTGTGGTAATGTTTAAAGGTAATAGAGGCAACTGTGTACACAGATTTGTTTAAAAACAGAATCTAACTCCACCTCACCTCCACTCTCATTGGCTCATTATGAAACTGCTGTGCTGTGATTGGCTAAAACGCTGCCTCACCCCACACAACCCCCTCCCACTCACACATTAGTACCGCCTTTCCTGAGCCTGACGAATGTTTTGTTTTCAACATGATTTGTTGACAACAACAAAGTTCTGCACCGTCTGCAGGACAAAGCAATCGTTTGTCTGCAGGGAAGCAGCTGCAGCGACAAAGTAGAAGCAACATAGAGGGGGAAAACGGAAAACAAATATATAGCTATATACATTTGATTTTTGACCAAAAAGTTATTACCTTTCTTTAAGCATAGCATCACATAAGGCTCAAATTCTCTTCGCAATATCAATAGCCTATAATACAGATTATGAAATATAGACCTGCGCAGTGACGTCACCGCCCCTGTTCCAGAAATGGATTCCGCATTCATTTTTCTCATAGACTTTTCGAAAATAATTTATATAAAGACGATTACGCCGCGGACAGAGCCAACTCGAGTCGTGACGAATCATGATGATAAACAAAAACGAAACAAAAAGTCTTGTATCATGCTGTTTCATCATCTACTTCTTCCTAATTATATATTATATGACGTTATTGTGTTTATTGTCATGATTTGTCACAACCCGAGTTGGCTTTGGCCGCGGCGCAATCGTGTTTTTATTAACCATTTTCGAAAAGTCTATGAGGAAAATGAATGAGGAATCCACTAGTGGAACAGGGCTGGTGACTTAGAAGTCACGCGATAATACCCAGTAGGTTGCTCATCACGCCGACCTTGTCACGTCTTGTCAGGTGCTGAGAGCCGGCTAAGTTGATAAGCATCCTCAGTACCGCAGCACAAGCACATCGCAGTGTAATCCGTTTAATCACACATTTGGCAACGTTAATCCGGTTGTTTTGGTCAATGTCTACTAAAACAACGAGCCTCTTCTAACCTTGACCCTAAACATAACTGCAAGCACGTCGCAGTGGAGACACAGGGCTTAAAACAATGGTGGTTTTCGTCTTATCAATGCTATCGCGGTATAGTGGTCAATACTGGTAATCGAATATCGAGCTAATTAACACGTTATCAATACCGATATAAAAAACCACTGATCTAGGGCATTCTAGTGTATTTTGGAAGTGCGCTAGTGCATTTTGGATATGGGCAGTTGGCAACTGGGGCAACCCTAAACATAACCGCAAGCAGGGATCAGTGTGTGTTCATTAACCTGGACTCGTCCCACAAAGCCCAGAAAGTGCAGAGCAAAGCTCCCCCGTCCCCTCCGTTGTCCGGTGGATTGTCCTTCCCAGAAGACCAGGACGTTGGTCGCTGGTGGATCTCGCCTTACCCGCATGACAGTGCAGCAAGGTTTAAGTGACACTGATCCCCTTCAGCCCAGAGCCACCGTATCCCATGGCTGTGTGTGTGTGTGTTTCTGTGGCGCTGTCACCACCGCTCAGCCATTTATTAGCGTCCCACTGGGTTTCATGCTTCAGCGCTAACAGCCAGTGTAATTAGGGTTATGAGGAATTAGAAGTAGTACACGAAGGGGACATTAATATTGTGCAATAGAGAGTAGAAAAAGAGATACAGTGCATCGTGAATGTTTGTTTCCTTCTCAAGGACGTGTGACAGATCTGGAAGTTGTGCATAACCAACGTCAGGAATTGCAACGAATTAATGAGGCTATATTTGTCTTTTTTTCTTCCCACCACCCAACCCTGCTTTATAATTGCGAATGCGAGTGAGCATAACAACAACACAAACACAGTCAGTTGGGGGAAAATGGTACCTGAATGGTTTACTTAAGTAAAATTGCCAATACTGCAATATAGTAGCTTGGGTTCCATCTCCGTTCTGCGCAATGAAAATGTCACTTCGCAAATCAGTCTGGTCAGGAGGAGTCTGTCTCCACAGGTAGGCGGGGCATATGAAGGTGGAAATGTAGCCGACGCTTCTGGTTGGTCCGTTGTATGGGTTGACAAAAACACAGGGGCGGATCTAGGAATGGGCATGGGCAATGTCCCCCCCGCCCCCTCCCTAAATGCTATGACTGCCCCACCAAACATGGTGGCAACCCAAATTTCAAAGATATTTCAAATTAAAGTGCTTATAATTAAAATGATTTGAAACACTACTACTGCTACTAACTACGATTGTGGCACCACTAAACCAAGATCATTTCATCATTCAGACAGAAAACTCTCTGAGTCAGACCTTTAGCTTTATGCATGCTGCGTGTCTGTATTCAACAACAACTGATGTTATTATTGATGCTTACTTGCCTAATAACAGTTCTGTAACCGAAAATGGTATGGGGGTGGCTTCCCCTTCCCCCATACCATTTTCACCCCCCCAGGCTCAAGGTGCTTGTTAGAGTGGTTATTGGGTGCATGCATGCACCTGTGTGTAATCAGTGATTGAACCTGCATGTCGTTAGTGAGTTAATTTGCTCCTCTTGCCTCAGTCGGAAGAGAAGTGTGACCAGGCCAGTTCACATGTGGTCGCTGTGCCTCCAACAGTGGCTCAAGTTTATCATGTAGTTTGTGTGCGTTCATGCAAAAAATCTAAGTCCACTATTCAAATGCTGTTTTTTTTTGTGTATAGAATGTGCGAATGTGTTTTCTAACACCACGTGTACACCGGCGTTTTGTAAAAAATAATCCAAATCGAAATGGTAACTGGTGCATTTATAGAGCACCGCCTTTATCCAAGGCGCTTTTCATAGATTTTGCATCACATTCACCCATTTCTCTCTCTCTCTCTCTCTCTCTCTTTCTCTCTCTCTCTCTCTCTCTCTCTTCTCTTTCTCTCTCTCTCATGCACACTACGCATCCATAGTCTTAGTTGAAAGGAGAGGTGGGGCTTCTATTTTCACTATGCATTTCTTGTGGGGAAAAAGCTTTACTTTGCGGGATTGGAATTTATGCTGGCAGAGAGAGAGCAAAAGGTTATGGCATTGTGAAGAAGCTCAAAGCCCTGCTCTGAACAGCCCAAGTGAACACGCCAAGATCTTATTATAACCACAGGCGAGTTCCACCGGCTCAGAGCTTCATTATTCTCTCCGTGATTTATTTTAAAAGCTGCATGCTCTTTCCACTGCGGCTAATTGCTGGTATAGAATCTAGAGGTACAGTAGCCTATTTGAAAACTGCAGTTGTCAGAGCTTTCTAACTATAGGTGGAGGTGTGTGTCCCAGTATACTGTATAGAAAGTCCCAGCTGGAATCCGGGGGGAAAACAGTCAATATTCCACGGAACACTTTCCTGAATCTGCGGAGAGGAACTCTTGATTCCGTAGTTTAAAAGTTAATTTTCTGCGGCTATTAAAAAAAATGACCTAAAATGACCAGTTATGAGGCAAGACTTTTTTTTAAAGCTCCGGTGAATTGAAAAATATAGGTTTTTCACGCTTTTAGACCACATCTGTGGCCATTATATGACCATACCCAACAATGTATGCCCAAAAAATGGTAAAACTCACTTGTGTATTTTTAAAACCCCATAGAAGTTGATTTTGACTTACTGTAAACGAACATGCTGCGGGATGATGTATCCATTATCACATCAATAAAAGACAATAGAAATTAACTGTTTTTTATCCCATCGTCCTCTACGATCACAGTTGTCTTGTTTACAGTCAGAAATGCTATGTTTTTAATCCAATCCTGGCATCCAGTGTGTTACTCGGTTGAAACTTAATCATCATGTTAAAATATATATCTGAACAGATTCTATGGTAGAAATAAGACTTTAGCATTAAAGTGGCAGAGCTGAGGGACAAATTGTAATCAAACTTCCAAGCGTTGCGTGTGTACATAGCTCAGCGTAAGCCGTCCCTCGCACTATGCTATCCTATCGCCTGAAGGGATGCATGCTCTGATTGGTTCAGAAACCCTCTGTGCCAGATGATCAGGCAGGATCCATAATAAAAAAAACACCATTTCTGGTTCACCACACCTTTAAGTAATAATGAAGTCTTAAAAATGAATTACAACACCAAAACACTGTGAAATATTGCATTTGTGAAATAATCAACTTTGTTCCTCCTGGGTGGATGTATTATTATTTTCAGCAATTTCATTGCATATGAAATAGCAATGTGAAGCATTGTGAATTTGTTAAGACAGGTAACCGCGTACATGTATAAATCCTTATTGTAGTACTGTCCTAGTGTATTACTACCTAGTACCTACTAATACAAGTAACTTTTTTATGTTTCAAGCACTGTCCGCGGCTGTTTTTTTTTTGGGGGGGGGGGGGGGGGGGGGGGTCGCTGCATTACTGTGGCCAGAAAAATATACCCCCCCCCTCCCAATAAACTTTTCTACTATTCCATGGGCTGTTTTGATTTCCACGAAAAAATCTGTGATCGCGGAAAGCTGTGGGGCCTATATAGAGTAGCATAGCCTATAGCTTTTTCGGGCCTCTTTCAAGTTTGTTGTTGACGCGTCAGAGCTGAATAATTAGCCATTCCAATGGGTTCTTCTTCGGGGGCCCCGCATTGTTTGTGCATTATTTATCATGACATCTGCCAGAAAGTTGTGTCTGTATACTGTTGGTGCTCTCCGAGACTTGCTGTGTAGCTATGGCGAGTTTGTGCACACGCCTGCAGTTCTGCAGAGCAGGGTTCTGTTTAGCTTTTCACAAAACGTGTGTCCCGTTGAAAATGAACCAGAGGCACATTTTGAGAAACTTATTGCTTGGAATGGATTGAGCATCATGAAAACCCCCTACTGTAGTTAGAAACATGCCACATAAAGCGTGATATAGAAATACTAGAGTTGAGTTGTGAGTTGCAACAGCAAGAAACAGTGTGCGGGACTACTTCATGCTTTATTCAGATATAAAGCATGATGAAATGTTGCATGCGTTGCCTTATCCCCGGCTTTGACCTTTTTATGACTTTTCCCACTGGAGTTGAATTTCAATCACATACTGAGGTTTTCAACTGGTGGTCCGGGGACCACCAGTGGTCCCTGAGAGGATTCCAGGTGGTCCCCAGGCTAAATGATGGAAAGTTGTTTAACCACACGTAACTCTTTGAGAACGTAAAAATGAAACCAAATGGACCTTTGCGGGTCCATTTGGTTTCATGTTTACACTCTGAAGAGTTAAAATAGTCATGTGGATCCCAAGTCTACACAATTAGAGAATGTAGAAAAATGGTCACATATGCAAAAGAAATCTTTAGCTTTGGGGTTTGTGGGGCTAAAATGTCATCAGATGGTGGTCTGTTGCTCAATTTCTGAATAAATAGTGGGTACTGGCATCGGAAAGTTTGAAAACCCCTGGCCCCAGGCAACTGCCTAGTCTGCCTAAAGGCAAAAACGCCTCTGAGCAACGCATTGGTGGAAAATATTTCTTGGTAACGATTTAATTCCCAGATTGGTTAAATACCTGACCATACTAGTAGCGGTCAGCGGTGTGATGAATGTGGTCAGCTCCTCAGCAGCGGCTCCCTGCTCCGTCTTCATTGCGTTTTGGCCGGCACAGCGGTGACACGCGCCGAGAATCCAGGCGATAATCCACCTCTCTAATGAACAAGCTGACCTACATCAGCACCCATTATGACGTGTCGATGGAAATAGATGGACTCGGGGACGTGGCGTAGATTCTCTAAACGGAGCCGGACAAGGCTCCTTCTTTTCCCCACACAGAGAAATAATCTCTCAGTATCAAATTCAGAGGTAAGGGAAGTAGAGAGAGGACGCGTCATGTGCCTCGCCGACGGTCAACGGAGCCACAAGTCCGATTCGCCCTCCAACAATGTCGAATATGGGTGCCATTAACACCGACTATCCCGCAGGGCCCCGTTTTGTGTTTATCTGCAAATGACCTTCATTGTTTATCTGACTGTCACCAACCATACATAAGGTGGGGGAATCTCATTTCATCCACCAGTGGGTAAACACTTGGGAGCAGACAGCACCTGGTCAAATAATTCTCCTCACGACTCTAAAAAACATTTCATCATCGGAGATGATCGAACCAGCTGTGTGTGTGCGTGCGTGCGTGCGTGCGTGCGTGCGTGCGTGCGTGCGTGTGTGTGTGTGTGTGTGTGTGTGTGTGTGTGTGTGTGTGTGTGTGTGTGTGTGTGTGGATCTTTGCAAACACAGCCCAGACACACGTCAAGTCGCCAGATGGGGATGTTGTATTGCGGCTGTTTGCAGCGCTTTTCTTATCAAGGTTCCATTATTTATTCTGCTTTTTTTTTTAATCCATGGGCCAGTGAGATTTAGCCTCCCCGAACCAAAACATTGAATACTTGATAAAAAAAAAGATATTTCCAGCAACCCCAGCAGAGATTCTCAACCCTGCTTAATTTCAAGGACCCCCAGTTTGATGTGAATTAGCCTATGGACTGCCCCATTTAACAGTTTCGCTACTTTATTCGCTGAGATGTGGCTGCTTACTTTTGGAGCAGTATTTGCGCCTTTGATCAATGAGAATCCCCCAAAAATAATCCTATCGCTTCAACCAAAACGTTGGTGCGATGCAATATAACTACAAAGTGGCATGGCTGCCAGCGATAAGAGAAACGCTCAATTCATTTTAATGGGACTCATTCTCCCAGAAGCCTTTGCGCTCTAGGACCCCGTCGCCTCAGGTCAGTCTGTCCAGATCGCCCAATTAAAAAATATATAAAAGGATAAAACATCTACATTGAAAAACTCATCTAAGTCATCCTTGGGAGTAAAACTGTTAATAGCATGTCTTTATATTGTAAAAGTTAATTTAACCCTGAGAATGTACAAATTAATGCCGTCCATCTGGTTCCATTCGTGCATCTGAATTACAGACCCATAATGGTCCATTTGCTTCCTAAGTATCATTTTCTCGGGGGAACCTCTGGAAATCCCGCAAGGACCCCTAGGCCTAGGGGTCCCCGGACCCCACTTTGGGAAGCACTGACCTAGCTGGTCCTTCCACATACTGTACAACCACTTTGTGACTTCAATATTATATCTCCTATATAAACATGATAAATGCAAGACATTTAGCTTCGCAATGGCATTGATAAATACATTGCTTTAGGGCATAAATATTTCATTGCTGTGAAACAGCAGGGTGAATTCTGTGCAATTCTGGGCCAGGCAAGAGACCCTTGCATGCGGTGGCAATTTTAGGACATGCTCTTGCCCGGAGAAAAGTGTCCCTTTTCACCCCCCTGTATAGTCTGTTAGAAAACAGGAATGCATCTATTCTACAAGCGTGTACATCTATTTTTCAACATTAAAGGGACTCCAGGGACATTTTTCTTTTTTTTTTTTACCATTGCCAGTGTATTTTTACACCCCAAAAAGTTGTTTTTTAAACAGCTATACCTACAGTATATTGAGAAGCCTTTTGATTTTCAGTGTGATTCTCAAATTCTCCTATTTCATGATGTCACTAAAAACAATTTTAATAGTCCCTCACATTTTGCCTCCACCCTTTAGGTCATATTGGTATGCAGTTGGAATCATACCAATATGACCTCTCAATGAGGTCCAATGAAACCGATCATGCATATTCTGATGAGACAGGGAATAACAATGAGGTGGGCGGGGGAAGCAGTGAGGAGAGAGGTGGGGCTGTTTTTGTGGACATTGCTGTTACAGCAGCCAAAATGGCACCCTGAGAAAAGGTAACAGGAGCGCTCGGCCCTGAGTGTAGACAGAGTTACGCTGTCGCAAACTCCGTTCACTTCATGGGATCAGGCCAATGGCGGCTCTATCATCAAGTTGTGTTTCACCATGTTAATGCCTTTTTCTTTTAGGACATCTTTGGAAAAGTCCCTCTTTCATCCCACTTTCAGTCGCAACCTTTCAGCTGGTCCAAGTATCACTTGGGCCGAGCCTTCGTGTATTCCGAGAAAATATGAAAAATTGTTATCTGAGTGCCTGTTTAAGCTGTATAAAAGGGTATCAAAAGGCAATATTTATATGGTACACGTGATTTTTAATTCATGGTGGAGCCCCTTTAATGGAAAAAAAAGTGAAAGTATGACTGTGACTACACTGACTTAAAAATGCAATGTAGAATCAGCTTCAGGGTTTGTATTGAACATGTTTTTTTTCACAATACTTGTTTAGCTGCTGTGTTGAATTCTCTTCCTTTTCTCCTTGGACAGGCGAACCTGTTGTAGTACCTTTATACAGCTCCAGCTACACAGAGCAAGATGTCCTCTGTCTTTACTCGAAAATACTTGAGAAAGAGACGTACATGAAGGGGCTTGTGTGAATACAGAATGCCGACTTCCAGTGTACTACAAAACAAACTGAGATACTGTGTGTGCGCGTGTGTGCACGTGCGTGTGTTTGTGTTTGTGTTGTGTAGTAGGGACATTTACGTGTGTGTGTGTGAGAGAGACTGAGAGAGGCAGTTAATTCGGAAAGTTGGCACAGTAATGGATACACGCACACACGCACACGCACACACACACACACACACACACCACAAAGTCATATTGAAATGACCTTAATCAAGCAAATCGTATAGCAGAAATGGGCCACAGAGCTAAAATGCTAATGGCTTTTTTTCCTCTCCAGGAGAAGAACGCCAAGTCTCATTTACACAGTCCCCTCCTCAAGACATGACATCCTTTACACGCTCCTCTGTTTGTGCCGTGGCAGCACATTCGCATACATGGCACTGCGGGAGATTAGCATTTTCCAAGAGCCACAACAATGCAATTTGTTCTCATTGCCTCCGCCAGACAGGGGGATTAAATGTAATCAGTGAACTAGCGTGTTTAACGTGGCCATCCGTGCGAGGCTCTATCACCAGCGTTCCCGCCGTGTGCAGCTGGAGTGGTTATCGTCGTTACGTCCCCTCGCGTCGTGCCGCCGCCGCAAGGATTCTAAACTCAAATGACTCTTCAGTCATGCAAGAACTCTATCATTTCACATATAATTGGCCTGTAAGCGTAATTATCTCAGACAGCCGGTGGATTGCTCAAAACAGGGCAAGCGGCAAATAAGAGAGAAATCAGGTGTAAAGAGAGAGGTGTGGCGTTTGCTTTTCTCTGGGCTAGTTTCATAATATAGTTCCTGTTAAAGGAAATAGAGGCGACTTTTTAGCCAAAAATCAAAATAGATATACATCTATATTTTTTGGCATTTTCTCCTCTATTTTGATGCTGCAGCTGTTTCCCTGCAAACATGCACTTGCTTTGTCCTGCAGATGGTCCAGAACTTTGTGATTGTCAACAAATCATGAAAACAAATCATGAGGCAGCGTTTTAGCCAATCACAGGCACAGCACAGCAGTCTCCACTCCAGCAGATTCATAATGAGCCATTAGAGTGGAGGTGAGGTGGAGTTAGAATTTTTTAAATATGACAAAAATATTTGTTTTTTATTATCGGGAGAATGATGGCTGCCATTTTTGCATTGTAACTTCTCAGTTTCTATTAGTTTCTATTGGATTCCCCATTGATGATGTCATTGGACAAGGTTTCTGAACTGCCCACTGTCCTGTGAGACACAGATTGAGTGAAGTTGTGGTATTTTATCATGTACATAGTGAGGAACTATTGTATGAATATACATTGAAAAGTGGTGTAGTGGTCCTTTAGTGAAAAAAGAGTTTTACTTTCATTACTAAAGCATGTTTTAATATGTCTACATTTTGAATACCAGACCAGACACATATTTCTACATTGTGGACTTGATACCCAAGTAAAGCAATATGTGAGTATTCCTTGCACCACTGCTATTGTCCACAGCAACTAATTCAGTATAGGCTGAGTATGCGTGGTTTGTTGTGCAAATTATTATGTATGCAGAGGTAGTATGTCACAGGCACAGCAGTGAACCTGCTTCCCCTGCACACACACACGCGCGCGCGCACACACACACACGCCTGCACGCAAACACACGCACATTTACACTTTGAGCACCCTGGGGCTTATTTGCAGCGGTTCAGCCACAAGACCCTGCTTTTCTCTCTTCCATTTTCCCCATCTTTGTTTTGCAAAATAGAAGAGACAGACCAGGTGCGGATGTAACATGTCCCATTTGGGCGGGGGTGGGGCAAGAGAACATGTTGGAGGGGCAAGAGAAAATGGTATGGGGGCACCCATACCATTTTAGGTTACAGGACTTTTATTAGTCAAGTAAAGCATCAATAATAACATCAGTTGTTGTTGAAGTTGCAACAGACACACAGCATGCATAAAGCTAAAGGTCTGACTCAGAGAGTTGTGGACTGTTTCCAATGATGAAATGCTGTTGGTTTAGTGGTGCCACAGCTGTAGTTAGTTAGTAGCAGTAGTAGTAGTGTTTCAAATCATTTTAAACATAAGCACTTTAATTCTAAATATCTTGGGTTGTTTTGCATGGTGGCATCATGTTTGGGGGGCAGGCAGACTGGGTATTTAGGGGGGCATTGCCCCCCCATACCCATGCCTAGATCCACCCCCGAGACAGACAGACAGAAAATTGAGATGCTGCAGACACACTGTTCTGCGTGCCTCAGCAGTGAAGGGACCAACTACAGTAGATCCATCTCTCTGCCTCCCTAACTGCATCCTCTCCAATTACCGTATCTCTCTCTCTGAGCGAGCGACAAAGCATGCACAGGGCTTGACACTAACACTTGCCCGCTCGCCAGCGGCAAGTTAAAAAAATGGTGGAGCAAGTGAAGACTGCTACCTGGTTGCCCGATCGGGCAAGTGTGCAACTTAGTGCACTATAACACAACACAAGATATATTTGTCTTGAAGGCAGTCATTGCACTCTGCCTCTGTGTCTTTCCCTGCTTTCTGGCTATCCACAATTCCAGGCTGGATTTGGGAAACAAAACAGGCAAATTAACATACAGATCACCAATAATCTGCTATACATTCTCTAGTTGTGTAGACCTGGGCTAATTGAGATGATGAATTTTAACTCTTGAGAGTGTAAAAATGAAACCAAATGGACCCGCAAGGGTCCATTTGGTTTCATTTTTACATTCTCAAGAGTTACATCTGCAAAATTTACAATATATTTTTGGGGGGCAAGTGACCATGAGCTGAGGGCAAGTAGAACCTGACTTGCACTTGCCCGTTGTTCAAGTGCCTCCGAGACCTTAGTGTCAACCCCTGATGCAGCACCGGGCCCATACAGTATCTATCTAACTGTCCATCTGTTTGGGCATACCTGGGCATTATGCGGCCCGGGGGCCAAATGCGTCCCTTTTTGCTGACTCTGACCGGCCTGTGAAAGGGTTGTGTGGTTTTCAACCATTGTGGTTCTTGAGAGAGTTCCAGTTAAATATGTGGACAATAAAGTTTACCTTGACCTTGTATAGACACTATATGCCTATATGCTCAGCTGATGGTTAATTGTTGTATAGACAATATATATACCTATATGCTCAACTATTTGTTGGTGGTTAATTGTTGTATAGACACTAGAGATCAGCGGATGAGCTTTTTTCTCATCCGAAATCCGCACACGCACATTGTTGATCCGTCCGCATTATTTAATTGATCTAATTTATGCATCCGCATCCATCCGCGATCCGCGGATCCGCAGAAACTGAGCGTCCGTGCTTGTTCATGCAGCCTGAATAGGGACAAACTAAAGCGCAACTCTGTCTATACTCTATAGCTCTGCGCGAATCTAGGAGGAAGCTAATTTGTGCAAGATCAAAAATCACAGAAAACAATGTATGTGTGTAAATAAAACATGTTGCAAGTCACAATTGCAGACAGATTATTTTTTTATTGATATTAAGCTACCGGGAGATTTTATGGATACATTAAGATTTATTTCAGACAGTATTGCATCCGCGGATCATCCATTGTTAATTATGTATGTATTCCGCTGATCCGATCCATCCTAATCCGCGGAATCCGCGGACAAATCCGCAATCCGCTGATCTCTAATAGACACTACAGTATGCCTATATGCTCAACTATTTGTTGGTGGACTTGTTGGTGGACCCTAGTGGGTCCATTTGGTTCCATTTGTACCCTCTCAGGAAAAAGGGGTCTGAAAGAAAAATCATGGTGAAAAACATTGAAGTAATCAGATGTATTGCACCATGTTAATGATTTTTTTTTCAGACCTCCATTTTTAGGAAATACAGAATTGGGGGAACTTTTTTTTTTTATCATGTCCACACAACATCTCTAAGGTATATTAACTAATGACCTGGTAAAATGTTGAAAATGGGTAGAGTTCTGCTTTAATTACAGATTCAGTCCTCACATTGTAGATGATTATGAGTATTTATTTGTTTCAAAAATGTATTTTTGCTTGAATATGGTAGTTACAATAGAAGCTCGTCGACTTTTCTTTTTTAGTAACTGTTGTGTCATCCTCTCTCTCTCACTCTCTCCTCGTACGTTCGGCCATCATAATGTAGGACGCACGGCGTCTTCCTTGCCCTCTCAACCACGTGTTATGATATTTTTTACCCACGTGTATGCAAAGCGAAACCACTTGCACAGAAGGCCCTCGCCAGGGCGCACACACTCGTCCACCACGACCGCCGTGAGTGCGCCGACGAGCACACACGCGCACACCAACACCCACGGATGCCGCCAGCCATCCGTGCCGAAGAGGTCGTACATGAACTTCTCTTTACGGTTGCTCAGCATCTTGTAGGCCTTGCCGATCATCTTCAAACGCTCCTCGGCGTCCGGTGCCTTGTTTTTGTCGGGGTGGTACATCCGGGCCATTCGGTGATACGCCCTCCTGATCTTCGCTTGGTCGTTTTCGCCTCTATCCAGGCCCAGAACCTCGTAGGGGTCCATTGTTTCAAGCAGTGGTTATAGGCTTCCCTGTGAGGTTTGTGTGGTTGACGTTTGAGCGGAGGCAAACGAAAGTTGTAACGTGGAATCTTGATTTTTGCTTGAATATGGTAGTTACAATAGAAGCTCGTCGACTCTTCTTTTTTAGTAACTGTTGCGTCATCCTCTCTCTCTCACTCTCTCTTCGTACGTTCGGCCATCATAATGTAGGACGCACGGCGTCTTCCTTGCCCTCTCAACCACGTGTTATGATATTTTTTATCCACGTGTACGAAAAGTGAAACCCCTTGCACAGAAGGCCCTCGCCAGGGCGCACACACTCTCCGCCACGACCACCGTGAGTGCGGCGACGAGCACACACGCGCACACCAACACCGCAGGGTGCCGCCAGCCATCCGTGCCGAAGTGGTCGTACATGAACTTCTCTTTACGGTTGCTCAGCAGCTTGTAGGCCTTGTTGATCTTCTTGAAACGCTCCTCGGCGTCCGGTGCCTTGTTTTTGTCGGGGTGGTACATCCGGGCCATTTGGTGATACGCCCTCCTGATCTTTGCTTGGTCGCCTTCGCCTCTATCCAGGCCCAGAACCTCGTAGGGGTCCATTGTTTCAAGCTGTGGTTATAAGCTTCCCTGTGTGAGGTTTGTGTGGTTGACGTTTGAGTGGAGGCAAACGAAAGTTGTAATGTGGAATCTTGATTCGACGGTTTACTTTTAAATGGTTTGCCATGTTGGTCTGATGTCAGCATGGAATGATGTCAGGATGACTATGACAGTCACATCCATGTATGGGTTTGCTATGTTGATGTGACGTCTCTTAAATCCTCATATATGGAACTTCTAGCTCAGCCAGGACCAAATATGGGGATTATAATGATTATAAGGATAATGGGTTTAAGATAAGGGGTTTAGATGGTGACAAAAATGGGGCCCATAGAACAAGAATACATGGGAAAACAAAGTAAATGTTCAATTTCCCCCCTTTTTGGCTGGGAAAAAAAACAACTTTTCGACTCAGGCTGGCAGGAGTCGGCTCGACTTATGCAAGTCGAAGCATCGACATGACCATTAATCTGCTACATTCTCTAGTTGTGTAGACCTGGGCTAATTAAGATGATGAATTTTAACTCTTGAGAGTGTAAAAATGAAACCAAATGGACCCGCAAGGGTCCATTTGGTTTCATTTTTACACTCTCAAGAGTTACATCTGCAAAATTTACAATATATTTTTGGGGGGCAAGTGACCATGAGCTGAGGGCAAGTAGAACCTGACTTGCACTTGCCCGTTGTTCAAGTGCCTCCGAGACCTTAGTGTCAACCCCTGATGCAGCACCGGGCCCATACAGTATCTATCTAACTGTCCAACTGTTTGGGCATACCTGGGCATTATGCGGCCCGGGGGCCAAATGCGGCCCTTTTTGCTGACTCTGACCGGCCTGTGAAAGGGTAGTGTGGTTTTCAACCATTGTGGTTCTTGAGAGAGTTCCAGTTAAATATGTGGACAATAAAGTTTACCTTGACCTTGTATAGACACTACAGTATATGCCTATATGCTCAGCTGATGGTTAATTGTTGTATAGACAATATATATACCTATATGCTCAACTATTTGTTGGTGGTTAATTGTTGTATAGACACTAGAGATCAGCGGATGAGCTTTTTTCCCATCCGAAATCCGCACACGCACATTGTTGATCCGTCCGCATTATTTAATTGATCTAATTTATGCATCCGCATCCATCCGCGATCCGCGGATCCGCAGATCCGCAGAAACTGAGCGTTCGTGCTTGTTCATGCAGCCTGAATAGGGACAAACTAAAGCGCAACTCTGTCTATACTCTATAGCTCTGTGCGAATCTAGGAGGAAGCTAATTTGTGCAAGATCAAAAATCACAGAAAACAATGTATGTGTGTAAATAAAACATGTTGCAAGTCACAATTGCAGACAGATTATTTTTTTATTGATATTAAGCTACCTGGAGATTTTATGGATACATTAAGATTTATTTCAGACAGTATTGCATCCGCGGATCATCCATTGTTAATTATGTATGTATTCCGCTGATCCGTAGCCTGATTGTCAGACTCTGAGCCATGGCTCAAGAGTCTGACATTGGCCCCATTGTAACCGATTTACAAGGAGGCGGGCCCTTGATTTTCCCTCGACCAATCACTGGAGACGTTGTTTGCAGTCGACAACAACAGTTAACTAGCAGTTAACTAGCAGTTAACTAGCAGTTAACTAGCAGTTAACTGACTAGCAGTGCAGTTGGCGTCGGACATTTTCACTATTTATATCTAAATGCAGTATTAAAGAATGAAACTCTATTTACAATGAAACTCTAGTTACAATGAAACTCTAGTTGCAATGAAACTCTAGTTACAATGAAACTGAATGGATGTGCGCTGTTTTTTTTATGGGAAACTGTTCTGTTGTGGCAGTTAGATGATCCTCGGTGTTGATTGGCTATTTTTTTAGACCCGCCTCCAACTCCAGCTCATTGGCCGAGCCGTTTTTCCGGACGAGATAAATCGAAACTCTTCATCACAACACCAGACCACAGAACCCAGCTGAGTGGGCGGGGCCTGTGGGCTGAACCCAGGCTAGCTGATCCGATCCATCCTAATCCGCGGAATCCGCGGACAAATCCGCAATCCGCTGATCTCTAATAGACACTACAGTATGCCTATATGCTCAACTATTTGTTGGTGGACTTGTTGGTGGACCCTAGCGGGTCCATTTGGTTCCATTTGTACCCTCCTCAGGAAAAAGCGGTCTGAAAGAAAAATCATGGTGAAATACATTGAAGTCATCAGATGTATTTCACCATGTTAATGATTTTTTTCAGACCTCTTTTTTTTATTTGTTTCAAAAATGTATTTTTGCTTGAATATGGTAGTTACAATAGAAGCTCGTCGACTCTTCTTTTTTAGTAACTGTTGCGTCATCCTCTCTCTCTCTCTCTCTCCTCGTACGTTCGGCCATCATAATGTAGGACGCACAGCATCTTCCTTGCCCTCTCAACCACGTGTTATGATATTTTTACCCACGTGTACGCAAAGCGAAACCCCTTGCACAGGGGGCCCTCGCCAGGGCGCACACACTCGTCCACCACGACCGCCGTGAGTGCGCCGACGAGCACACACGCGCACACCAACACCCACGGATGCCGCCAGCCATCCATGCCGAAGTGGTCGTACATGAACTTGTCTTTACGGTTGCTCAGCAGCTTGTAGGCATTGGCGATCTTTTTGAAACGCTCCTCGGCGTCCGGTGCCTTGTTTTCGTCGGGGTGGTACATCCGGGCCATTCGGTGATACGCCCTCCTGATCTTCGCTTGGTCGTTTTCGCCTCTATCCAGGCCCAGAACCTCGTAGGGGTCCATTGTTTCAAGCAGTGGTTATAGGCTTCCCTGTGAGGTTTGTGTGGTTGACGTTTGAGCGGAGGCAAACGAAAGTTGTAACGTGGAATCTTGATTTTTGCTTGAATATGGTAGTTACAATAGAAGCTCGTCGACTCTTCTTTTTTAGTAACTGTTGCGTCATCCTCTCTCTCTCACTCTCTCCTCGTACGTTCGGCCATCATAATGTAGGACGCACAGCGTCTTCCTTGCCCTCTCAACCACGTGTTATGATATTTTTTATCCACGTGTACGGAAAGCAGAGAAGGCCCTCGCCAGGGCGCACACACTCTCCACCACGACCACCGCGAGTGCGCAGACGAGCACACACGCGCACACCAACACCACAGGGTGCCGCCAGCCATCCATGCCGAAGTGGTCGTACATGAACTTGTCTTTACGGTTGCTCAGCAGCTTGTAGGCATTGTTGATCTTCTTGAAACGCTCCTCGGCGTCCGGTGCCTTGTTTTTGTCGGGGTGGTATGTCCGAGCCATTTGGTGATACGCCCTCCTGATCTTTTCTTGGTCGCCTTCGCCTCTATCCAGGCCCAGAACCTCGTAGGGATCCATTGTTTCAAGCTGTGGTTATAAGCTTCCCTGTGTGAGGTTTGTGTGGTTGACGTTTGAGTGGAGGCAAACGAAAGTTGTAATGTGGAATCTTGATTCGACGGTTTACTTTTAAATGGTTTGCCATGTTGGTCTGATGTCAGCATGGAATGATGTCAGGATGACTATGACAGTCACATCCATGTATGGGTTTGCTATGTTGATGTGACGTCTCTTAAATCCTCATATATGGAACTTCTAGCTCAGCCAGGACCAAATATGGGGATTATAATGATTATAAGGATAATGGGTTTAAGATAAGGGGTTTAGATGGTGACAAAAATGGGGCCCATAGAGCAAGAATACATGGGAAAACAAAGTAAATGTTCAATTTCCCCCCCTTTTGGCTGGGGAAAAACAACTTTTCGACTCAGGCTGGCAGGAGTCGGCTCGACTTATGCAAGTCGAAGCATCGATGTATCAATGTTTTGGCCAATGCCCTTATTTGGGGAAATGTCTGGGGAAATGTCTGTCTGCCTGCCTGTCTGTCTGTGTTTGTATCACGCTGCGCTCCATATTTGGACATCTCCACACTGAAGGCTGTTTCAGAGTCTGGAATTTCGGTGGCCACCGCGAGCACCGCTCAGAGCACCGCGACCACCGCTATTTCAAAGTCCACTGTCAGCACCGCACCGCGCTGTGGTGTGTTGTGTGTTTTCTTTTTTTAACCAGCCGTTAAAAACAAGCAACCACCGCGGTGCGGTGCGGTGCGGTGGTTAGTAAAATCCGAGAGGAGGGCTGGGAGGTGCGGTGGTTGCGGTGGTATGATGTCATATTGTAGGAAACGGTGGTCGCGGTGGGCACCGAAAATCCATCTCTGAATAGGCCTTTAGGCAAGGCTGACATGGAACTTCATATTTGGATGTAGGCTAATGTAGCTTTGGTCTAATCATAGATTGCCTATAGGAAATATATGACAGATGTGCATATATGGGCAGTGGTGTTATGACATACTCGCTTCCATGTTGTCACGCATCTTGTAAAAAGTAAGATGTAAAGGGAATAAAATAGTGTGACACCGAGATCGAAAAGTGGTATATGGTATACCGCTAGTGCCTCAGCGGCATATACCGGTGGCCCAGCGGCATATACCAGTGGCTCAGCGGCATATGCCGGTTCTAGAGTGGTATACCGCTCCGAAAAGTGGTATATGGTATACCGCTAGTGCCTCAGCGGCATATACCGGTGGCCCGGTGCCATTCCACAATTCCGAACTGCCATTGTTGCGACCTTCCATTGTTCCGAAATTACGAGACGCAAAACCCTAGCCCCCTCCAACCGTAACCCTAATCCTAAACATCCGACCCTCAACCACCTCACAGACCGTTAGGTCTGTGAGGTTAGGTTGAGGGTTTTGCTACAAACATTGCTACACCCTTCTCTAAACCTACCCCTAACCCTAACCGCAAGCACGTCGCAGCTGATAGTGGATTTCCAGCGCATGTTCAGAGCGCTCAGTTTCTGACCCCTCAATGTCGCGAAACACCGTGCCACAACACAGGGGTGTTATGTGCAGGTGAAAACGAGCGGCATTTGCCGTTGGGAAATGGTATGTACCGGTGGAACACGAGCGGCATACCACTCTAGAACCGGCATATGCCGCTGAGCCACCGGCATATGCCGCTGGGCCACGGTATATGCCGCTGAGGCACTAGCGGTATACCATATACCACTTTTCGGAGCGGTATACCACTCTAGAACCGGCATATGCCGCTGGGCCACCGGTATATGCCGCTGGGCCACCGGTATATGCCGCTGAGGCACTAGCGGTATACCATATACCACTTTTCGGAGCGGTATACCACTCTAGAACCGGCATATGCCGCTGAGCCACCGGTATATGCCGCTGGGCCACCGGTATATGCCGCTGGGCCACCGGTATATGCCGCTGAGGCACTAGCGGTATACCATATACCACTTTTAGATCTCGGCCCTACTGGTAAAATAGTCCCTTTTACGTCTTTCCAAACAAAATACATTGAACCGAGCCAAGAGTGTGTCTAAAAGGGCAGAGGAATGCAGCATTCAGTGTCGCCAACCTCCAAAATCCAAAATGCACTAGTGGCACTTATAAAATGCACTAGAATGCGCTAGAGCAGTGGTTTTCAACCATTTTCTTACCAGGGCCCACTATTTATTCTGCATTTTAGCCACGGAGGACCACCATTTGATGTTGAGTTTATTCTCTCAGAATAATTTAGGAGAAATAACTGACAACATGTTGGTCAAAATAGCAGTTCTTCTACATTTTCTAAATGTGTAGATTCTTGAAAATTAGGTAATTTAGATGTTTAAATATTTTAACTTTTGAGAGCGTAAAATAAATCCAAATGGATCCGTAAGGGTCCATTTTGTTTCATTTTACGATCTCAAGAGTTATAAGGGTCCATTTGGTTACCAATGGTCCTTTCTAGGAAGGAAGGAGGACTCTATCATAGGAGGAAAAAATGTGAAAAATGAGGGTTTTATCTCTGGTGCCTGTCAACCAATTTCGCCCCAACTCACCAGCAAAATAAAAGCAAAAGATTTTCTGCCCGGAGCTTTTCACTAATTTTGGTGCTAGGGGGGTCTAAAAAAAAAGGTAAATATAGTGACAAGTGCACCAAGTTGGCAACACTGCCCTTGTTTACTTTGTATAGAAGCTTGATTCTCAAACTGGGTGGGCAGAAAAGTGAAGACGTCAGTGAAGTGATTGGCCTGAATTACTTTTGTGACGATTTGATTGGCTGAGTGCATCCTGTGGTGGACGATGATAGGTCGGAGCACCTCTCATTTCACACAAGAACCCAGATGGTTAACAAATTTGACGTCATTGCAGAGTAATTTCAGCAGTTTATAAATACTACACTCATTGCCAGTGCCAGAGATCTTCTTTGGCAATTGGTCTTTTATGGTACTTTTGATTGACGAAGTTGTAATGCTGCTCATGTTAGCATTTGGGCGCTAGCTGGCCTGACATCAGTAACAGTGGAGTGCGCCATCCAGGGGCAGATCTAGGCATGGGCATGGGGGGCAATGCCCCCCTAAATGCCCCGTCTTCCCCAGCAAACACGATGGCATGCAAAACAACCCAAGATATTTCCAAAGAAAAGTGCCTATATTTAAATTGATTTGAACCACTACTACTACTACTACTACTACTACTAACTACTGCTGTGTCACCACTAAACCAACAACATTTCATCATTGAAAACAGAAAACTCTCTGAGTTAGACCTTTAGCTTTATGCATGCTGTGTGTCTGTTGCAACCTCAACAACTGATATTATTAGTGATGCTTAATTGCAGAATAAACCAAACCAATAATGGTATGTGGGCGGTGAAGCCACCACACCCGTCGTTTCTGATGTCCAGTTCAGGGGTTTTCAACCAGTGGTCTGTGGACCACCAGTGGTCCCTGAGAAGACTCCAGGTGGTCCCCAGCTAAATGAAAAGTTGGTTAACCAGATGTAACTCTTTGAGAGCGTAAACATGAAACCAAATGGACCCGCAAGGGTCCATTTGGTTTCATGTTTACACTCTCAAGAGTTAAAATATTAATCATCTGAATTAGTCTTTAGAGAATGTAAAAGAATGGTATTTTTTTTATCTATGTTTGGCTGTTTTGTTTGTGAAATCCAGCATGGAATTGTGAACAAAAGCAAAAGAAATCTTTAGTTTTGGGTCTGTGGGGCAAAAATGTCATCAAATTGATGGTACTGAATAAATTGAGGGCCCTGGTGTCAAAATGGTTGGTCTTGGCCTCCACAATATGTTATGTATCTCACAGGGGTTGACACAGGTTCTACTTGCCCTCAGGTTATGGTCACTTGCCCCCCAGGTTCCAGGTGGTCCCCAGTTAAGTTGGTTAACCAGATGTAACTCTTGAAAACGTAAAATGACCCTTACGGGTCCATTTGGTTTCATTTTTACACTCTCAAGAGGTAAAATTCATCATCTTGATTTGCCCAGGTCTACACTGTAGAAGATTAATGGTCATTTTGATGTGTTAATTTGACTGTTTTGTTTCCCAAATCCAGCCTGGAATTGTGGATAGCTAGAAAGCAGGGAAAGACACAGGCAGAGTGCAGAGGCAGAGAGACAAATTTATCTTGTGTTGTGTTATAGTGCACTAAGTTGCACACTTGCCCGATCGGGCAACCAGGTAGCAGTCTTCACTTGCCCCACCATTTTTTTTACTTGCCCCGGGCAAGTGGGCAAGTGTTAGTGTCCAGCCCTGTCTCATTTGGCCCCTTGGGAAAAAAATGCGCACCCCTGTGTTTGGGTCTCGTCCTCACAAGTCTCATTGGAGCCTGACAGACTGATCCCTGGCCCTGCCGTTCATGTCTCACTCAGGAGAACGTGGCACTGATTATAGCAACACCTCTCTCGCAAAAAACTACATCACTGGTTTTCTAACTTTTTGCCAGGTAAAAAGCTGGCCTAAAACAACTCATGGAACACAAACTAGTCGTGATTGGCTGCAGCCTAAGACAAGGGAGTCTGACCTCTGCATTAGCCAGTGGGAGTCCAAACCCATACTCTGAAACGCTGCCTGCAAGCCAATCTGAAACACCGCCTAAGCCATAATGGAAGTCTGAACCACTCCTGTGGCCAATCATGTAGTACTATAGCGATGTTGTTGTGATTGGCTGCCTCCTACACCATGACACACTGCAACGTGGAACTCTGAATTGCCAAAATCGAATAAAAATGTATTGATATAGCTGCATTTTGAGAGATAACAGGCCAACGTTAATCAAAAATAACAATTTAATAATCTAATTTGTAGACTTCTTGTAAATGAAATACTGCATAAGTTTAACAATAGTTTTACTCTTTTTTTCCCTACAATATATTTATTGAAATTTTCATGAAGACACAGCAAAAAGTAAAACAGTGAAAGTAAAGAGGAAACTGTATAATCAAAGCAAAGCGTACACTTCCACAAGAAAAAAGGGTGGGGAGAAGGAAAAAAGAAAAAAAGAAATATATAATTATATATATTTATAAAACTACTGAAGGTTTATAAGGATAGTCGATCCGCCAACAATAGTTTCACTCTTAGATTTTTGGTTTCATGTCACACTCAAGAGTTAAACAGGGCTGGACTGGGAGAAAAAATTGCCCTGTTCATTTTTTTGCACGAATTCGGCACAGACAAACAATCCAAAATACCACCATTTTTACACAACAACATAAATGATACAGACCAACAGACACCTACACTACCCTGTGTTGCTCTCCCACAAGAATGATGCTGGCAAAAGGATACAAGATAGACGAGGGTACACCATATGGCCAGTCTAACCCTGGAGTTCAGCATCTATTAGGGAGCCATTTGGTTACCAACTCTCCATCATTCCGCTGGGGACCACCCGCAACCCCCTCAAGGACCACGGAGCTGGCCCTACAAAATAAAAAGTCGGATTGATGGAGGAGCTGGTCTGTGTTTCTGTTGATATGCTGTTAAAGCTGTATGATTTCACTGACTGTCAGCTGTTCCAAGCAGTGTTGCCAACTTGGCACATTCGTTGCTATGTTTATCTTTTTTTTTCCCAGACCCCCCTAGTGCCAAAATTAACTAAAATTAACTCCTGGCAGAAAATGTACCGGTAGTTCTTTTTTGCTGGTGAGTTGGGGCGAAATTGGTTGACAGGTGCCAGAGATGAAACCAATGGTCCTTCGTAGAAAGGACCATTGGTAACCAAATGGACCCTTATAGATCTGTAACTCTTGGGATCATCAAGGGTTAAATTATATTTAATTAATTCTGAATTACCTAATTTAATATAAGTCCGAGAGACTAAACTCAACATCAAATAGTGGTCCTCAGTAACTAAAATGCAGAATAACTATTGGGCCCTGGTATGAAAATGGTAGAACACCACTGCTCTAGCGCATTCTAGTGCATTTTGGAAGTGCCACTAGTGCATTTTGGATTTTGGCAGTTGCCAACACTGGTACCAAGTGTGAAGATGGATTGAGTTTGAGCCGGAGCAGGGCGTGATAACGAAGGAGTTCATCTCACCTGGTGGTTAGACATGTTTTTCCTCCACTGTGCTACTACGGAAGCATGGATGTGGTTTAGTCCTGTGATGCAACTTTCTGAAATGCTCTACTTTTTAACCCAAGGCGACACGACAACTGAAACGCATGTTGTCAGGCTGGTCCCGGTGTGTTTTCCCAATTGAAATGCAAGTTGTCAGGTTGTTTTTTTATACTGAGGTTTGGAAATATGTAGCCCAACAACACTCTGCTGGGCTGTAGCTCTGCGTTCGTGGTCATTATACTTTATGTCTGTCTGTGGCTCTAGGACTGTGTATGCGTTCTACTGCTGCTTATAAAACACACACTGACCAAGCTGTCATACATACTGTACATACATGAGCACCTAAACAGAGAGGAGACATTGCACAATTCATAGTCACTCACTGTGCAAAAATCTTTATTACACGTACAACGCTGCCTGTCTTACTTGTGCGAGATGCCTATATTTGGGTCACGCATACCCTAATATGGAGTGTATACAGACAGACAGACATTCCTGCCTGGCTTACATAATAGTATACCCTTAATCTCGGTCACTGTGTTCCCAATAAATACCAGGTCATTTGGACATGTTGTGCTGAGTTGAAACACTATCGTCCTGATACGGGTATTGGGAAAAACCTGTGATGCTGCCTAAAATGTTGGTATCAATTGGTATATCAGCGCAAATGCCAGTCTGTCATTTTGAAACCATGTCATTTATCAGATGTAGGCTAATATTTCATTGACAAAATAATATTTTAATTGTGTTGGTTGATGTTTCTGTGCAGCGACCTTTACACTGCTATTTGAAAGAGCCTGGATGGAAAGTGATGTAGTGAAAGAGGCCGGCTCTTGGCTATAGGTGAAATGCTTATTGTCTAACAAAAAAATGCTTGAGTACTGAGATCAGTTATTGTTTTTTAAAGCAGGCCGAAATCTCAAAAGCACTGGCTTCAAACAGAAGGAGGAAAACAGGTCATGCTGTAGCATCTCTAAACAGGCCTCTTAACAGCGGGAGAACAATGGTGACAATTGGGCGATACCAGTCCCCCTAGTGAGCGTTCTTGCTGTCGTTACCTATGTCAATGTATATTGTAGGTGGTGTGGAGCGTAAACATCACTGAACAATGACGTCCAAAGATAAAAAAAAATGTTTCGACCATATCACCTGTCCAACTGCTATCGGCAGTGGTTGACATTGCTGGCTCCCATAGACAAATATCACACTTCCGGAAAAGCTGTCACCCGCTGTTAAAAACACACTAAGACACAAGTGGCTTGAGCTAGGGCAAGAGGGGACGGCCAGGGGAACTTTGCCCTGCACCTCCTGGGCTCCGCAGGACGACCAGATTGGTGAACATGCACTACTCTGTGCTTAGGGCTAGTGTTAGTGGAGTTTGTAATGTGGAGTTTATAATGCTGCAGTGGAGTTTGTCATGCGTTTGTATAGGAAGGGACGGGGCAGCTAAAATGAACATCAAATATCTACTGAATCAAGTATTGTAAAACCAGTCTGGCGTGTTGACATGAGACTTAAGTAGATGATAAAATGAGCATTAGTGGGTTTTTTTTGTGAAATACCCATTTAAATCATGTTTTGGGCATTATTGCCACTGCCACTAGTGATTCGGACTTTCGGAGGGATGCATTCTTCTAATTGTAGCTATTTTATTTGAGGTTGTGAATAAGGAACGGATAAAAAAAAAATCCAGTCACCTTCCGTGCAGACCAGAGATGGCCGTAGGCTATAGAGAGAACATTACATGATTGTACTGCATTGCAGGCAGGCGTCTTGCCTTGTGAAACAACATGCGTCTGTGAGCCTAGCGGGCCGCCCCAGCACACACACACACACACACACACACACACACACACACACACACACACACACACACACACACACACACACACACACACACACATTCACGCGCACACACTCGGGCTCAGAAGATCAATTTGATCCAGCTCTGCACTGCTTGGCTGCGTCTTAATCCCCCCCTAATACTCTGGCCATTCTCTTGGCATTAGTTTTTTGTATCTTTTTTGGTATGTTTTTCTGTTTTTGTTTCTTTCTCTATTTGTTTCTTTGCTCTGGGAATTATCAACAAACATCACACTCGTCACGCTCTCGCACGCCGAGGGGAATTCAATCTAAAACAGTATCAGACACAGAACCAGCCGTAGCCCGTGTCGTCTTATATATACGTAGCACGGTGGATGTGCTGTGGTAATGACGGACTTGTCACGGTTCAACGAGGAGATATATACCGAGGGAGAATGGATTCGCCGTGCGCGCAGCTGCAGCGAAACCTCTCAAATTGGCGTGTGTGTGTACTGTATGGAGGGAGGGAGGGGTGTGGAGCGTGCTGAGGTTGTGAGAATAAGTCTTCAGCTGTTTTCCGTATGAAATCTTGTTTCATGTTCAAGCGAAAGTGCAATGCTTTTCACATTTTTTATTCTGAAGCCGGCGGGGTCTGTCTGGGGGCCGGCAGATATCAGGCTCACGTTTTGTAACACTCTTTCTTAATGCGTTTCCGAGTGCTTGGGTCGGTGCAGTGGGTGCTGGGGGGCCGCTTCTGTCGCGTCCCCTTTTTTTCCCCTTTCCACCTCTCTCTCTCTCTCGTCCCTTTTATACAATTGTTTTCCTACGTTTACATCGCAGGGATACGGTATGCCTGAATCGTCCTTGGTACATATCATACATTCTATTCCATGCATTCTAATGGCATTAACTCAGATTCTACCCCTCAATGCCCGTTTTATTTATTTATTTTTTGCAAACCAGCCATTTACAACGGGAGACAGCGAGCAGGAGATTTTTTTGCAGAAGGTTAGAGAGCAGAATGTTCACACCTTAAACACAATTACCGCATCGTACCTGTACATCCCGTTTCAGATATCGCTGGCGCTTCAAAATTAAGGTTTCAAATGCGAAAGAAGTGGCATAGAGACATATACGTAATCCATGTCGTCAGCTCCACCTCCTCCCCTGCCCCTCCACTACTGTGCTACATCAAATCATTCGGAGCGACACCCACCCCGAAAGGTTGACTCCCACTTGAAGGCCAGTGTTTCCGTTTTTTGCGCCATCCGGACGAAAACAAAAGCCTGGGTGTCGAGGCTAGGGTCTCCCTGACCTATAAACTTATCGCGACCACAAGCAATAAGCGAGTTCCAACTATAGTTGCTCACTAGTCGTGACCATGCAAGCACCTACAGCTGCGAAACTGGTCGCGGCCACGTCGTTAGCAGTCGCTGGTAGTATTTCGCCGTTTCTCAGGAGGAAAGCAGGCCAGCATCCAGGGGCGGATATAACATGTCCCATTTGGGGGCGGGGGGGGGGGGGGGGGGGGGGGGGGGGGGGGGAGAACATGTTGGAGGGGCAAGAGAAAATGGTATGGGTGCGGCTTCTTCTGCGCCTTCTTCTGCGCCTTCTTCGCCCGTGTCGCTTCGCGCCACGGGCGAAGAAGGTGCACCCATACCATTTTCTGTTACAGGACTTTTATTAGGCAATTAAAGCATCAATAATAACATCCGTTGTTGAAGTTGCAACAGACACGCAGCATGCATAAAGCTAAAGGTCTGACTCAGAGAGTTTTCTGTTTTCAATGACGAAATGCTGTTGGTTTAGTGGTGACACAACTGTAGTTAGTTAGTAGCAGCAGTAGTAGTGTTTCAAATCATTTTAAATATAAGCACTTTAATTTGAAATATCTTGGGTTGTTTTGCATGCCATCATGTTTGGTGGGGCAGACTGGGAATTTAGGGGGGGCATTGCCCCCCCCCATGCCCATGCCTAGATCCGCCCCTGCCAGCATCTCTAAACAGTGGGTTCAAACATAGGGGAGGAGGAAAGCAGGCCAGCATCTCTAAACAGTGAGTTCAAACATAGGGAAGGAGAAAAGCAGGACAGCAGCATCTCAAAGCGCTGGGTTCAAACTGCAGACAGCGTGGGGGAACTGGGACAACACCATGACGCCACACCCCTCCTGCTGCTGCTGCCTCTCAGTACAGTAACTACAGAGAGAGAGAGAGCTTTTAGAACACAGCGCTTGTCTGTCTGACTGTCTGACTTTTCTGTTTGTTCTGTTTGGCAGTGGGAGTAGGCTACTCACATTTCTTATTTATGGACTTATGTACTGGGCAAATTCTCTTGTTGACAGGTAAAAACCCTGTATTCAAAGGTATTGGCCTCAAAATATACCCATACTTTGAATGACCTTAAATGAATTGTGGCAGGTTCAACTTTTTTTTTGCCCATTTCTTTTGTGTTTCTGGTGCTCCCATGTGTGTTTTCTATCCCACAAATAACCAAGTCTGATCAACCAGGCTTGCATATCATATAGGAGCTTTAATGGAAATTGCTCTCATTTTTTTTTGTCGTAATGATGAGGTCATCAATGCACCCTATACTTTGTAGAGTTCCTGCTCTCCTTCAGTGTTCAGCTCCACTTTGTTTACAATGTCCAACAGTGTTGATTTTCCAAGCTGGCATGGAATGGAAACAAGCCTGGTTTTATCTAGCATCACTATTATACAGTATGCTATATCAGCACCCTCAGGGCATTGTGCTACTGCAGCTAAACTGTATTTAAAGTCCCAAAAGAAAGGACAAGGACTGGTTTTATCAGAGTGGCGATTGAGGCTCAAAGCATTAGAAATAAGCTTGAAGGACATATACAATATGATATTAAGTATTAAAAGCAAATGTATAGCTATGTATTGTATTTGTTCTTTTAAGTAAAAGTACAAGCACAATTCCTCATTTCCAGAAGTTTTTATCGATTTTTTTAAAGTATTTTTTAAGTATGAAAATGATGTTGAAAATGAAGACGGATAGATAGCGATGTTTCATAATAATCTACAATATGTTACCGCTAACTAATTTTCAAATAATTGTGGCGTTGTCAAAGGTTAAATATTTGCCTTGTTGGGGAGTGATCAACCTTGACTGGCTGTTGTTCTACTGTGAGAGGGTCTCTGATCAAGGCTCTCCTGCACACCTATGCTATATCAGTCAGTCTGCTGCTGGAGTCCAGTGGGGAGACAGGCCCAGATCCTCCCTCTCCCAGCCGTCATCGGTTGTGCCTTTTGTTTAGTTATACCTTAGTTCCAGTCCCTTCGGAAAGGACTTTATTATTAGTTGTAGTTTCGTTATTGTCTGTTTGTACTTTATTTTGATTTATTTGTAAACACTAAGCATTGACATATAAAAGCAAACATTGAACTGTAAAAGCAAACTGTGAACTGTAAAAGCAAACATAAAATCCTAAACTTTAACTTTAAATAGTTAATAAATACTTGAATATAATCTGGTTTCCTGTCCCTCCATTATATGTTGCACTCAATATCCCTAGACATTTTATTGGGATGTAACACTATTTGAAATTTGAATTAATCGTTTGAATAATCGGACGACAAATCGATTATGGAAACAATCGTTAGTTGCGGCCCTAAAGTTTTCAAATAATTGTAGCGTTGTAAAAGGTGAACTTGAACTTCGGGGGAAAAAAAACCTCTCCAGTATAAAGTCTGACTAAATCTCCCTATGGCCCTGGTAGCTTCCAGCGGGCAGCGGGCATGAAGAGCCAGCTAATTCCCCTGACATGAAATGTGATCGTCCAGAAGGATGAAGTCCATTACTCCACAAAAGGATGAGTTGCTGAGGGAATGATGAGCTCTGGCGTCAGTCAGTCAGATAGATAGAGCACAGCGCTGCTGCTCAGGCCTCAGTGATCACATCTGATTTGATCTGATGGGATGGGACGGGTCCAGCCCCAGAGCCAGGACGACATCGATAGCCTCCGTTTTAGTTTGGCTGTGTTGTGGTGTTTTGTGTACTGAACACGTTTTGGTGCTTTAGCTGTTGAAAAATAGCAGATCTACAAGATCCACCGAGTGGCGCGATATGAGCTTGTAGTTGAGTGAAAAAGTGAAAATGCGGTGCAATTCTTTGAATACATTATTTTGGAAGCAAACATTTTAACTCAAATCTTTGCTTCTGGGGGATCACTAGAACAACATGTTTTTAGATGATGTTCTGCAGCTAAATGACAGATATTTCTGGGGGTCCTTCCTATGAAATATGTTAAGCATCACTGACACAGAAAGAGATTTTTCCAGAAAAACTAGAATCTCGCGCCAGGGACTCGAATTAATGTCATAAACTAAAATTTAGTGTCATGGACTAGAATCTAGTGTCGGGAACTAGAATCTAACTTCAGAAACTATACTGAGAGGAACGTGACTCTACTGTGGGGGACTAGAATCTAGCATGAGGAACTAGACTCTAGCATCGGAAAATAGAATCTAGTGCTGTGAACTAGAATCTAGCTTCAGAAACTAGAATCTGATCTGGACACAATGGGTTTACCAGTGGTTTTTAACCTCTTTCATACCACGGTCCACTATTTATTCAGCATTTGAGCCACACGAAACACCATTTGATTACATTTTAGCCCCACAGACCCAAAAACTAAAGATTTATTTTGCTTTTTGTCCACAATACCAGTCTGGATATGGGAAACAAAACAGATCAAAGAAACAGATGGGAAACAGACAGATCAAAATGACCATTAATCTTCTACATTCTCTAGTTGTGTAGACTTGGGCTAATTCAGATGATGAATATTTTAACTCTTGACAGTGTAAACATGAAACCAAATGGACCCGCAAGAGTCCATTTTGGTTTCATGTTTACGCTTTCAAAGAGTTACATCTGGTTAACCAACTTTCCATTTAGCCTGGGGACCACCTGGAATCCTCCCAGACCACCTGTTGAAAACCCCTGTTTTAAGCATTAACTGGCATTAGCTTTAGATATTGAAGGCATGAGCATTGGCCTCAGCTATTAAAAAAATAACAGATCTACAAGCTCATAGCGTGCCACTCGGTGGCAAGCTTGAAGATCTGCTATTTTTGAAAATATTCTGTCACAGGAAATGTTTTTGACTTGAATATGTTGCTTCTAGGGGGTCCCTGGAACTACATACTGTATTTTCAGTCAGGGGGTTAGCAGGCATATCCAGTTGATTTTGGGGTCCTTGGCATGAAATATTGAGGACCACTGACATATAAACATGAGGTATTCAGAAAATTGTCAGGATTTAGAAGACATTTTGTAGAATCATGCAGAATCATGGTCATTGTAGAATCATGCAGAATCATGGTCAAAATGGCATAATGCTTCCGCCTCGATTGGAGTTATTAATGTTCTGTACAAGTCTCCAGGATATTAGTGCTGCAAACCAATATTCCTTATTCAAAAGAATATTCAAATATAATAAATTAAGGTTTGAATTAGAAATAATCACATAGTAAAATGCTGTGTGAGTTTTCGCAAGATTCTGGGTAATGTAAACTCAAACATTATACAAAAAATATGCTAAGATAATAGCAGCACAAATGTATTAATTTGGGTCCTTGACATGAAAAAGGTTTGTGAGGAGCTGATATGGAAAACTCGGCTTCTTATTCGAGCCGCGGTCGCCCAACAATGACAAATCCATCCATCTGTCATACTGTAAGCCCTGTGTCCATTCCATCAAGTCTGTCAGGAAGGCAAAAATGACTTCTAAAACGATGAAATCTGAAATGTCCACATCGTTATATACCCCTGTCTCGTATCCTGCGGCTTAAGCGATGTTTTCACAGCAAATGTTGTCCGTGGAATATCAATAAAGGGATAAATGCCCAGAGGATGAAGCGTGCGTGGTCGCTGTCCCCAAGGCTGCGGGCATCGGTTTGCGAGGCAGAGCCAAACGTCACGCAGTGCACTTTGTCATCACATCAATCGCCATTCTGGCCATGTCGTAATATGCAAACGACCTTGTCGATTGGCTATATATTCAACAAAGAGAGTTGCTGTGATCTGCTGTTTTTGCTGTTTTAGCTCAAAACTGCCCTCATACACAATTTATTTCAGTCCCTGCCCCCTTTTCTCATGCACAATGTGTTTCACTCTGGGGGTGACATAGGCATAGGCAGGAGACTTTTTCTTATCATTTATTTTATTACATTATGCAACGTGGGTAAATTCTAACTCACCCATTGAGAAACACAGTAACTGCAATGGTGTTGCTGAATAACTGCAATGGTGTTGCTGAATGGTAAAATGTAAAGAGAATTACAAATACAAGTAGTCCCAACGAGTGTTGGGCAGCAACAAATTTTAGATTACATATTACTGTAATATTATTACTTTTGCTACAAAAAGTAAAGTAACGAGATTACTCTGCAAAAATGGGTAATAAGTAATGCATTACTTTGCAAGTAACGCCAAGTTACTTGTTTAAAATGAGCTTGTTGTTGCATGCAAAAATAGAACAGATTTACAAGCTACCGACAGGTACTATAACAAACAACAGAGATGTGCACTAGATTGTAGATCCAGTCCACATGCTGCATCCTGCGCACAGTTATGTACACTACACAGTTATGTACACTACAAATCGCTTGCTGCTTTATTTTGTATTTTATTTTTAAATACAAGACCTCAACTGTCTTTGAAAACAATTGTGAAAAAGTTTAACAAGTCAAAGAGACAAATTTCGAAATCTGGTTTTGTTAGTTGCAGGTCTGTTTTGTGATTCAAAAAAGAGCTCGCTAAACAGATTATGTTGGACATCTCTATTTTTTCAAAGGTGGGAGTTGAGAACTTGGGAAAGTAATAACGTAATATGTAGTATATTACTCTTCGATTCCAGTAATAAGTAAAGTAATGATATTACTTTGTCTAAGAGGGGTAACGAGTAAAGTAAAGAAGTTACTTTCCTAAGTAATATTGACCAACACTGGTCCCAACACTAACGCTGCGTCAACACGTAGACAGTGAGCTTTGCCTTCTGACTCAACTCTGGTTTCGTGTGTTTCTGGTTTCGTGTGTTTCAGTGCGGTACATTATGATTGCTTTTTTTTCTCCAATTCTCCTGAACTTGAACAGACTGTTTTGAAATTCATGTTGTTACACCTACAACTCCTTAAAGAGTGCCAGGTTGCAGGCTGCAGGCTCTCAATATGTCATGAGTTCTGCTGTTTTTTGCTATTCCTAGCTCAAAAGTGCTCTCATGATGCAGGGTTTATTCTAGCCCCTGCCCCTCTAACACTCTCTTCACGCCCCTGCCCAGGGGGACCCCCAGACAATGAAGTATAGGGTTTAAGTGGCTAATAAACTCTACGCGGCGTGCACTTTGTGTGACTGAGTGGATATATATACACACACACAGAGCCCTGAGGATACGTTGACATGCATTAAACTGCAAAATGAAGTCCTCCCTATATCCAATGAATAAGTCAGGATCTGCTGGTGTAGACGTGCGTGCAGGGTATGATTAGTGGGGCTGGCCATAGGGCTGCCTGTCACCGTTACAAATTGAAGTAATTGTCACAAAAGATCATTTCGATTTAAAGGTTGTGCTCTTTGCATTTACCTATACCTGTACATATTATTTCCGTTTTGCCCTTTTGCAGGTGTTGTAATCTTGTAGATCATTGTTTTTCAACCTTTTTGATACCAGGGCCCACTATTTATTTAGCATTTGAGCCACGGACCACCTTTTGAGGACATTTTTAACTCCACTGACCCAAAACTAAAGATTTCTTTTGGTTTTGTGCAAAATACCAGGCCGGATTTCGGAAACAAAACAGTCAATAATAGAAAATACCTTTTTAATCTTCTACATTCTCTAGTTGTGTAGACTTGGGCTAATTCACATGATGCATATTTTAACTCTTGAGACCCTTGTGGGTCCATTTGGTTTCATGTTTACACTCTCAAAGAGTTACATCTGGTTAACTGTCCATCTTTTAGCTGGGGACCACATGGAACTCTCTCAAGGGCCACAGGTGGTCCCCAGACCACTGGTTGAAAACCCCTGTTGTAGATTGATTGATTGATTGATTGATTGATTGATTCTAAGGTGTCCTAGAAACTAGATCTGCTATTTTGATTCCGAATTCATGGAGTTTTTTTTTTAAGTGGAAATGATCAACAAACCTGCATAATTGCGACAAACTCAAATAATTGGGTTTAGGCCATGCAGGTGGTTGTCTTTTAGGAGCTACAGCTCACATAGATGAGGCTGTGGATTAGAGGTCTCAGTCGCCGTGACTGATTTCAGTCATTTTTCATTCTGGAGATGTCAGCATTTCTTCTATTTAACCAGCGAATACACCAAACAAATTGCCTATTCGGCTTGTAGAACTTGCCACTTTTGCTTGTTTGTTTTTTGTTTGGCGCATTCCAAACTATCGTATTATTTGATAGAAACATCTTCCATAAAACTCTTAATTGTCTCGGATATTTCATTAAAAAAGACTGTGATTTCTTCACCTGATTGGCAGTATGTTACAGCAGGAACAATACCACTAAAACATCACAATTTAATTCACATGCTGTGTTAGTTGTTTAACACAAGTACTGTGAGGTGCTAAACGATTAGTTTGTGCATTCTATTCTGTTGGCACTCCAGAGTGCTGGAGTCAGTGGTGGCGTCACTGGCACGGAATGGGTTAAGTGGAAAATGTGAGCACTGCTTCCACCACTGGGTGAGATGCAGATTTCTGTCGTGACATTTCTTCTGTGCCTTAATGTGTGGTGTTCTCTGGTGAGATGAAGAGAGGTCATGCCCTCGCACTACTTAGCAGCACTCACAGTTCTGTGTGGGCCATTAAAACAGAAAGAAAAAGAATATACAGTATATCTTGACGTTTGAGTTCATTTCAGGATATGACTGCAGAACTTGGTATAATCTTTACTATTTAATCGTTACTATTTCTTTGGCAGCATCATAGGGAAATGGCTTACTTGCCGTTAATAACGTACAGTAAGCCCTATGTTATTGCTGGACGAAGTTGTCTTGTGGTGAAAAGAGCTGTACCTATATGCTATCGGGATCTAGAGCAGAACCCCGGAATCTCTACATATTACAGTGAAATCCTGTTAACTGCCCTATGGAGCTGAGCAGTCCCAACCGTCTCGTGACTTCGCCCTTGCCCCAGAAATGAATTTCCTCTTAATTTTCCTCATAGACTTTTGCAAAAATGATATACATAAAGACGATTACCCAGTATCACACAACATTACAAACTGTAAGCCAACATTTCTTTCTGGATGATAATATAGGCTGAAGCTCAGAGCTTATTTAGGCCTATCCTGTAGACATGTCGGTTTGTTTGAGTTATATCACTTACAAAGTTCATATTGAATGAACACTTGTTTACATTCATGGCTGAATGCATTGTTCATCATGAACAAACTCTCCATATTTACATTCAAGAGTCATACACACAACCACACATAAGCAGCTTTTTTTTCTCAGCTTTTTTGTAAATGTTCCGGCATTATCGTTTACCACATGCAGTGCAATAGTGACCCGACGCATTCGACAGAAGCAGCCGGGATGGAAATGAGCTCTGTGAGAATAATTGTGATGTTCAGCGCCAGTGAGAGGTTGCAGACTGCGGGTGTTCAGGAGTGAGAGAGATGGAGAGAGACACGGCTAGAGTAGTAATGAGGGCGGTTGGTGTGTGGCTTAACCGTCATGGCTGCAGTGCCAAGGTGAGAGGATAGGTGTTAAACGTGGACAGTCTGCTGGCAATCCAATCAGCCAGCCAGCCAGTCACTCACTCACTCAGCCAGCCAGCCAGCCAGCCAGCCATTCAGTCAGCCAGCCATTCACTCAGCCATTCACTCAGCCAGTCAGACACTCACTTACTCACTCACTCACTCACTCACTCACTCACTCACTCACTCACTCACTCACTCACTCACTCACTCACTCACTCACTCACTCACTCACTCACTCACTCACTCAGCCAGCCAGCCATTCACTCAGCCAGCCACTGACTGACTGACTGACTGACTGACTGACTGACTGACTGACTGACTCACTCACTCACTCACTCACTCACTCACTCACTCAGCCAGTAATTCAGTCAGCCAGCTATTCACTCAGGCAGTTAGCCAGCCAACCAGTAATTCAGTCAGTCAGCCAGCCAGCCAGCCAGCCAGTAATTCAATCAGTCAGACAGCCAGTAATTCAGTCATTTAGTCAGCCAGCCAGCCAGCCAGCCAGCCAGTAATTCAGTCAGCCAGCCAGTAATTCAGTCAGCCAGCCAGCCAGCCAGCCAGTAATTCAGTCAGTCACTCAGCTAGCCAGCCAGTAATTCAGTCAGTCACTCAGCCAGCCAGCCAGTAATTCAGTCTGCCAGCCAGCCAGTATTTCAGTCAGTCAGCCAGCCAGTAATTCAGTCAGTCACTCAGCCAGCCAGCCAGTAATTCAGTCTGCCAGCCAGCCAGTAATTCAGTCAGTCAGTCAGTCAGTCAGTCAGTCAGCCAGTCAGCCAGCCAGCCAGTCAGTCAGCCAGCCAGTAATTCAGTCAGTCAGCCAGCAGCCAGTAATTCAGTCAGTCAGTCAGTCAGCCAGCCAGCCAGCCAGCAAGCCAGCCAGCCAGCCAGCCAGCCAGCCAGCCAGGTATTTCCTTCAGCCAGTCAGCCAGCCAGCCAGTAATTCAGTCAGCCAGCCAGGCAGCCATTTCATTCAGCCAGTCAGTCAGTCAGTCAGTCAGCCAGCCAGCCAGCCAGCCAGCCAGCCAGCCATTTCATTCAGGCAGCCAGTCAGCCAGCCAGCCATTTCATTCAGCCAGCCAGCCAGCCAGCCAGCCATTTCATTCAGCCAGCCAGCCAGCCAGCCAGCCAGCCAGCCATTTCATTCAGCCAGCCAGCCAGCCAGCCATTTCATTCAGTCAGTCAGTCAGCCAGCCAGCCAGGCAGGCAGCCAAACAAACCGTCAGGCTAATAACGGCTGAAGCCTGAGCTCGTCCTCCAGGACCAGCATCTGGATAGTCAAGCTCCATTACACTCTGGGCTCTGTTTTACACAGCAGCGGCGGTGGCGTTACAGCCTCGTTGACAAATGGCAGCAGAGGTGGTTGGGGTTGTTGTCCTCCGTGATGTGAATCACATAACTCAAGGGACCCCCCACAACCGCACGAATACCATGACCGCCCCACCGCCCTCCTCCCACCACACCACACCACACCCCACCTACCCGGACCAACATCTCTCTATCTGACTTCCACCCCTCCCTCTCACTCCCTATAGCTCTCTCACTGCTTCTCTCTCTCTCTCTTTCCACATAGAAGCACTGTACTGTTGCAAGTAAACGGCCGGTGTATTCGCAATTAAAAAAATACAGTCAATGTACCATTTTGTGTGTGGTAAAATCAAACTCTACAATTGTCTGAAATTGTCATGTCACCATAGTGGAGTGAAATTGCAGCTAAATTGCCTGGTTGAACATCTAAAACATCTGCATAAGAGCATGCAGCAGAATTGGCAATTTTGATCAACGTTCGTTCGTCTCTCCCACATTGGCACCAACATCAGTAGTAATACAGCAATGAGCTTGCGGACATATTTTGGGGTCTGAGACGCTGAATAAATGGTCTGGTGTGGCTCAAATGCAGAATACATAACAAGGCCTTGATAAGCAGGCATCTAGGCATGGGTATGGGGGGCAATCTCTCCTAAATGCCCTGACTGCCCCACCAAACATGATGGGATGCAAACAACCCAAATTTCAAAGATATTTCAAAGTGAAAGTGCTTATTTAAAATGATTTCAAACACTACTAACTGCTACTAACCAACTAGAATTGTGGCAGCACTAAACCAACAAACTCTCTGAGTCAGACCTTTAGCTTTAAGCATGCTGCGTGTCTGTCTGTTGCAACTTCAACAACTGATGTTGTTCTTGATGCTTACTTGCCTAATAAAAGTCCTGTACAAGATATCAATCTTGCAAAGAATTTAACTGAAAATGGCATGAGGGCAGCTTCATCGCCCATGTCGCTTCGCTGCCCGGAAGCTGCCCTTATTTTCCCCTTCCCCCCTGCAATCGGGAAATGTTACATCCGGGCCTGAGAAAAACCCCTGCAATACCACTTTACTCTCTACAGTAACTCTCTCTCCCTCCCTCCCTCCTTCCCCATTGACTCCCATGGCTGCCTCCAGCCTGGGCTCTCAATGAACTGTGCAGGCGACAACAACAAGGGCCGGGGGGGAGGGGGGCGGGGAGGAGGAGGAGGCGCGCGGGGCGTGCAGAACGGGGATGGAAATCCAGCAGGGATGGCATTAGCTTTTCAACCTTGTTGAAGGGCTAAACGTAGCACTGGCTGGGTCTGGGTTCTGGTGTCCTTGTTGGCTGTCACACTGCTGCTGTGAGGAGATAAGAAGGAGGAGGAGGAGGAAGAGCCAGTGTTGCCAACTTGGCGCATTTTGTCGCTATATTTAGCTTTTTTTTCTCCAGACCCTCCCCCCTATAGCGCCAAAATTAGTGAAAAGCTCCTGTCGGAGATTTTTTTTTTGCTGGTGAGTTTGGGTGAAATTGGTGGACAGGTGCCAGAGATAAAACCCTCGTTTTTCACCATTTTTCCTCCTATGATAGAGTCCTCCTTGCTTCCTAGAAAGGACCATTGGTAACCAAATGGACCCTTATAGATCTGTAGCTCTTGAGATCACTCAAGAGTTACGCTCTCAAGCGTTAAATTATTAATTAAACATCTGAATTGCCTAATTTTCAAGAATCTACACATTTAGAAAATGTAGAAGAATTGCTATTTTGACCAACATTTTGCCAGTCATCTCTCCTAAATTAGTCAGAGAATAAACTCAACATCAAATGGTGGTCGTTCTTGGCTAAAATGCAGAATAAATAGTGGGCCCTGGTATGAAAATGGTTGAAAACCACTGCTCTGGCGCATTCTAGTGCATTTTGGAAGTGCCACTAGTGCATTTTGGATTGTGGCAGTTGGCAACACTGGGCTCCGGCTCCATATTCACTGTGTGTAGGATATAGGACTACTTTAGTTCTAACCACCAGGGCTGGCTGAACCGCAGTGGCAACGTGTGAATAAGTAATGAAGCCACTTTTCTGTGCGACAGACGAATACACGCATCAAATTGAGGCTCAGGCTGCGGGCCTTTTTTTTTTCTTCTTCCTTTTTTCTTTCGGGAAACTTTTTTTGTCATTTAATTTTGTAATAACAAATTCCCAATCCCATCACAGCGGGGGAGACATTGTATCGCGCATTGTATTCGATGTATGACTTTAAAGGTCGCGGTAATTATTTCTCCACTGCATATTTCGGCGCATCGTCTTTTTAAAAATGACCGTTTCTTTTATATTGCCAACTCCTATTTATTTTAAATGTCAGGCGGATAAAGAAACAACGGCTTTATCTTCATTAAAAGGTCTTTTCTGTGGTTTACATTTCCCTATAATGAGCGAGGTGAAGCCCCCTCCCCCTCCCCTGCTGAGAGCCATGATATAATATATGCTGTACAAACAAAGCGTTTGGTACCACATGAGATATTATAGTTTTAAATTAATTTTATCCCCCACGATTTTGTGACCCATTTTTAGCACCCAGTGGCAATTACCTAACGTGATCCTGGGCTCTACACACCCTCCACCAACCTGGGACAATTCCTAATGTGTTCCTGGGCTCTACACACCCTCCACCAACCTGGGACAATTCCTAATGTGTTCCTGGGCTCTACACACCCTCCACCAACCTGGGACAATTCCTAATGTGTTCCTGGGCTCTACACACCCTCCGCCAACCTGGGACAATTCCTAATGTGTTCCTGGGCTCTACACACCCTCCGCCAACCTGGGACAATTCTTAATGTGTTCCTGGGCCAACCTGGGGAGGCAGCAGACTGGCCTCATGCTTCCTTCAATGCATGAGGACTCCATGCTGCCTTCCTTTCACCTGACAGGGGGGAGTTTCCCTGGTTAGATGTAGCATGTGGAAGGAACGTTTTCTAACCAGTTCCTGTCCCCTCCATCAGGCGCCCCGGCTGGCCAGGGGGAGGCAGTCTAGAGACCAGGATTATTGCATGTTTTTGTGAC
>CM076981.1:39426101-39591101 GCA_039105355.1 Benthosema pterotum | reverse complement strand
CTTGGACGTCCGCCAAACTCGTTGGCGGAAGTATAGTCAGCTGATCGTCCTTTAGTTAATGGCCCGCCATAATAATCCTCTGTGAAACGTCTTAGTGTTGTCCCCCCCCCTGGGAGGAGCTTTTTTCTTGCAATCAGCGTGCATTAAGATTAACTGCTGTTGAATACTGTAGTAAAGCCAGACCGCACATTTTTGCGCACTGGAATGGAAAGCCAAAAAAATGATTATAAATGTTTTGGTCTCTTTCTAAAAATAACCTTGTTTTTTCTCTCTTTCTCCCTCTCTCTCTCTCCCTCCTGACCACGCCATCGTCGCCACAGGAAGTAGAGGTCAGTGACTGTTTTCTAATGTTGTGCATGTTGTGTTTTGACGATTCTCTCTAACTGTACACTTATCATGAGATTGGGGAGATGCACTGGCAACTAATACGACCTGGTTGGTTGCGACTGCTTTACTCATGGTCAGAAAATTGTAGCAAACTACACTACAAGCTACAAGACAAAAGTAGCTTGCTACATCAACACTACAAAAATGTACATCTCAACTTAATGTACACGTTTCTAAATAATAATAATAAAATAATATTAATAAAAATCATAATACTAATAATAATCTAGGGGCGGGTTTGAACATAGGATGGTGGCATGTCTAAGTTTTGGGATGTATAGAGGTTTTCTACTCATTACAAATGGGCGGAATTTGAAAATGTGTGTGGAAAAATGTAGTAATCTAATTTTCTTGTTAATCAAAGAAAGTAGTGTAGCTTCACTACAAGCTACTCGAAACAAGTAGTGTAGCTTCACTACAAGCTATTCCCAGGACAAGTGTAGTAAGCTACACTTCAAGCTACGGGAAAATGTAGCTAAGCTATGTAGCCCATCTCTGCTCTTTGCACCAACAAGGAGAGAAATGAGTAAAAATGCACTCTGTACAGCATGCAGCCTGCTAAATTTTTTATTCTAATTCTACATCACCGGGGAAGAAAAACAGAACAGTTAGTTTGCAAATAGTCCCTCTGCAGCAGTAAAGGGAGCCAAGATGGGGCAAAATTTATTTCAAGATAAACTACAGTATATAACTTAGCTCTCATCTTCTCCTCGCCCCAGCCATTATTTTATTTGGCTTTGAATGATAGAAATTATCGTTCCCTAGGGTAGGTGCCCTCACAAAAAACATGAAATAATCCTGGTCCCTAGACTGCCTCCCCCTGGCCAGCCGCTGAGCCTGATGGAGGTGGTCAGGAACTGGTTGGAATAACGTGTTCCTTCCACGCACTACGTCCTCCTGTCAGGTGAAAAGAAGGCAGCTTGGACTCCTCATGCATTGAAGGAAGCATAAAGCCAGTCCACCGCCACCCCAGGTTGGCGGAGGGTGTGTAGAACCCAGGATCACATTAGGTAATTGGCACTGGGTGGAAAAAATGGGTTACAAAATCGTGGGGATAAAAAATAACAATAAAAGCCTCCCGCTGGCCTGCCAGTGCACCTGATGGAGGGGACGGGAACTGGTCGGAATAACATGCTCCTTCTACACGCTACAATATGACCAACTGTGGAAACTAATCTGTGTGTCAGGTGTTCCCAAAAAATATTTTGTGACGACCACACGCCTGAGTCACACGCCTAACCACTAACTCAGTAAAACCCTAAACCTTAAAGATAAGAGTGCCATGATTTTTTTCCACCCTAAAACATGATCGTCAGGCATTATTGTAATATGAGGAAGAAGATAAAAAAAACAAAAAAAAAAAAAAAAGCGTACAGTATATGCTAAAATGACTTTTTTTTTTTATCTGGGCAGCCTCACCAGCTCATTCAGCATGCCTGGTTTGCCCTGGTGGGTGGTGATGGGTGGAGATATACCTAAACTGAAGCCACACCCACAACTGTAGTTGTATGATAAAGGGGGAGGAGTTAGGGGAGGGGCTGATGATGTGATGTCATTACAGTTTTTTTCATTGGTACGTTTGACTGGAAAGGTTCAGCCCTCAGGAAGAAACCCTAAATGCAAAGTGAAGACATCATTGCACATAAAAACTACACCAATGGGTCTAATCAAGTACTGTTACCTTTTAAACATGTACAAAATTGGAAAAAATACAAAGATCATGCCACCCCCCGACTGATAGGATACCTGCCGCGATCGATAGGATGAACCTGCCAGGTTTGCTGACCATTACCAGCGGTCACAACAGTTGTCAACGGTGGGGACTCATTTACTGTCGGTGGCAAATTGATTTCGCCCCCTCCTGCAAATTGACACTGGGTGAAAGAAAATGCGTTACAAAAATCATGGGATACATACTGTTTATATATATTTTTTTTTTCATCTCGGCTGTTTTGGTGTGAAGAGATTATCTTGATTATTTTCTGAGTCACACCTCCTTATCGAGGATATTTAATTTTGTTTTTTCAGCACATTTGTGTTGACATTGTTTTAATCGAGTATGTTTCCTGCTTCCATATCGTCGGTCTTGTTGTCAGCACTCATAGCATGACATCTGTTCAGGCGTGATTGCCGTGGCGCCGTGCCGCGTGGTGTGTGCCGAGCGCACCAGTAATAATAATAATAATCCTCCTCAATGTTTGTTTTCTGTGGAATATCTGAGGGGTAACGTATCAAGGCCACCCACTGACGCAAATACTGTGATTTTCCCTCTAGGATGACTACATCAAGAATGTGGAGGAGAACCCAGGATCTGATGAGAGTAAGTTGAAAAATGTCTTTTTTATTTTCAGTGACACTTTCTCAAGGTGATAGAGGCAACTTTTTAGCCAGAAATCAAAATAGATATATAGCTATGCTGCTTCTACTTTGATGCTGCAGTTGTTTGTTGTTCTTGTCATGATGTATAAAGCTAAAGGTCTGACTCAGAGAGTTTTCTGCTTTCAATGATGAAAGGCTGTTGGTTTAGTGGTGCCACAGCTGTAGTTAGTTAGTAGCAGTAGTAGTGTTTTAATTATAAGCACTTTAATTTGAAATACCTTGGGTTGTTTTGCTCTCCATCGTGTTTGGTTGGGGAGTCAGGGCATTCTAGGCCCATGCCTAAGATCCGCCCCTTCATGGAGTTTCATGTTTGTTTATTTTGCTTTCAAATTCAAGCAACGCTTATTCTAGGCACGGTCGGCCGGGCACACTGAGTGAGAATGCTCTGGGACACTTGTTTTTGGGTCAATACTTTTAATATTTAAATGGCCTCTAAGTGGAGTGACCAATTCGAACGTTTCCATTGACTTGAGGTCAGCCTGCCTAGCTCTGTTCAGACACAAACCAATGAGCACAATCAAAGCTAAGTGCTTCACCCCCTCGTTTGCATGCTCCCTTTAACCCACAACATCATCGTCACAGGACTGTGCAAATTACTGAGATGCCTTGCCTTCGATGAAAGGGGAACTCCACCCATTTTCAACATTTGAATATGTCATTAATATATCTTAGAGATGTTGTGTGGACATGATAAAAAAGTTCCCCCATTCTGCGTTCCCAAGAAATGGAGGTCTGAAGAAAACCACTAACATGGTGAAACCATTGATGACACCATCAAGGTGTATTTTCACCATGTTAATGGATTTCTTTAGACACTTCTTTTTTCTGAGAGCGTACAAATGGAATGGATGATGATCAAATGTTAATTAATTTGTGAGAGAGAGGGAGAGGGAGGGAGACAGAGAGACAGAGAGAGAGAGAGAGATTTCACAAATAAGATGTGAAATGAACAGTCTGCTATAACATTTTGTCAACACGCTGTCCCAATGTATTCCCCAACTCATTTAGGATTTACAGCAGATTCTACAAAATATTTTACGAAATTAAGACAGTTTTGAGGGAAAAAATATAATATTACACTACTTATTACTTGCAATTGCATATTACTTTTTTATGTATTTTTTTTAATCTTTCCATTTGAAATATTCAGGCCAATAGGTTAGTAATAATTAGCAGAACTAGCTGTAATATTATTACTGTTTGTAGGATGTAACATCGTTACGCTACTCGTTACTAGGGATGGCCAAATGGAAAGATTTTCTTAACCGATCGTCGTCAGACCTCTGCCGGTTAATAACCGTTAACCGATAAGGAAAATGTGCTATTTTAATCCATTAAAAAGGGCCAATTATACGCGACTACAACCGCCTTTTCCCCCGAGTCCCTTTTCCATCTCAAGCACTAAGCAATAACAATGGCTGCATTAGTTCTATGGACATCGCGTCTTAGTTGTATAAGCTATGGACACGTTCTGTTACTGTTTCAGAAACAAATCAAATTTCGGGGACGGAAATGAGCAACCAATTATCAAATGCGTGCGTGCGTTACAGCACAAACACTTTGTGTTCGCTGCTCGACGAGATCACTTGTAACACAGCGAGCGCCCTGTGCATGTGTTCTGAGAGAATCGATGTTAGATTAGGCTACTGTTACTGTGTACCTTTTGCAGTATTTTATCAATTATATCCATCGTGCGCAGCGATGGTCGAGGGAGAGGAAAGAGTCCGTGATCGCCTTCTTTGCTTCTTTTCTTTTTTGGAGGGTCGTGTTTGCAGCGCCGGCTATAAAGCACAGGGGCCAGGGAGGGAATGCCCCCCTAAACGCCCTTACTATAATGACGCTATAATGACGCTGCCTCATAAAGCCCCCCCAATTGTGAAATGTTAGATCCGGGCAAAAAAAACATCTTCAAGTATGAACGCACGCGCCGCTCCAAAGACTCTTACTTTCGCATTACTTTCACATTAGAACGGTCAGTCCCAGTGCAAGATTTACGCACACGCAGGCGCAGCCGTGCGTGCACGGACACAATTCAATTCATTCAGTCGTGGTCTCTCACCGAATGAGTTTTCATCCGACACAGGACGTTCTCCAAACATATAACACAGACGCGGGGCCGTCTTGCTGCGGAACAAATCCTTAGTCAGAGACAGGAATATTTGTGCCTTTTTAGCCATGTTTATAATGTTCTCTCAAACGGAGCTAAGCAATAACGTGTGTACTAGTCCCACACTCGGCACCCTGCGTATAGGCTACTGTATGATGCAATTTTAACAACTGTGCGCTGCGCGATAAATGTAGGTACAATCTACAAGCTCACAGAGCATAAGTGAGCTGCAGCACCTTCTAAAACTAGGTGAATTATACCGCGCGAATACTGCAGTGTAATATTTATTTGACAACGTAGACATCTAAATGACCAAAGCTCTGTGGTGAGCCACCTGCGTAATCTCCATATAGCCATGCATATGCGCAGCGTGTGCCGTGATGCAGACAGACAGATAAAGCAATGGCTTTACTGACATCCATAAAATAAAATTATAGGCTTAAATACATACAAAGATAGTTATTACCAAAGTTTAGTGAAAGCTCAGTGGCTGCTGGCTGCAGTGCACACACTCTGCTCCCCTGGCTATTGGGTAATAACGTGGATGAAATTGGAATAGTCCAGCTTGCCCCGACAGTCACGTGCGCTTTTATTTTTATTTTATCAGTTAATCATTAGCCGTTAATGTTGTCGATAACCGAAATTCTTAACGATTAACGATTAACGGTTAACTGTTGGACATCCCTACTCGTTACTACTCTCCTCAGATCACGCTGGTAGTGGTAGAAGGTGAAGGGGCTAATTCACACTTCAGAGATTCTCTACTCGTTGATGCTGGTAGTGTGTGTGTGTGTGTGGGAGGGGGGTGTAGGTGCAGTGGGGGGCAATATGAAGGGGGTAATTCAGAGCTCTCTCCCGGTGGGTGCAGGTGGTGTTTGAGTCCGTGAAAGAGGAGGAGGAGGAGAGACCTGAGCCCTCGCCACTCTCCTCCATTAATGGGTGTTCCAACTTTCCCCGAGCATGAAGAGTTTGTGCTATAATTGCCTCTGCTGTTGAGGGCATGGCTCTGCTTTACCACCAGGCTGCACTTATACCTCTGTGGAGTCCTATGGGGGAGGAGGAGAGAGAGAGAGATGGAGAAAAACACATCCATCTTCTCACTTTGAAGAAATCTAAGGCAACCTGTTTGTATGTATAGCGCCAGGGCCGGATCTAGGTATTGGCATGGGGGGGATGTCGGGTCGCAGAACTAAAATGTTAAATGACTTCTATAGCTCCTTCATTCCAAAAAAAACAAACACAAGATAAAAACAAAAAAAAAACCCGTTCTGAGAATCAGTTGAGACAAATAAAAGCTAAGATTAATAACTGAGCATATACATGAGTAAGTTCTGATTTTTACCTTTTAGTTTTTTCTTCATTCATTTATTGTTTTTAGTTTTTCAGCTGCATTTACAGTATCATCAAAATTATATATTAATATTATATATATAATTTTTGGTGCCTAACCTTTTATAGCTAGGTAAATACAGACGTCTAAAAAAAGGTGTCGCTCTAGGTGGGAATTTTGAATTTTTACATGATCATCTAAAACCGCAAAATAGTGACCCATCCGTGCCTCAATTAGAATGTCATCAGCTTCATTGGATTTCTTGACCCCAAAAATGTAGATTTAACCACGGTAATCTTCCACTTTAGGTCATCTAGGAGGCGAGCTATTGAGGCATTCCATTTTTAAACAAAACGGCATCCAACATTTTGCTGAGTTTTAAAAATGTTCGTCTTCATCCTATAAAATTACATATGCTACATAGTTTGCTATGTGTTTTGAGGGTTTGGGAGTTTTAACCTCCCTTTTTTCCCACAATGTTTGGTGACGCAGGCCCCCCCAATTGGAACTGGTTAGACCCGGGCCTGGTCTATACAGGGGCGGATGTAACATTACCCAATTGAGGTGGCAGGGTAAAATGGTATGGGTGCGGCTTCATCGCCCGTGTCGCTTCGCGCCACGGGTGATGAAGCCGCACCCATGCCATGTTCGGTTACAGGACTTTTATTAGGCAAGTAAAGCATCAGTTGTTGTTGAAGTTGCAACAGACACGCAGCATGCATAAAGCTAAAGGTCTGACTCAGAGAGTTTTGTGTTTTCAATGATGAAATGCTGTTGGTTTAGTGGTGCCAAAATGGTAGTTAGTAGCAGTAGTAGTGTTTCAAATCATTTTAAATATAAGCACTTTGATTTGAAATATCTTGGCTTGTTTTGCATGCCATCATGTTTGGTGAGGCAGACTGGGCATTTAAGGGGGCATTGCCCCCCATGCCCATGCCTAGATCCGCCCCTGGGTCTATAGCGGCTTGGAGGTGTTGTTCGGAGACACTTTTCAGTGTTGTTTGTGTTGCTGCTGCTGCTGCTGCTGGTGGTGGATGAAAGAAAAGACATGATGTTATGTTGAAGCGTGAAGGGTTTAAGGATAGGCTATAAAGTACCATTTCATACACGCCCATGAAGCGTCCAATTTATCTTTCTTTTTGTGTTGAAGAGGCACTGCGTGGGAGGTGCGCCGTACCGCGCTGTACCAGCAGCATCGCCACATCCACACACTGTCGCACTCTAAAACACATCACCACCCTCGCCTCAAAGGAATGAGATGAGAGTGGCCATCCCTAACTCCAGGGGCGGATCTAGCCATGGGCATGGGGGGGGGGGGGGGGGCAATGCCCCACCAAACATGATGGCATGCAAAACAACCAAAAAAGATATTTCAAATGAAAGTGCTTATTTTTAAAGTGATTTGAAGCACTACTACTGCTACTAACTAAACTACAGCTGTGTCACCACTAAACCAACAGCATTTCATCATTGAAAACAGAAAACTCTCTGAGTCAGACCTTTAGCTTATTAATGCATGCTGCGTGTCTGTTGCAACTTCAACAACAACTGATGTTGTTATTGATACTTATACTTGCCTAATAAAAGTACCGTAACTGAAAATGGTATGGGGGCGACTGTCACTTCGCGCCACAGGCGATGAGGTCGCCCCCATACCATTTTCTCCTACCATTTTCTCCTGCCACCCCAATTGGGAAATGTTACATCCGCCCCTGCCCCCCTAACTCCCCATATTATCCCAGGCATCAGTCACACACACACGAACACACACCCCGCCTCACACTTTGGCGGCCCACATGAAAGAAGCGCAGGTGAGGTTCATTTGAATACCATTGATTTCTCATCCCTCATTGCCGCAGAGCGTGATTGATAAGGGGCCCCTCTTCATCGCGAAGCTCGGTAACACGACAAGGGAGAAAAACAGCTAACTGCTGTCTTACATAAGGGCTGACAGGGAGAGAGTCTTCGGAGAGCTTCCGTTGTGCCTCTTAAAGTAGAGCTGATTGAGACATCAGTGTCGCCGCGTGTAGGTAACAGCGGCACTGCATTCCAGAGTTATTATGCTTGTACTGTTGGAACAGAGAAACAATGTGTTATAGCTCTGTACTGGTGGTAAAAAAAAAGAGGGGCTTTCACGTTAAAAGCATGGCTTTAAGATTTCCATTAGTAAAGGAGGCCGCAAAGAGCCAGAGAGAACAAGCACTTCCAATATCCTATAATGCTGATCTTCGGGGTTCAGCATTTTTTAAAAGGGATATTCCACTTTCTAAAAAATATTTTTGGTAATTTTATGGTCTACTTAAAACTTAAAACTCCATTTTAACCATGACAGATTATTCAAAAACAACAACAATCTTTTTCTGGTGACTGATATTGTCCTCCTAATACGTGAGAGGGTCGTGGAATTTCATTTACAATTTTCATTTATTTGTAAAATATTGTTTTGTAATCAGGGTCAGGGTGGGCATGCCCAATATGGAGTGTGCTACATTTTCCAAAACAATATTAAAAAAAAGAAAAAAAGAAAATGAAATTCCACAGCCCTCGCACGTATTAGGAATGCCAAAAAGATGGGTTGTTTTTGAATAATCTGTCAAGATTAAAATGGAGTTTTAAGTATTAATGCGTTTGTATAGGAAGGAGCTGGAAACGCTAAAATGAACATCAAATATAGATACTGAATGGAGTGACGTATAAACTGTCTGGTGTGTTCACATGAGACTGATTACACCATAAAATTACCAAAGTTTTCTTGAAAGTGGAATATCCCTTTAAATAATCGTAAATAGCTGCTGCCAGTGTTTATCAATGCAGAACTCATATTTTAAAGAGCCATGTGTCCGCCTGGAAGGGGACATATTATATATAGCGCACAGGATGTGGTCGATTCATTCTCTGTTTACCGTTGAGTGACATACTGTAGCTACATAAAGACACTAAGGATTAGGAGATACAGGCGATTGAAAGAAATGGATAGAATGGGTGTTTGTCATTTTGAGGGACAGATGCTCAAGTGAAAAAATTGCACCTTTTTCGGGGAAGATTTTTGTGGCATACATTCAAATTGAATTTAATTTGAAATTGCTTGATGTCCCCATGTGCCTACACTGTATGAAACAAAAATAAAGATGAACAAAATGGACAAAAAAATAAATAAACTATAAACTTTTAAAAGGGCACCGCTGTTTAGAGGGGGAAAAGGGTAGGCGCTTTAGCACTATACCTCGTGTCTATCTGTACAACATAACAACTTACCATGTAGCGTAATATTTCATATTACGTGTCATCCACCTGCCACACCAATAATTTTGAAATGTCACCAAGATGCAAGATGCTGCACACACACAGCACCTCAAAGAAAAGCCACCGTGCTGATAGCTGGTAAATGTTAATTAAAAACATTTTGCGACCGCATTCTTCCTGTACACTTCCATTACGGTGTCCTCCCACGTGGATCAAGGGAATCGAGATGCAAATTGGATCAGTGGTTTTCAACCCCTTTTTCATTCCAGGGCCCACTATTTATTCAGAATTTGAGCCACAACGGACCACCATTTCATGACATTTTAGCCCCACACAGACCGTAAAACTAAACATTTCTTTTGCTTCCAGGCTGGATTTCGGAGAAAACAAAACCAGTCAAACATGCAGATCATAAATGACAATTAATCTTCTATATTCTCTCGTTGTGTAGACTTTAGCTAATTTAGATGGTGAATATTTTAACTCTCGAGAGTGTAAACATGAAACATTTGGTTTCATGTTTACACTCTCAAAGAGTTACATCTGGTTAACCAAATTTGCATCATTTAGCCTGGGGACCACCTGGAATATTCTCAGGGACCATTGGCGGTCCCGGACCACCGGTTGAAAACCCTTGAATTAGATGAATGGTCAGCAAACTGTACCCACACGTAGATGTAGTTGTTTTGAGTGTGGAATAATATCGGCACCTTGCATCTTCGTTGAACAAATCCCATTACTGTTCTTTTGTGTTATCATGCAGCCTTTTTATATAAAAGGCTTGTACCGCTATATTGCCTGTGATGACAATAACACTTTTTTAATGTATTTTTTGTGGCTTTCGCTTTTATTTATTTTTTATAGAGGGACAGGCAGCAGGCTGAAAGGAAATGGGGGGAAAATATCAGCGGTCTGCATTAGCTTCTAAATGCCCTCACCTCTGTTATGGCACTGTTGTTTTTTTGCAAATGCAGTGAGACAGATAACTATTTAAGCCAGACCGAAATGCCTGTGTGTGTGTGTGTGTGTGTGTGTGTGTGTGTGTGTGTGTGTGTGTGTGTGTGTGTGTGTGTGTGTGTGTGTGTGTGTGTGTGTGTGTGTGTGTGTGTGTGTGCGTGTGCGCGCGTGTGTGTGTGTGTGTGTGTGTGTGCGTGTGTGCGTGTGCGCGCATCGTGTATGTGTCTGTCTGTGCCGGCATCACATTATACACTCCAAATATGGAGTGTATATGGGAAGTGAACTGTGTCTTACTGGTTCTTATTGACACATAAAGCTATGGATGTCACAAGTACTAATTTAAAATGACAATGGATTATCACACAGATAATTAGCCCTTCTCTTAAGCCCTGCCCCTTTGGGGTGGGGTTTAGCCACCACTGCCCAATGCCAAGTTCCAAATAGTTTAGTAACTGTTGAGCTGCAAGTCAAGCTTTCCTGTCTTTCCTGCTAACATGCCTATTGGACAAACACGGATTAGGGAGGGACTTAAGTAAGTAAGTAAGTAATTGTGATTATGTCGAATACATGCCTATACGATGAGAGCTGCTAGTCCATGTCCCCAATTCAATTGAAAGGGCCCTATTGGCATGAGAAAACGTTTACATTGCCAAAACAACACAGCGGCACAATACAACACTACAACAACGATACATCAAAACCAAAATGAGTAACACTTGAAAGTCAGAATCTTCAATAAATCAATGTCTACCGGTAAATACTGAAATCATCATATGCGAGAGTACACACATACAGTACACACATGATTATTCTTTATGGTGGTTGTGTTCCATTTGATATCCTTCTCTTACCACAGCAGATCTCAAATCTTGCTGCTATGTTTGCACATTGTTGTACTTCGCCCAGCAGTTGTTTGCCGTTAGTCACGTTTTTCAAAATCTCTGTGGATGATGGTATAATCTGTGGGAAGTACATGTATGTCTCTCTGACGTCTTGGTACAGTGGACAGACTGTTAGGAAGTGTAGCTCGGTTTCCACTTCATTTTGTGTGCAGTGGGTGCATGGTCTGTCTTCTCTCAGGATACAGATCTCAATCGCACAACTGTGTTCACTGAGTCTCTAGTTATTTTCTTTGTTTTGGTTCGGTCACAGTACTCATATATTCTGCCATAGTGGTTAGTAGGGCTGGGACGATATTGGTCCCTCACGATACGATATAGGTGGCGATATTAGGCCTTCGATAATGAATATATCATGATATTTGATGTATTGCAATATCTGTGATATATCAATATATTGCATGAAATTCATCAACGATATATCATGATACTGTAACTGCAGCTGAAAAACAAAAACTAAAAACAATAAATGAATGAATAAAAACTAAAAGGTAAAAATAAGAACTTACTAATGTATATCCTCAGTTATCAATCTTAGCTTTTATTTGTCTCAACTGATTCTCATACTGGGCTTTTTGTTTTCATCTTGTGTTTTTTTTTTTTTTTTTTTTTTTTTTTTTTGGGGGGGAATGAAGGAACTAGGAGTCATTTTAGTCTTGCGACCCGTTTTTCCTCCCAGAATTATTCCTCTGCAAATATCACAATATTTGCTGAGGAATATACGATATATATTGTGGGAGGAAGTATACGATATTATAACGATAACAATATTCCAGCACACCCCTAGTGGTTAGTGCTGTGGCCTCACAGCTAGAAGGTGTGGAGGAAGGATCGGATTAGGTAATTGGCACTAGGTGATAAAAAATAGGTTTCAAAATCATGGGGATAAAAATATTAGAGAAAAAAAAAGATATTCTGCTGTTGTTTATTCTCTGTTTACGGCCAGATGTAGCATTCTCGTTTACGTTGCCTTTGTGTTTATGTACACACAGATGCTCAGTGGCTTCACTTGCAGAAGGAAGTGTGGAAGTTCTTGTTTCCAAAGAGCTTCAGACTAATCTCTGCCTCTCTATGTTCCCATAGAAACAAAGCCCCAGCATGTTGATAATTGCTCTGGGTGCTATAGTCTCTCTCTCTCTCTCTCTCTCTCTCTCTCTCTCTCTCTCTCTCTCTCTCTCTCTCTCTCTCTCTCTCTCTCTCTCTCTCTCTCTCTCTCTCCAGAAAGCCTCCTTCAAACCCTGCTTGTCGTAAGCAGCAGCTTAGAACCGAAATATCTCCCCAGTCCTTGGTAATTCACATTCGTATTGGTGCTGTACATCCGTGCACGGCCGGATCCCCGTGCGTGTGCACGTGCATGCACTCAGTCAGGCGGAAATATAAATCCGTGAGCGTGAAGTGGGATCATTTGTATATCTGCTGTCGAAGAGCCACCCTGGTCAAAAAGTCTCGACAGGGGCCGTTATAAATTAGTCGCGACCGGTGGAAACGGTTGACCGTTTTACTGCCGGACGTGACCGTTGGGCCAACTAGCCGCGACTGTTCCTCACCAGTCGCTAATAAACCTAAATTCAACATCACGAACTGTCAACTCAAACCCCAAATACTGTTTTCAAACGTCAGTAGTAGCATATACAAGAAAACCTTCCAATTCTCCCCATCCATTTTTCATTCTAAGTGCATTATTCTTAAACACTATAACAGTAAGTAACACCATCACCACTATTTCAAAGCTCAAACTTTCTAGGGGTCCTTGAAATGGATTTTCAGTAATGGAACAATCACATTTTTGATGTGTAGATCTTGTTGAGCCGGTCATTTTGAAAGTAGCTCTGAAGTAAAAAAAAAGTGGACACCACTGGCCTAAACCGTTGATCCAACGGTCGCTTGGCCAGCCGTCGCAACGTTATCCCACAGTTGCAAAATGATTTCGCGGCAGTTGGAAAATAACCAGATAACCACCGGCACTACTTCATATTAACCAAACCACATGAATTATAATTCCACATAGGACCACCTAACTCCGAGAGAACTGGCACGAGGGCAGCTGTGTGCTTCCAAATTTTGCAAGTACACGCCTACAGCCTTCTGCAACCCTTGTTTTGCAGAAGGTTTTTTCAGATTTCAGGACCAAAAAAACAAAAAGTTATTTTCAAGTTGTACTGTACTTAATTCCCAAAGGTATAAACTGCAGCCTTGAAAAAGAAAAAAAGAATCAAAGACAAACACAAGTCTTTGGTGCAAAAGATGTGTGTTATTTATTGATGAGCAAGGCAAATAAAAGCAGGACCTACGCGTTTCCACCCATAAAGGCCTTAGATGAAGAGATAGTCCCTGACCCAAGACCAATGAATAATACACAGATTTTAGATTTCTTTTTTCTACAAGTCTGCGATTTACACCTTTTGGGAATTAAGCAGTACAACTTGTAGGGATATAACTTTTTACTTGAGCTATTGTGTGAGCAAAGCAATCAGTTCATGGTCGTCGGCCTGTCAGTCGCCGACTGTTCCTCGAAGTATTCCGATAGGCCGGTTTAGGTGATATTTATGATGACGTAATTAAGAGACCTTTTATACCTAATCTCAGTAGGTATTATCTCCTGAAAGAGATTCTGCAAAAAACAAGTATTAATCGTTTTCTAAGATCAGCACTGGGTAGATCACAAACGTGCGCTTTGCGCACAAGAGGCCATTGCCTACTTGTGCGTGAGCGGAGTGAGCTAATACTCATGACCGGCCGCACACTGCACACCACCACACCACGCAGAGTAGGTGCGGTGGTGTTTGTGGGCCCTCTAGCACTCTACTGAGTACAGATCCATGTTTTGTTTTTATATATTTACTGTTTTTATATATTTACACCAGTGGTGGATGTAACATTTCTCAATGGGGGGGGGGCAGAAAAAATGGTAACCATGGTTACCATTTTCAGTAGTGTTTCAAATACTTTTAAATATAAGCACTGAAATATCTTGTTTTTTTGCATGCCGTCATGTTTGCCATCATGTTTGGTGGGGCAGACTGGGCATTTAGGGGGCCCCTAAATGCCCCCCCATGCCTATGCCTAGATCTGCCCCTGGTCACAACCCATACAGATGGGTCTGTGGTGGCCCCAACTGGGCCCACGACCCAGCGTCGGGGAGAATGGTGGGGCAGAAGTTAAGTTTTATTGAAAAATAGCAGAAAAATTGCAGGTGTTCGCAGCTCATTTTGAGGAAATCATGAAAAGGCAGTGCAAATCTTTGAATATTAGAATATTATATTCAGAGCAAATGGTTTGTAGAATCTATATTGTCAGGTCAAAAAAGTAGGCAGTCTCCAATGTGTCCGTCTCTGTGTGTCTGTCCCAGGGTACAGTACTGTATGTCCGAGCACGTACAGTAAAGCTGACTCAGGCTAGTTCCACAGCTGAAAACCTTCTGGCTCGACCACAGCTTGTCATTGACGTGTGTTTCTCCGAGCAAGGCCACTCGCCATGCCACACGGAGAGATGGATTGGGACGCACGGACCCGCCTGACATACACAAACACACACACACACACACACACACACACACACACACACACACACACACACACACACACACACACTCACGCTCTCTGGTGCGGTAGTGAGCGACCACTGTGATGACTGAGGAAGGTGGATGAGCAGAAACGATGGTGTTGTTTCCAGTAAAGTCTTATCAGTGTACTCTACTGTAAATGGCTCTGCCACTGAGCCATTGAGCCTCTATGAAGGAGAGGAAAAGGAACGAAAGAGAAGAACGGGTAGAGGGAGAGATAGGTCCCATAGAGTCAGTCCGATGCGATGGAAATCCACTATCAGTGGTGCCTGGTTGGCTTGTTTTAATGGGATAGTTCAGGTTTTTGGAACTTGATGTCCAAATATTATGCCATTAATATAGTGGTGTCAACTGTATTCATTGATTGCCAGATCAATGTGGTGGGAGTTCTGCTCTGGTTTTGGTAGTAGTTCTAGTCAAACCGGAGCAGAACTCCCACCACGGGAATCTGGGCATCAATTAATACAGTTGACTCTGCGATATTACTGGACAGTATTTCATACAGCTTAACTTCGAACTGTCGCTGTGTCCACACAGCGATGTCCACACTGCTGTTATGTTGAGGTTGAGGGTTAGAGACAGGGTTAGTAACTTCGGAACTGAAATAACATACCGTAATTTCCGGACTATAAGCCGCTACTTTTTTCACATGCTTTTGACCCTGCGGCTTATACAACGGTGTGGCCAATCTATGGATTTTTACAGGTAACACAGGGGTGGTCCCTGAGAGGGTTCCAGGTGGGCTCCACAGACTAAATGATGGAAAGTTGGTTAACCAGATGTAACTCTTTGAGAGCGTAAACATGAAACCAAATGGACCCTTGCGGGTCCATTTGGTTTCATGTTTACACTCTCAAGAGTTATGATATTCAGCATCTAAATTAGCACCACTTAATAAGTCATAAGTCATGTTCATTTTGGTCTCATTTTGATGTTTTTGCCTCTTTTGTTTGCGAAAATCCATCCTGGAATTGTGAACAAAACCAAAAGAAATCTTTAAATCTTTTGGGGGTCTGTGGGGTGAGGATGTTGTTAAATCATGGTCTCAAATGCTGAATAAATAGTGGGCCCTGGGATCAAAAAAGTTAAAAACCACTGCTCTAACTTGAAACTTGTTGTCTGGTGCGGCTTATAGTCAGTTGCGGCTTATACGAGGAAAAAGTCAGTATTTTGCCCCAAATTTTGCTGGCGCGGCTTATATTCAGGTGCGGCTTATAATCCGAAAATTACGGTAGTTACTGTGCTGCGGCTTTACTGTACGTGCTCAGACACACTGTACCCAGGGACAGACACACACAGACGGACACATTGGAGACAGACAGACTACTTAATGGAGCAGAGCCACTGCTCCAAAATAGAAACAGTTCACAGGGGTTCTGTGCCAGTCGTTCTGAATTGTCAATGACCCCCAGAATGAGTTCGGTCACACTGTCGTAGATCCACATCTGAAAAGGACCGGATTTAGCCAGCCCTACTAGGGTGGGCACGAAGAATGGCAGGGTGGGCAACTCCAAAGTTTTTCATATGTAGCAGTGATTTTCAATCTTTTTGACACCGGGGCCTACTATTTATTCGGCATTTGAGCCACGGACCACCATTTGATGACATTTTAGCCCCACAGACCCCAAAACTAAAGATTTCTTTTGATTTTGTCCACAATACCAGACTGGATTTGAGAAACAAAACAGTCAAACATACAGATCAAAATTGAGAGGATTAATCTTCCACATTCTCTAGTTGTGTAGACTTGGGCTAATTCTGTTGATGAATATTTTAACTCTTGAATGGAGCATTGAATGGAGTCCATTTGGCTTAATTTTTACGCTCTCAAAGAGTTACATCTGGTTAACCAACTTTCCACAACTCTCTCAAGGACCACTGGTCTCCGGACCACTGATGAAAACCACTGATATCACCTTTCATTGGGTGGGCAGGATGCACATTTGGATGGGTCCTGCCCACCCTGCCCCCCCTCTAGATCCGGCCCTGCATCTGCAGGTTTTTGTTTAGTGCCGGGTGTGCTGTTAAAATGGTTATTTGTTCTATTTTGTTGTTTAATGCGATGTTTTCTCCCACCCACCATCTCTCCCTCTGCTCTTAATGTTTAATGATGCTGTTTAATTGTGCCGAACAGTGGAGAGAAATGTGGCAGAGCACCGAACGCCAAGATAAAATATTATTATGCGCACTTTGTATTCCCGTTCTGTAATAGATGTTGGATAATCTCTGTGTGAGTTATCGGACTAAAGGGTGTTTTTTTCTATTTTTTTTTTAAACGAGGAGCGATTATGAAACACACCTCTGTAGTTCAGTGGTTTTCAACCCTTTGCACACCAGGGCCCACTCTTTATTCTGAATTTGAGCCACCGTTGGACCACCGTTTGAGGACATTTTAGCCCCACGGACCCCCAAGACTAAAGATTTCTTTTGCTTTTGTCCATAATTCCTGGCTGGATTTCAGAGAAAACAAAACAGGCAAACATACAGATCAACATGATCATTAATCTATACATTCTCTACAGTAGTTGTGTCGACTTGGGCAGAATATTGAGTGTAGGCTTGGGTGAATATTTTAACTCTTGAGAGTGTAAACATGAAACCAAATGGACCCGCAAGGGTCCCCTCTCAGGGACCACTGGTGGTGCCCGGACCACCTGTTTGTACGCTCTCAGAAAAAAAAAAATGCATCGAAAGAAATCCATTAACATAGGGAAATACATTCACCATGTATTGTAGTTTCACCATGTTAATGCTTTTCTTCAGACCTCCCTTTCTAGAAAACAAAGAGTGGGGGAACTTTTCTATGTTGTCCACACAACATCGCTATGGTATATACCGATGAGTAGTATAAAATGTTGAAAAATGGGTGGAATTCCCCTTTAACCAAATGGACCAAATTTTCACCAATCGGAATTCTCCGAAATTCAGCCTGGAATTGTGGACAAAAGCAAAATAAATCTTTATTTTTTGGGGTCTGTGGGGCTAAAATGCCATCAAATGGTGTCCCGTGCTCAAATTCTGAATAAATATTGGGGCTCTGGTATGAAAGAAGCTTGAAAACCACTGGTGTAGAGCCCAGGATCACATTAGGAATAGGCACTGGGTGGAAAACGGGTTACAAAAACAAAAAAAAGTATAGATATACTGTAGTAGACGTCTTGTCATTACTTTCTTGTGAGTTTGTCTGTCTGCTAGTTTTCCTCCTGGAGTCTAAGTGGTTGAGATGAGCGGGTGAATGACGGCGTGGCGGGGAGGAAGGGGAGGAGGAGGAGGGGAGGAGGAGGGGAGGAGAGGGGACGGCTGGATAGGGTGACATGGAGGGAAGTGAGATGTGACAGGCGGAGAGAAGGGAGCACTCCATCAATCCTGTCAGAGCTTCTCTCCGGCAAATCAGAGAGACAGGCCAGCCGCCAGAGATGCCACGATGCAGCCGCTGTCTGTCTGTCTGTCTGTCTGTCTGTCTGTCTGTCTGTCTGTCTGTCGGTCTGTCGGTTATTATTATTATTATTAAACTATAAAACAAATTGTCCCTGGAACTAAAATTTGGTTCCTGTAACTTTTTGTCCCTTTTCTGTCCCTTTTTTGAAATGTTCACGATATTTCAAAAATATCAGATCTACAAGCTCATAGCGCGCCACCTGGTGGCGCGCTATGAGCTTGTAGGTCTGATATTTTTCTTGTAGGTCTGATATTTTTCAATAGCCAAAACACCTAAAGGTGCACCCGTTCAGAATGGCTTTTTGGAAACTTGTTTTCTTTTCCACTTTCCAGCTGTTGTTTATTAGGGCTTATTACATGGCTTGCTCCAGCCAGCGTTCTGGTCATGAAATATCACAACAACAGACATCTCCACTCAATAACAGACCTGCTTGCGCAAATGAATGTAGCCTAGACAACTGCAGATAAACAAAAGCATACTTGTTATGTACTATTTCTGTCAATTATTCGTTTTTTATTAACGTATTAAGCCATATAATAAGCAGGGAAACAACCGAATTGTCAGGTTTTATCCTTTACATATTCTACGTTCCAGTGATAAAACTGGTCACTGCGTTTTTTTTTTGTTTGTGTTCTTGTCTTTTTTTTGTACGTACTGGAAGCAGGCTGTTTATTGTTTCTGTGGCATAAGCAGGCAACACGGCATACACTAGTAATGTATTGATGAAGTGCAAGCTCTCTACTGTATTGATGGTAAAGCCTCCAATGTTTTCTGCACTGTGTGGACTGTAAAATCAATGAGACTCTGACTCGCACTGGCAAAATATTATATTATATTATATTAAACATTTCATTTCATTCTCAAGGGAAGAAGCAGTCTTTATTACGTTTGGTTTAGTTGTTTAGTTATTAAACACCTAACAAGAGAGTACATACAGAATTCACTTGAGTTGAAGGCATTTCAACTAGAGAACATAATATTCTATTCCACCCTCTCTGAAAGCTATAGAGTCTTGAACTATTTCTGCCCAGAAAAACATATTGACAGTTTGATTTATATTCGGATACATTGACGTGTCTGTGAAGAAGAAATGGAAGTGGGGAGGAGGCTTCACACATCTGGCTTATCGCTGATCATTCGCAGAGCATCCGTTGCTCTGTGCGTGAACCGGGAGCATTGAGTTGTGTGAGGCAATAGTCCTGTCACATTTAAGACATACTGAATACATGTGAGTAGAGTCCAGATACAAAGTCAAATGCAGTCAGCATTATCCATTTGTAGTGTTGTGTAGTGTGCAAAATGTGACCGACCGACCGACCCCACCATTACAGCTGTTTTTCTGCTCTCACCGGCCAGCAGATGTGCTCTATGCTCAGATGGCCTTTGATGAATGCTGATGATGTTTGGGGCCAAGTGGACAGGGGTGTAGTGCAGTGCATTTACTTGAGTACTGTAACTAAAGTACATTTTGAGTATCTGTACTTTTTTGTATTTATGTGGGATGGTTACTAAATTGGAATACATCAAATCATTGACATTAACTGGTTAACACACAGACTGCTGATCCCGCGGTCGTCGTTTTCTTACCGTCAGAACGAAGGCGCAGAACACGACGAAATGTAGATTTCATTCTTCAACCCTTAGTGTACTGAACGCGTTTTGGTGTTCTAAGCATTATGTTTTAACTATTGAAAATAGCAGATCTACAAGCTCATAGCGCGCCACCGAGTGGCGCGCTATGAGCTTGTATCTCTGCTATTTTTGAAAAATCGTGAAAACGTGGTGAAATCTTTGAATATTATGTTATTCAGAAACTAAATAGGACACAATGGGTTAATCCAACTATTAGTCCCAGCCAGTGTTGGGAATATTACTTTACCTTATTAATATATTACTTATTAATTATTACCTTCATTTTAAAGCAATATATTATATTACAATATTACTGTCTGAGCAAGTGTAATATATTAATATTACTATTACATATTACTTTAAAAAACATTTTACAAAATATATAATTAAATATTTAGTATCACTATTAATCAAATATTGCATAGGCCAGTGTCATACCTACAATAAAGCAAGCGCACTTGCTATCTGGCCAAATCCATATGAAATCAACTTGAAAAAACGTCACTCCTGAATAAATAATTTGATGACAAATGATAGATAATAAGTAATTATTTAACTTCTGCAGTTGTCAAGATAATTTCACAAGAACATTTTCAACGAGACAGATTGACAGAAAGTAATATTGAAAGTAATGCAGTAATGCAGAAAGAAAAGTATAATATATTAGATTGTTTTTGTTATGTAATATATTTATATTACAAGTTACTGCATTTTGGTAATATATTATGAAATATATTACCAGTAAGTTACGTAGTGCACATGTCCCAACTATTAGTCCCAGCGCGTCGTCTGATAAAGATCCCGTTGTTGACTTCCATTTGAGACACAATTGCCGCAACAACTTTTTTTTTTGTTCCATTCACACACATTCAATCCAATGCATTCAAAAGCCTCTCCTGAGAATCTGCCCCTGAATGTCTGCGGCTAACCATATGTATTTCTGTGGTTAGCCATATGTAACTCTTGCGAGCGTAAAAATGAAATGAATGAATGGTTTCATTTTACACTCTCAAGAGTTAAAAAAAAATCATCATCAAATGGTGGTCCATGGCTCAAATGCTGAATAAATAGTGGTCCCTGGTATCAAAAACTGATATAGACATTAAAAAACAGGCTGTGATTGCTGTGACTGATATTAGAGTTTTAATCCCAAAAGAAGATCAGTGCATATCAGTGGCACTGCGGAACAAATAGGTCCAATCAGGATGTTTTCCAAGGAGTTTTAATGAGTGCTTTATGTATTCCATAATTAGTCCCTTACCTGAAGTTCACTGTTTCCCTAACCATAAACCACTTTAAAGGTAGGGGAAGTGATTTCACTTTTGTCAGATATCACCCAAAAAATATATTTTTTCTGTTAAAATGCTCTATTATAAGGTGTGGAAACCACATATGGAGTTTCCCCCTCCCCCACGTTAGCAGAGGAGCTAATAAAAGTTCCCCAGGTCACCACAATTCTCCTCCAATCAGGAGAGAGCAGCAGGTTCACATAGTGTAGCTACCTTTGGGGGCCCCTAGTGCACCAGGCTGGTACTACACCATGAATTTCAAATCACTTCCCCTACCTTTAACTTGTCATTGAGTCATTTTTAACCAGGTAATGCGCTATACTTTTACTCAAGTGCTGCAGTAGGCCTCGTCCCCCACTGATCACATAGTGCTGACTAAAAGCATTCCAGTGATCGACATCTCTCATGACCTTGTTACCTCCTGTGTGCGTGCGTGTGTGCGTGCGTGTGTGTACCTGTATGTGTGTACTGTATGTGTGTGTGTGCGTGCACAGCTGTGGACACCACCAAGGACCCGTGTCAGAAGGTGAAGTGCAGTCGCCACAAGGTGTGCGTGGCCCAGGGTTACCAGAGGGCCATGTGCGTCAATCGCAAGAAACTGCAGGAGCACAGGTAAAGTGGAGCGCACAACAACAACAACCCACATGTCCTCCACCACAGGGGGACGTCACTCACCTCTGCTAGGCAACAGACCTTTCCGTAAGCCCCGTCCTCTACCCAGTGTCGAAGCCTGGGTTGGACACTTTCCAGACGGGGCTTATTAATTCCAATGTCAATATAACGGACATTAAACATTAAAGGTTATATATGCAACTGTTTAGCCAAAATGTACTGTAGCTATATTTTTGTTCCATTTTTTCCTCTCTACACTGTTTCTACTTTGATGCTGCAGCTGTTTCCCTGCAGACAGACACTTGCTTCGACCTGCATACGGTCCAGAACTTTTATTGTTGTCAACAAATCATGAAAATCACAAAACATTAGTCGGGCTCAGGACAGGCGGAGTTAATATGTGAGGGGGAGTGGGGTTGTGTGGGGGTGAGGCAGCGTTTTATCCAATCAGCACAGCAGTCTCCAGCAGTTTTATAATGAGCCAGTGGAGTTGAGGTGGAGTTAGATTCTGTTTTTAAACACATCTGTTTACAAACACTGTGTTTGTACACACTGAAGTTGCCTCTATTACCTTTAATTCTAGCTCATTTTAGGAACCAGACCTTCCAAATCCGTCAACAAGGCCTGCCTTATACAGTGGAGAAATGGATGTGGGAAAAATGTTTTGTTTATAGATGTTTTAGTTTTTTAACAAAGGCAGACATGAATTGAGTAAAAAATAATGCAAAAATTTTAATCCAAAACAAAAACACATAGCCTACAAAAAACTACAACTCCAATATAGTCAATGTGAAGAGGGGTAGTTTTTTTTTTTTTTTTTTTTACGTCTTGCCAGAAGAGTCACACAAACGCAACAAGGTCAGATTGATATTTAGCTAGAAGAATAGTTTCAGGAAGGACACCAAATAGGGAAATCTCAGGGGAGGGATCAATGGGCAACTGTAACACATCTGATTGAATGGTATCAAATATAGCTGGCCCAAAAGACTGTAAGCAGCAGGACGGGTCCAAAACATATGAAGGAGATTAGCTGGAGCCTGGTGGCATATAGTATATCCATGTTGGATCAACATCCTCATAAATCCTGGCCAACCTAATTCTTGTAATGGACCCAAAAGGGACCTGTGATAAGGTAACAATTCTGCAAGGTTACTGCCGCCTGTATTAAGGGTATTTTATTTTGCAGGTATCAGTTTTTTCTGTGTTTATGGTAAGGCTTTTATTTTTACAGCCATGGACGGAAGTGAATGTGATACACAAGAGGTGACTTGCCAGGTGTAAATTCACATCGAAGGAAAGTCAAAAACACAATGTTGCTCTGAAACAAGGTTCAGTGATTTATGGTTCATTGGCACCCAGCTAGAACGGGAACAAGATCATATTTGTTGTGTTTTCATTGCATATCGACTAATGACTACATTAACAGAGGCATTTGAATCCATTGTTGTCATGTAAACATTGGTTTAATTGATTGGTAATGTTAGTATAGTGTGTAAAGGGCTATGTCAGTAAACAATTTGATTAATTCACATGAATGGTAGAACTAATACCCTCCATTGACTCCCCAATAACAAAAAAAATCTTCTGCGATCTGCTCGTAATAAACAATGATAAATTAACCAACTTTGCAGCTGTTTGGAAAGGTTGAATTATCGTCTATCGTCTATCTGCAAAGTGTTTCGGTCAATAAATACTTTGCAGATGAAGTACTGGAGTTTGGAAGCATTCATTACATTAGTCAATGAACGGCCCTGTGTACGACCTGTTTAGCACATAAAGCAGGAGGCACCGGTTAATACAAACGAGAGCCTCCCAAGTCCAGCACTTTTATTTACTGACAGAAAGTAGCTCATAACATGTCGACTGTGGATTATTATCAAACAAATGCTTCGCAGATAAAAAAGAGGAATAATTCAGCCCTCCAAAAAGCTGCAATGTTGGTGAGTTTAATGCTGTTTAATACAAGTAGATAGCAGATGATTTTTTATTGTTTGTTATTGGGGAGTCAATGTATCAAGTATTGCAGCTCTAGAGTTGCATTGCAGCTAGCAATACACCATGCTTAGCACATTATTGATGAAGAATGAGCACAATATATCCATAATGGCCTCCCAGGTTTCATCAGAAATGTCTTCCTCCAGGTTCTGGGCCCAAAGATTTTATTTTTTTTTTTTATTATTTATAGTCAGTGGTTGAGAGTAAAAGAGCTTTTTGTTTGTTTCTGAGTAGAAGGCTGTGTCTGTATGATGAAATACTGTGGTCATACTGTATCTTGTCCTCCTGGATGTCATTACCTGTGGATTCCCCCGGTTTGGTTCAGGGGCGTTTTTGCCATTATTAGGCAGACTAGGTAGTTGCCTGGGGCGCCATGAGGGGAGGGGGGTGGGCACCAGACGTGCTTTAAAATGACCCCAGGCTAATAAGCCTCATATGGATAAATACATTATACTTGTCCTCTATAGCTAGAATTGAACATTTAAAACACATATAATATGTTCTTTAGTTTGAAAATAGTTTGTATTTTTATCGCTTGGGGGGCACCATTTTACTGTGCCTGTCATAGGTATGACGTCACAGGAGATTTTCCCTGGAGCCCGGGAAAATCTTGCCTGGGGCTCCAAAGTGCTTAAAAACGCCACTGCCGGGATGGAAATCCCCACTCCCTCCTTCTAGTACAATGTGGCTAAAGGATATTATGTGGTTTCTGAAGTTGGAAAAAATAAAGTTTACGATTAGAGGCTCAGTAGAACGGTTCTTTTCTACTTGGCAACCTTTTATTAGATATTTTGAAAATCTTAGAGTATTACCTACCAATTGATGGCCTGAACAGCTCATGGAAAATTGTAATAACTTGTGAGGGTGACTTGTGGCATCACTCAACTTTAATTTGATCAAACCTTAGTAAAATTGTCTCTGAACCCAGGTAACCCGAACCATTACCAAATGATGCTTAATTTATTCTGTGTACATACAGCTGTATTTATATAGCATACCTTGTGAAAAAATAGTCTTTTTTTTTTTTTTTTTTCATATTTGTAACTTTTTTTAATACTGATGATAGTGACTGTGGGAGGGGGGATTGGGGTGGGGAGAAAATAAGAAAATGAAAATTTATGACATGTTCAACTGTATTGTTCGCTAATAATTTTGCTAATAAAAATATATTGCAAAAAAAAAAAAAAAACGCCACTGCCCGCCCGTCCGCCCGGTCGGTCAGTCTGTCGGTCATTCTTTTTCTGCACTGTGACACGAGATTTTCCCTGGAGCCCCGCCTTAGCAAACGGAACCTTACGGGTCCGTTTGGTAAGGGGGGCTCCAGTGAAAATCTTGCCTGGGGGTCCAAATTGCTTAAAAATGCCACTGCCTGTCCGGCAGTGGTCGGTCGGTCATTTTTTTTCTGCACTGTGACAAACATGTCTGCCCTGCGTCCGACTCTCCGCCACTCCCACGGAGACCACTTAGCCTTCTGCGGCTCGCTGCACTGGAAGCTATTTATCTCTCCTGACCCGTATACATGTTTATTCCAGGAGATGGAGGAGGAGGACGAAACGGTATAAGGGCCAATCTGAAAGGATTTAACCCCAAAGACCTGGAACAGGCATTATGTTATGTTGGTGCTCTGTCTTTTTTCATGTCAAGGACAGGAGTATTATATGCATTTTTGGCCACAGACTACAGACTGCAACCATCTAAAAATATTCTGTTTAGGGATGCCCATAAGCAAAGCAAAATTAAAGGAGAATCCCCCCACCAAAAGGCTTTCTTACCTTTTATTTGCAGTTTATTTATTTCCCCCAAAAAAGTGATCCAGTTGTTATTTTGTGGAAAAATGGGATGCTACGGATGTTGCATCCCGTAGCATCCCGTGTTCAAATTCACCTATTTCTGTTGCTCCAAAATGCTTTTTTTCCCTATATGTTTTCTCTCGACCATGTCAGTAGTGTGTCGACACTCACACTTTCACTTTCGGTTCAGCAGTGGTTTGGTTCAGCTGTCTCTAAACTAAGTTGGGGGCGTGGTGAATGGTTTATGGCTGAACCAATGCTAAACCAAGAGTAAAAGTGAAAATGTGAGTGTCAACACACTACTGACATGGTGGAGGGAGAATAAAAAATTAAAAGTTTTTTTTTTCCCCCACACAAGAGCAACTGGACCACATTATCTGAAATAAATCAACTGCAAATAAAAAAAATAACCTTCTGGTGTGGAATTTCCCTTCGTTTCATTCGTTTGTCGTTTCATTCCCATCCCTGTGTTGGTCTCCAAACACAGCTGGTTTTGATTAAAGGTAATAGAGACTTTTTAGCCCAAAATATCAATATATTTTGCGATTTTCCCCTCTACGATGCTTCTACTTTGATGCTGCAGCTCTTTCCCTGCAGACAGACACTTGCTTTGTCCTGCAGATGGTCCAGAGTTTAGTTGTTGTCAACAAATAGTGAAAACAAAACATTCGTCGGACTCAGGACAGGCGGTGCTAATTTGTGAGGGGGAGGAAAATATATTTTTTTTTTATTCTACTAGCTATGCCCTATTTAGTATGCATTATTGACTAAAGTGGGTAAAAATCTAAAATGGCACAGATGCTTTCCTAGTTTTAATGGGCCGGTGCCTGTAGTGAGTCATGGCAGTAAAAACGTCTTCCTCTCTGCGCCCGAGTCGCCGCGTGGCCTGATGGGCGATGAGCGCCGACGATGGATCACACTAAAAACGTCCTCGCATCATTAATTGACAACCTCAGTCAGGAAGTCAACCCATTAGCTGGTGGTTAATTATGCGTTGCAGTAGAGTGCAGTGCAAAATAAATGTTCTGAATCTCCGAAAGTGTTTTGGGGGAAGGCTGAAAATGAATTCTGCATATCTGTGGGGAAAGAAATATAAAACATTTGACTCTCTGAAATCCGTTTTGATAGGTCGAAATATATTTTCTCTTCTGCTACCAGAGGTAGTGTTATGCTCACTATGACAGTCAGTGTGTGAAATATAATGCAACCTATTTGAGGCCTATGTTGGCTGTTAGATGGATTATGTCCGTAGGGCCTTAACAGGAGGGTGTATTGGTTTAATATGACACAGTGTTACTGTAGGGACGATCTCTGTGAGTTCCACTACTGTCCTGAGAAATGGAGTCCTTGTACTGACAGCTACCTGCGAGTTCTGTTACTCTCCTGAGAGATGCACTTGTAACGATGACTCCTGCGAATTCCCTTGCTCCCCTGAGTATGGTAGCTGCCGTGGTGGCTATGGTCTCCAAACAGAAATCCCTGCTTGTTGTGTCCCCGAGAAAGACATTCACCCCCTGATTGCTCACTGACAGGGGCGGATGTAACATGTCCCATTTGGGGGGGGGGGGGCAAGAGAACATGGTATGGGTCATCGATGAATGGGTCATCGATGAAGTCACACCCATACCATTTTCAGTTACAGGACTTTTATTACGCAATTAAGCATCAGTTGTTGTTGAAGTTGCAACAGATACGGAGCTTACATAAAGCTAAAGGTCTGACTCAGAGTTTTCTGTTTTCAATGATGAAATGCTGTTGGTTTAGTGGTGACACAGCTGTAGTTAGTTAGTGGTAGTAGTAGTGTTTCACATCATTTTAAATATAAGCACTTTAATTTCTTGGGTATCTTGGGTTGTTTTGGATGCCATCATGTTTGGTGGGGCAGTCAGGGCATTTAGGGGGGCATTGCCCCCCCATGCCCATGCCTAGATCCGCCCCGGCTCCCTGATTGCTCCCGATGTGCTGTGCCTTGCATGGTTTCCGCTGTCATTGGTGTGTGAATAAGATCCACGATCTATGTAAAGCACCTTGGATGAAGACGATATATGAATACACCATTTACAAGTAAAATCCCTGTGGTTCCACGTTGGAAGGGATGAACTAAATGAGCCTGATGGAAGTTATCCTACGAACAAACACTGATCTATTGCTAGATCAGAAAAAATACAGTACCTGCCTTAAGCTTAAAGGTAATAGAGCCAACTTTAGTGTGTACAAATGCTGTGTCTGTAAACAGAATCCACCTCACCTCCACTCTATTGGCTCGTTACGAATCTGCTGGAGACTGCTGTGCTGTGGTTGGCTAAAACGCTGCCTCACCCCACACAACCCCCTCTCACATTAGCACCGCGTTCCCTGAGCCCGAATGTTTCGATTTCACATGATTTGTTGACGACAACAAAGTTCTGGATCTGGACCGTCCGTGCAGGACGACGCAATCGTCTGTCTGCAGGGCAGCAGCTGCAGCATTAAAGTAGAACATAGAGGGGAAAAAGACAAAATATGTTTAGGGGAAATATAGAGGGGAAAAAGACAAAATATATAGCTATACCGGTGTAAGTTGCCTCTATTATCTTTGCATGTAAATGTTATACTTAGGTGCTTCAAAGTCAGACTAAGTAGATGTTTCGGACTCATATATCCATATAGGTGGATAATAGGACCTATATGTTTGATTCTATGATGTCACACTGCTGCAACGTTGCCCTTGGCAACAGGTACACTGCAGGTACTGTATATATTCCAGAACGTATAAAGCAATACTCTGTGCAACTTTAGTAGGATCATTTCAAGCGTGAAACTCATAATTTATATGCTAGTCATGGGGAGCTGCAGTATAAAACGCGCCTCTAGTTCATTTTCAGCGAGACCTGCATTTTGTGCCGAGAAGACGAAGTGTACAACGCAGTGCGTCATCACACGGAGTCCCATGTTGTTTGTTGTCGATGTACTGTATAAGTTCTTGCAGCAACACTGATGTCAGCCTCATGTGGATGAATTACATTATAATTGCCCCCTATAACTAGAATTGAACATTTAAAACACATATAATAGTTCTTTAGAAATAGTTCATATTTTTATCCCTTGTGGGATATATTTTGTCCACCTAGTAAGTTCACCCCGTTCGTTTTATAGTCCTATATTCCCTCCCTTGAATTTTATTGGCTCCAAATTGCTTAGAAACGCCACTGCAAATTTCAATCCACGGTCGACAACGATATTTCTAAGGTCAATTTGTACAGTATAATTTGTGTGTTCAGCGTGTTTACCAGCAAGTCAATATTGACTCCTCGGTTCTCCTCGGTTACCTACAACCTCAGGGGTGTACTTCTCATGTTTGAGATCAAATTAATAAGAACCATTAAACCATATTAAAAAAAGATGTCCATCGGTTATGGCAGCAAAAATATGGAACGAGAGTGACAAAAATCTGAAAATGTGCAATTCAATTCAAGAATTTAAAAGAATGCTTAAAGATAACATAATTGATAAATACAAAACACTAATGGGAAACTCCTAAAAGGTATTTTCTCAAGTTGATAATCTCTTTGCTCTTGCCGGTTGTATATGTAATTGATATTTCTACTATATATAGACTATTTTAATGCATTTTCTTAGTGTTGCTGTTATTGCTATTATTATTAATATTGTTACAAGTATTATTACCACTATTTCTTATTTTCCTTTTGGTTTTTTTTTGTTTTGTTGTTTTTTTCTAGTATTGGTAAAAAGGGTATAGGCATCATAAGCTTCGGCTTCAGCCTACACCTTTTCAGTCTTATATCTAATGAAATCAAATGAAGTATCCTTAACTCTGTACATGTATAAAGACTGAAATAAACTTAACTACCTAACTAACTAACCTACCTACCTACCGTACATCCTTTCCCCTCACTTCCATCTCCGTCTCTTCCTTCCTCAGATTCCGACAGGCAGCAGGAGGAGGAGGAGGACAGCCCCAACAACAACAACAACAACAACAACAACCCAAGGCCCCAGCAGAAAGCAGCTGTAAGCCTTGCCCCGTGGCCCCGGCCTCCTCCCCTGTGTGCGGCTCTGACGGCCACAACTACGCCTCCCAGGTACTGTAATATAACCCTTTTGTGTATTGAACGCGTGTTGGTGTTTTAGCTGTTGAAAAATAGCAGATCTACAAGCTCATATCGCGCCACCGAGTGGCGCGATATGAGCTTGTAGTTCTGCTATTTTTGAAAAATTGTGAAGATGTGGTGTAAATCTTTGAATACGTTATTTTGGAAACAAACATTTTAACTGTTTTTAGATGAGGTTCTGCAGCTAAATAATAGATATTTCTGGGGGTCCTTCCTATGAAATATGTTAAGCATCACTGACACAGAAAGAGATTTTTCCAGAAAAATTAGAATCTCGTGCCAGGGACTAGAATTTAGTGTCACAAACTAGAATTTAGTGTCATGGACTAGAATCTAGTGTCGGGAACTAGAATCTAGTGTCAGAAACTGGAATCTAACTTCAGAAACTACAATCTACAGAGAGGAACTAGAATCTACCGTGGGGGACTATAATCTAGCACTGTGAACTAGAGTCTAGCATCAGAAACTAGAATCTGATCAGGACACAATGGGATAAATAAACAAGCATCTCTGTTTATGTTTATGCTTTGACTTTATTCCCTCTCCTTTTGACGAGGGGATATTGTTCTCAGTCAGAATACCTAACAGTAAACTTTACAGCCGCTTGTCCTCCTCGTCTCCACAAAAAAAACCTCGGGCTTAAGAAATGAAATGTGCTCGTGTCATCATTTGGAATCACGAGCAGGAGGGTGTTCAGTCATGTAGCGTTTTATTTATTTTTTCCTCTCTCTCCCGCTGTTGCGGCGTTGACATGTATTATGTGAGCATGTCAGGCATGCCAGAGCTCTACATCACTGCCTGTAGGACGGTGCGCACAGGCCAAAGCGCCGTGATTAATGGCTGACGCGGCTTTGAGCGGTTGATTCCGCCAATGCAAGCGGCCGCTGCCGGCATTCTTTATTGATTTATGTATAGTTTTTAATTTTGACCTTGTACGAGGAGGAGGAGGAGGAGGAGGAGGAGGAGGAGGAGGTGTTGGCGGTGGGGGTGGGTGGAGGATAAAAAAAATGACAACTCACTCTGGGGCCGGCCACCTTTCCACTAAGCATGGTGTCTCATCTGAATGAGCAATCGCTTCTTCTGCGGTCACCCCCATAAATATTTGATCTGTCTCCCATGCCCTCTCTGTCTCTCTCTCTCTCTCTCTCTCTCTCTCTCTCCACGGGCGGATCTAGGCATGGGCATGGGTGGGTGCTATGCCCCCTAAATGCCCAGACTGCCCCACCAAACATGATGGCATGCAAAACAACCCAAGATATTTCAAATTAAAGTGATGTGACTACTTGCCTTGATACTTGCCTTGCCTAAGAAAAGTCCTGTAACTGAACATGGTATGGGTGCGGCTTCGTGGCGCGAAGCGACACGGGCGATGAAACCGCCCCCATACCATTTTCTCCTGCCCCCCCAATTGGGAAATGTTACATCCGCTCTCTCTCTCTCTCTCTCTCTCTCTCTCTCTCTCTCTCTCTCTCTCTCCCTCTCTCTCTGTCTCTCTCTCTCTCTCTCTCTCTCTCTCTCTCTGCCTCCCTGTCATTGGTGGAAAGTTACTCAGTACAGGACCAAATTAGCCACTGGGCTGGCTGGGGGCTGGGGGACCCCTAGAGGTCCTTTCCTGATTGGCTCTCAGGGGCCCCTTCAGGGGGGAAACTGGACAAGCACAGTAGTGAGTTTTGACCACCTGATTGACAAGGGGCTTCCTGGGACCCTCTGTTGGCCATTGATTGTGTTAAACCAGTGCTTGTCATACCCAGGGCCCGCTATATATTCTGCATTTTAGCCACGGACCACCATTTGATATTGAGTGTAGTCTCGTTCCCCAAACTAAGGATTTTCAAGTTTGTGTGCACAATTTAGGAGAGATAACTGGCAAAACGTTGGTCAAAATGACGATTCTTTTTCTATTTGTGTAGATTATTGAAAATTAAGTACCGGTAATTCAGATGTTTAAATATAATTTAGCTCTTGAGAGTGTAAAATGATATCATTTTACGCTCTCAAGAGTTATAGATCTATAAGGGTCCATTTGGTTACCAACTATCCATCATTTAGCTGGGGACCACTTGGAATCGTCTCAGGGACCACTGGTGGTGTCCCGCAGACCACTGGCTGAAAACCCCTGTGTTAAACAAATATAGAAAACCTCGAAAATGGTGCCTTTGTGGGGGTTAATCCGTCCCTACATCCACTAAAGTACCATACCTATTAGATAAATATGTACCCAAAGTGCATTTTTTATCTACAGTAGACCTTACACTTCTACTCCACTATTCCCAGAGTACACCATACATACAATACATTTTAACAGTGATTTAATACGTATCACAATACAATGTTGACAATACAATGCATGGACGATATTGGTTCATTCTGGCCATACTATACGATTTGATACGATGCTCAATACGATATAATATGATGCTCTAAAATCTAAAATACAGTAACTATTTAGCAAATACATTAAATATGTGTGAAACATGTAGATACTGCAGGTTTTTAAGGGAGAATGCATTATAATGGATACATAGCGATATACTATTTTTGCGGTATTTCGATACAGTTACTATATCGTTACACCCCTATAGAATACAACAGAAGATTGGTGAAGCAATATTCTCCAGCAGTTGATCCTTGAACACATGATGCTCTAGACCAGGGTTTCTCAACCGGTGACCCGGGGACCACCAGTGATCCCTAAGAAGATTCCAAGTGGTCCCCATGCAGACTAAATGGAAAGCTGGTTAACCAGATGTTACTCTTTGAGAGCGTAAACATCAAACCAAATGGTCCCGCAAGGGTCCATTTGGTCTGAAAGTCGATGGAAAAAAGGTCGGAAACCGTTAATCTAGACCTGAAAGTGTCTGACTAGGCCAGGCTTTCATTTCTTCAGCTGGTCGACATGTTCTCACAGTTTCAGCACCATGGACAGTGGGTTTATCATTACAGTTTTAGTCTTGAGATTTCTCTTAGCTTTACTACATGTACCAGTGTGTGAAATAATGCTGCGTACTTGTTCCTCCACTGTACCTCATTCCTCCACTATCTCTCTCTCTCTCTCTCTCTCTCTCTCTCTCTCTCTCTCTCTGTTGTTGTCCTGACAGTGCAAGCTGGAGTACCAGGCCTGTCTGACAGGCAAGGATGTGAGTATGAAGTGCAGTGGTCTGTGTCCCTGTGTCACCGCCGTCACCGCTCCCACCGCCGCCGCCGCTGCCACACACGATGCTGACGCCAGTAAGCATGGCAAGTAGAGACTCTTCTTAGCCCTGTCCTTTCCCACGTCCACTAACAAGCTAGTGTAGGATTTCAACATGTTTAAGGACAACCTTTGTTTCTTGCTTTTATGTTTTTTTTTTTTTTTCAACCAAGGTTCATGTTTCAGGTTGTTACCCTTTAGTTACACATCTCTGAAATATGTGTGAAAAAAAAATGTATACAACTACTGTTTGTGAATTTTTGTTTTTGAGATAATCAATCAATTACTTAATGCATATAAATGGCACTCTGGACATCAAGTGGGCGCTACAGGCTGACAAAATGGTACTCATAGAGTTAATAGACTAATTCACATGATGAATGTGACTAATTCACATGATGAATATTTGAACTCTTGAGAGTGTAAAAATGAAACCAAACGGACCCGCCAGGGTCCGTTTGGTTTCATTTTTACGTTCTCAAGAGTTACATCTGGTTAAACAACTTAGCCGGGGACCACCTGGAGCCCTCTCAAGGACCACTGGTGGTCCCCGGACCACTGGTTGAAAACCCCTGAGGGTCTAAGGCTGCCGGGATGCTATCACGTACAGTATATATACAGTATATATAGGACACGACTCCAATTTCCTCCCCCATGCGATGTTTACACTAACAGGGATCGATGCCGGCCAATCTCAGAGATCGGGGGTGAGCTAGATTATCCCCGCCTGATGAAAACGACCGTTCAATCATGTAGTAATTAATTATTTAGAGTGTACACTATCAGTCATTGCAACCAAACAGTATTGATCGTTGATCCATGCACGGGGGGGCTCTCGGGCATGCGCAAAATGCCAATTGATCAAGACGTATGAAATATTACTCCTGTTTCTCCTCATCTGCAAATAGCCCAAATATGTGCTATTTGGTCTAAAACTGAACCTGGATGCATATCGGAGAAAAACAACAAAAAAAAAATGGCGAGATGCGTTCACAGTTGATCGCATGAATTGTGTGCCATAACATTAAAGGAGAATTACACACCAAAAGTTTTTTTTTTTTTTTATCTTTATTTGCACTTAATTTGTTAGAAAAAAAGTGGTCCAGGTGTTATTTTGTGAAAACACTCCTTAATGGCTGTTTTCCCTATCCCAAAATAAGCTTATAATGGGGCTAATGGGTCTTGTGCAAGTTCACCTATATACATTGCTCCAAAATGCAAGTTTTTGCTATATATGGTCTCTCCACCATGTCAGTAGAGTGTTGACACTCACTTTCACTTTTGTTTCAGCAGTGGTTCAGCCATAAACCATGTGCCACGCCCCCACCTTTTGAGACAGCTGAATCACTGCTGTACCAAAAGTGAAAGTGAAAGTGTGAGTGTTAACACACTACTGACATGGTGGGGAGACAATATATAGCAGAATATACTTGCATTAGACCTCTTAGCCCCATTATAAGCTAATTTTGGGATAGGTAAAACAGACATTAAGGAGTGTTTTCACAAAATAACACCTGGACCACTTTTTTCTAACAAATTAAGTGCAAATAAAGATAAAAAACAACTTTTGGTGTGCAATTCTCCTTTAACAATTCACAGCAGCCTACCCTTCAGGACACAACAGAAGAAATAGTAGGTCTAACAGCATCAGAATACAATCTATTTCCTTTCACATTTACAACATGTACAGTATGTACTGTATGTGCATTCATTCCTCCTCCTCCTGCTCCTCAACAACAACTTCATTATGTCCTCAAGCCGTTTCCTCTCTCCTCTGAGCCATTCAGTAAATAAACGACAATCCACACTGACTGGAGAATTAGAGTTCCATGCGTCCCATGTGTATCTGTAAACCAAAAAGAAAAGGCCAATGTACACCTCAAAATGTTGGTGACTGACAAGTGTGTGGGGCAGCAGTAGGACAAAGGAAAAAAGGTCCCGCACACTGTCAAGTACTTGCCAAAAATGTTGCTCTTCATTTCATAGTGTCAACGTTTCGGTCATGTAGACCTTCATACATCATACATATACTGTATTACATTATGTCTGTCCTGAGGAAGGTCTACATGACCGAAACGTTGACACTATCTGTAAACCAGAAACAGGACAGTCACGATTCTATATTTCTCTCACACGGCGCTGTTCAACTGCAGCCAGTCATTTAGTAAACAAGAAACAGCACAGTCACTATAGCATAATGGTGGGGGATATGGTTTTGGAGATAAAGTTTCTGTATTGCTCTGACACTGCGCTGTTCAACTGCAGCCAGTCATTTAGTAAACAAGAAACAGCACAGTCACTATAGCATAATGGTGGGGGATATGGTTTTGGAGATAAAGTTTCTGTATTGCTCTGACACTGCGCTGTTCAGCTGCAGCCAGTCGTTTAGTGGGACACGCTGAGGGCGCAGAGATCAAAGGCAACCACAGCTGCAGTCAGATGGTTGTTAATTAAGGCTGAACCTCGACACCCTTGCGAAGGAAAGAATGACTCGTCTGTGAGAATAAACAGTATTGCAGTTCCAATTCTGTACACACTCACGCATAGGCAAGGATAATTGGGAAATAATTGGAACAAATGAAAATGTTCATTTTTCCCCCTTTCCTCTTTTTAAGGAGCAAGGGGAAAAGGTACATATCGACTCGAACTGGTGGGAATTGACTCCGTTAATAAAGTCGATTTTTTTAATTTATTTTATTTTTGTTGTTAATGCCCTATAGCAGGGGTTTTCAACAGGTTGTCCGGGGACCACCAGAGGTCCCTGAGAGGGTTCCAGGTGGTCCCCAGCAAAGTTGATGAAACCAAATGGACCCTGGCGGGTTCATTTAGTTTCATTTTTACACTCTCAAGAGTTAAAATATCCATCATGCAATTAGTCCAAATCTACAAACTAGAAGATTAATGGTCATGGTCAGAAGCAAAAGAAATCTTTAGTTTTGGGGTCTGTGGGTCTAAAAATATCCTCAATTGGTGGTCCGTGGGTCAAACGCTGAATAAATGGTGGGCCCTGGGATGAAAAAGGTTGAAAACCCCTGCCCTATAGTGTTTCCAATCAGTTCCTGTCCACTCCATCAGGTGCCCCGACTGGCCAGGAGGAGGCAGTCTAGAGACCAGGATTAGTGCTTGATTTGTACCTAAGTTTTTTATATATATAATATATATTTTAACAGCAGTTTTGTTTGGCAATTCTTGCGTTAACGGTGGTCTTGTGTGTGTATTCCTCCTCCTTCTCCTCCCACAGGGAGCTGTACAGGACAGGACCTGGCAGACCTGGGGGATCGCCTCAGGGACTGGTTCCAGCTGCTCCATGGGAACGCCAAGCACAACAACTCTGGCAAGCCTGGAGGAGGCACTGCTTCAGGTTAGGACCCATAGGGGGGAGGGCAGCTGTAGTTGGAAGAGTAGTCCTCTCTAGAGATGGAATGATAGTTCACATGAAAAAATAAACGCTCACAATCGCAGAGATTTAGATTGATTTCCCCTAGTTAGTTGAAAATCTGACTACAGCAGCTGATTGGCCAAACTATGGCAAGTGTCTGGCAACCTCCATCACTTCATGGACTTCACATCATTCTCTGGTATCGGTATTTGGTATCGGTATTGGCTAACACAGAAATTGTGGTATGGGGATCGGATCGGAAATGAAAAAAGTGGCATCGGCATACTTATATTTTGATTATCGCGATAATGTTTAAAATCACTATTATCGGTATTTTGGTCACAACAATCTCAGAACAGTCACCAACCACTATCCCCATATACTGTATAGTGGGGATGGGCTCACAAAGATGAGCTCTATTTCTGCTTCCTATGACCCCCATACAGTACAATTTAAACATGGCATGATGAAATATGCTGCAAACATTATGCGGTATGTTGGAGCTAGATTTTAATTTATGCATGCAATAAATGTATATAGTACTTGACTTTGAAAGTGTAGTAAGGACACGCCAGCTAGTATCGAAAACGCACAGCACAGGACCGCTTATCTTGTTAATTTCAATACAAATCTACAGAGGTTCCTGGAATGTATTCATACAACCCATAAGTCTTTGTGTTTGTGTGTGCATAAGTTCTTCTCTTGCTGTGTTGCCAGTTTTGCAAGAGAAACAAGTGGCCAGGTCTATGCAAGAGAAACAAGTGGCCAGGTCTATCTAGCTACATGCTCACAGTTTCCTGGTGTGAAGAAATGAGGGAAGCACTGGTTTAAGCAACATTAGGAAGCAAGCCCAAATAACTTATTTAAAAATAATAATAGAAAAGTTAAAGTTGCTTATATTAAGCACAAGCAGACATGGCAACACTGCCTGAACAGAAGCAAAGCATGGAGCCCCAGGCCAGTACCTTGGCGGAGAATAACGTCAATAGATTCCAAGAATAACCTGAGTAACCTGTAGATACAAACATACAAATCTGACAATGTTGTGTGGGCAATTAACACAAGGAGCACGGCGGTCTTGACCCCTTTCAGAACGATGACTGGAGTTGAGTCATTGGGGAAAAACTAAGAGAGGAGAAAAACTGATTTCATGGTATATTTATGCAAAGAGAGTTAATAGCACAGGCAGACTCTGCACATATACTTAACTAGAGCATGTCTGAAATAAGTCGTCAAATAATTCATTATTTGATCGGGCCAAACAAAAGTATGTCGTCACGATTTGTCATTTTTGAGTCTATGTGGGAAATGATTGGGAAATTCTGTTCTGGACCGGGAGGCGAGACTGTGGACAGCTCTGCTCTATAGCCTTCACAGTGCAGAAGTGTACGATTGTTACTGAGTGCAATGCAATGCAAAAAAATATTTCTTTTTTTCCCCCCTTTGTTTGCCCTATAGTGCTGGACAAGAGCCTGGTAGCGAGCTGCAAGGATTCCATTGGCTGGATGTTCTCCAAGTTGGACACCAACCTGGACCTCTACCTGGACCACGCTGAGCTGGCAGCCATTAACCTGGACAAGTACGAGGTCTGCATCCGGCCCTTCTTCAACTCCTGTGACAGCTACAAGGACGGCAAGGTCTCCACGGCCGAGTGGTGCTTCTGCTTCTGGAGGGAAAGTGAGTGAGAGAGAGAGAGGGCCAGGGCATGGCCATATACCGCTACTACTGGATAATGTATATCTTCCTGCAAGAATTATGTGCATGCGCAGTTCATTGTGAAGGGGAATTCCGCCGATTTTCAACATTTTACGGTACTATGTAATTAAGGGGAATTCCTCCCATTTTTAACATTTTACTATGTCATTAATATACCTTGAGAGAGATGTTCTGTGGACATAATTAAAAGGTTCCCCCATTCTGTGTTTCCTAGAATTGGAGGTGTGAAAAAAATCATTAACCTGGTGAAACACAACTTGATGACGTCATCAAGTTGTGTTTCACCATATGTTAATGATTTTTCTTTAGGAGCTATTTTAGGAGTGATGATGGAATAATCATTGTAATATGGTAATATGGAAACTGTCAAGAATTGCATTAATATAAGATCCATAGTATTTCTTTTTGAAGTGAAACATATAGAAAACATGTAATTTTGTCATTTATAAGAATAATATTTGACATGCAAAAAAGATAGAAGATCCATAGTATTTTTCTTGTAAAGTGGCTTGTATGAAAGGTGCCACTGTCAAGAGTTTGCATATTTCAATATGGGCAGTTTCCTCAGAGCTTTCACTTCAAGTGAAACAGACATAGATTTGGCCGTATATATATTCATTGGTAGGCCTAAAAACTGTGGCCAATATGGGTCTCTTGCCGGTTGGGCAAGACACTGTTTTTGTCCTCACGGCACCCTACTTTGTATAATTCTTCCTCTTCTTCAGTCTTCATTTCCAAATTTGCATTTCCACTTTGTTTACAATGTCCACCATTATTGGGTTTTCCAAGCTGGCATGGAAATGGAAACAAGCCTGGTTTTATCTAGCATCAGTATTATAATTACTCAATTATGCAATAATCTGCATATCAGTCAGTTATTGTCTCTAAATCTACAGTGCTCTCCACGCTAATGTTCTGTCCTAATTTCTGACTTAACCAAGCATCTTGTTTGGAATATTAACATTCTAATAAGACATCAAATATATCAGTGCTAGGTGAGCTGCTTTCAGCTATATATACACTTTGCTAATGGCATGTAGTATCTAACCCTACGCAGGCGATGATAAAAGCGTCGTCGCCCGACATCCATTATTTCTCTATGGGAGCCGCCGATTCAGGCGACAGCAGCAGAACGGGCGACGTCGGACGACGTGGGTGGGCGACGTCGCCCGGAAAGATAAAAATTGGCAAGCTTTTTGGCCGAATCGGCGACGTTGGCCGGGCATAACCAATCAGTTGTGCTGCTTTTTTTGCCCTCGACCCGAAACCATTCGGTGCAGTTTGGTTCCTAGTTCCACGCACTTCCTCCTCCACCATACTATTTTTTTCAGTACCCCACAGCACCGTCTTTTATGGTACTCATTTTGCATGCCATTCTAAGCGAGAATGGTAATGACCGTCGCCGTCGCTCATATCGGGCGGCGTTTTTTAATCCATCCCGGCCGTTAAAACGTAGGGTTATAGTAATAGTAGTAGTAGAATAGGGGTATTTTGGGGGTTCTTTGAAGAAGTGGTTTATGTTAGGGCTTTCTCCAGGAGGTGCAAAAGGAATCCACGACCATGACGGCCATTTTATAACCATCGTGACCGTTTTGCACAACAGCCGCGGCCGTTTTGCATAACAGTCGCGACAGTTTGCATATTGTTCAAGCGTTAAGGTTAGGTTTAGCCATGGGCAAGGGTTTTCAACAGTCCTTGAGAGGGTTCCAGGTGGTCCCAAGGCTAAATGATGGAAAGTTAGTTAACCAGATGTAACTCTTTTAGAGCGTAAACATGAAACATGTTCACGCTCTCAAGAGTCAAAATATTTGGCATCTGAATTAGCCCACATTTACACAACTAGAGAATGTAGAAGATTAATGGTCATTTTGATATGTGTGTTTGACTGCTTTGTTTTCTCTGAAATCCAGCTTGGTATTGTGGACAAAAGCAAAAGAATTTTTGGGGGGGTCTGTGGGGCTAAAATGTCCGTCTGTGGCTCAAATTCTGAATAAATAGTTGAAAACCCCTGTTGTGCAAAACAGTCACAATTGTTGGTTGTAATGGTTATAAAACCGTTGCAACGTCTGTCGTGGCCGAGGATTGCTTTCGCTGGCTCTCGCTTACTTTCGGCTCGCGGGAGAAATCGTCGTACAGACAGTACAACATAAATTATATGACAAGGATTGTGAATCGATGGATGCATGTTTTGAGATTCAGACCTCAGACATATTGATGAGGAGTGTATATTTATGAGAATAGCGTCGACCACTCAACGTCCATAAATTGTACAGTCAGATCAGCCTCTCTCTCTCAAAGCATGGAGAGTTGCTGCCTGCGCACATATCCATAACATGCCTTGGAGAGATGGAACTGTTGGGAATAGAATGATTCTGCATGCGTATATAGGCTCAGTCCCGCAACTATAAATATAAATGAAATGTGCTCTCCATGTACCAATTTTAGCTCTTGAGCTGATAGAATGAAGCGAAAACATATGCTGCGTACAGATCCCACGTTATACCCAGACAGGGCCAATCTCCCAAGGTTCTATATTAGTTTTAACCATTTACCAAGAATGTCAGATCTACAAGCTCATAGCGTATCACCAAGTGGCGCACTATGAGCTTGTATATCTGATATTTTTCAATATCTAAAGGAATGCCAATTATGCCAAGTAATGCTAAGGATTGTGAAAATGCTCATAATGCTAAGTAATGCTAATAATGCGGATTGTCTGATAAAGAACCCCAGACTCCTTATTTGATATGCCTGACAAAGAACTCCATATATGGGCATAAAAGACACACACACACACACACACACACACACACACACAAACACACACACACACACACACACACACACACACACACACACACACACACACACACACACACAAACACACAAACACACAAACACACACACAAACACACACACAAACACACACACAAACACACTGCTGCAGCGAGTTGTGGCTGTCCGTTCGCTTCCTGTGAAGTAAGACACGCTTGCACGTCTTACTTGTACTGTCTGCGACTTGCCTGCAAACCTCCCAACATGCAAACAGGAAGGAAGTGAATATTCCTTCACGAGTTGTTGTTCGACAAGTTGCTCAAAGCAATCATTTGGCTTTTAGAGCAAAGCATGAAAACTCCTGTATCCTGGGTGCCCAAGAGTTTAATCAATTTAGATTAGAGTTGTGAACCACTGAGCAGACGTCAAAGGACTGTTGTGATCCAACTCTGAAGGGTGACATACATTTTGTTGACAGCTCGTCTTGGAAGTTTTTTTTTTCCCGAACAATTGCTTCAATTTTCAGAGTAAGTTTTTATTCAGGGTCAATAATACAGAAGCTGCCACATAAACGATGCGTCGTTTCTTGTTTTGAAGCGCCAGATCTCTGAAACTGGATGTGTGGTTAATGTGATAAGTCAAACATTGGAGGAGATCAGATGTAAATGTAGGTTGGCGCAAGACCAGACATAGGGCTCCATTTTCGTTACCATCTAAACCCCTTATCCTAAACCCCTTATCATTTTTTTACTATTTGGAAAACTTTTTGGAATAGTTCAACGTGCCAATCTATTGACACATTATGAGCTTCAGATTGGCCATTTAAACTATTGAAAAATGTTCTTTTTTAATAGTTTAAAAAGGCAAAGAAGTTAAGGGATAAGGGGTATAGTGGTGACGAAAATGGAGCTCCTAGTGTATAAATAATGAGAAGAAGTTTGAAACTGATTCTAGTTTGAAATTGGAGCCAGTGTGGGAACGCTAAAACGGGGAGGATGAGATCACATTTTCTGGAAACGTTTAAGAGGCAAGCAGCAGCATTTTGTACAAGTTGGAGATTGTGAATGTGTATACATGCATATAAATGCAGACATTATTTTTGACCGATACTGTGAATAGGATTGCTTTAAAGAAAACCCTCTGGTCCCCCCACAGTAACAAGATGTGCACATGCACACGCCCTACAGTGAGAAACTCCATATATGGTCACCACACAGAGGATTACCCAAAAAGGAAGAAACGAGGACAATATTTGAATTAAGTGAAATTACTTATTATACCTTTTAAAGTTGTGGTCAAAGGTAACACCTAGATTATTTTTTTCCCCTTTTGTCCCTATCTAAACCCTGCGATCGTTGTAAATCTCATAGAAGGTTTGCAGGATTATTTGGTAAACAAGGCAATACTATCCTCACCCAGCCTAAAGGAAGAGAGGGGTAGGAAGAGGTGATTCCCAACGATGGAGGGCACTGAGCCAGCCAGCTGATAGCGGCCAAATTGTTTCCACACCTGAGCTCATATACAATAGGTTTAGTTCATATCTTTTATTTTGACAGGGACAAACTACATGTATTCATTGAATTGCATTGGATATAGCAATTAAAGGTAATAAAGGCAACTTGAGTGTGTGCAAACACTGTTTGTAAACAGATTTGTTTAAAAACAGAATCTAACTCCGCCTCACCTCCACTCTATTGGCTCATTATGAAACTGAAGGAGACTTCAGTTTGCTGTGATTGGCTAAAACGACGCCTGCTAATCATGTGTCCACTGAGCAGTGTTGGGAATATTACTATACCTTGTTAATGTATTACTTATTACTTATTACCTTCATTTTAAAGCAATATATTGTATTACAATATTGCTGTCTGAGCAAGAGTAATATATTAATATTACTATTACATATTACTTAAAAGAAAAATGTTGTGCAAAATATATAATTAAATATTTAGTGTCACTATTAATCAAATATTGTGTAGGCCAGTGGCATAGCTACAATAAAGCAAGCGCACTTGGCTATCTGGGAAATCCATATGAAATCAACTTGAAAAAAGTCCTCCTGAATAAATAATTTGATGACAAATTATAGAAAATAAGTAATTATTTAACTTCTGCAGTTGTCAAGAAAATTTCACAAGAACATTTTCAATAAGGCTGTCAGGATCTGGCACCCCACAGACCATGTTTCCACCCTGGCCACTCCCACACTCCAATGACACTGCAGTCCCACTTACTCACCTGTGAACACTTCTGTAATCACCCTGCTCACTATAAGACTGAACCCTTCACACAAACACACTGCCAGATCATAGTCTATTGTTGTAGATGCGTGACCTGTTCTACATTTGGATTCTGTGTTCCCTGATCCCTGTCTTCTGCTGCCTCTGAGTTTTGGTGTTCCTGCAAATGTCCTGTAAGACTCTTTATTAAATACTTTGTAAAGCTATCTTTGTCTCTGACTCTGCATTTTGGGTTCCTACTGTTCTGCATCCATGACAGTATGATCTGGCCAAAATGAACCCAGCAGAGCTCAGACTTTTTCAACGTAAGGTGGTGGAATTTGATAATGTGGTGGCTCAGCTCATTGCCTCACCACTTAACCAGCGTTATGCACTCCAAGAGGAGATTGAAAACCAGCAGCGGTGGTTTAAGGATAGGCCGTGGGTTAGCCACTTTGTTCCCCACCTGGACGTAATTCGTGGGAGGCTTAGAGACTTTTTAGCCACCAGCTCGCTTCCTTGTGTGTCCCAGTCAGCTTCTCAAACTGTCAGACTTGGTATGGTGAGCCTGCAGCCTACCAACCCTATTGCTGAACAGGATGATACTGAGTATATTGACTTGAGGACCTATTTTTGCAGAAGGGCAAAAATGGAGGCATTTTCAGAACCATGTCAGGCCTCAGAGACTTATCAGGGCACCCGCCTGGCTTTTGGAGGTCCCCGTAGTTTTGGCAAACGGAGCAAAGTATCTTCGAAATGCCAAGGCAAAGATTCCACGCAGGTGGCCATCTCCAGCTTGCGGTCACCCCAGCCTCCTGTCCAGCCCCCAGTGTCTTCAGCTCCACCTCGTGTCCGGCCTCCAGTGTCTTCAGCTCCGCCTTGTGTCCGGCCTCCAGTGTCTTCAGCTCCGCCTTGTGTCCGGCCTCCAGTGTCTGCGGCCCCGCCTCCAGTGTCTGCGGCCCCGCCTCCAGTGTCTGCGGCCCCGCCTCCAGTGTCTGCGGCCCCGCCTCCAGTGTCTGCGGCCCCGCCTCCAGTGTCTGCGGCCCCGCCTCCAGTGTCTGCGGCCCCGCCTCCAGTGTCTGCGGCCCCGCCTCCAGTGTCTGCGGCCCCGCCTCCAGTGTCTGCGGCCCCGCCTCCAGTGTCTGCGGCCCCGCCTCCAGTGTCTGCGGCCCCGCCTCCAGTGTCTGCGGCCCCGCCTCCAGTGTCTGCGGCCCCGCCTCCAGTGTCTGCGGCCCCGCCTCCAGTGTCTGCGGCCCCGCCTCCAGTGTCTGCGGCCCCGCCTCCAGTGTCTGCGGCCCCGCCTCCAGTGTCAGCGGCCCGGCCTCCAGTGTCAGCGGTCCGGCCTTCAGTGATTGCAGCCCCGCCTGCCGTCCGGCCTTCAGTGATTGTCTTCCGGCCTCCAGTGACTGCAGACCCGCCTGCAGCGCCTCCGGACCCGCCTGCAGCGCCTCCGGACCCGCCTGCAGCGCCTCCCCCGAGCCAGCCTGCAGCGCCGTTCCCGGCTCCGCCTCTGAGCCAGCCTGCAGCGCCGTTCCCGGCTCCGCCTCTGAGCCAGCCTGCAGCGCCGTCCCCGGCTCCGCCTCTGAGCCAGCCTGCAGCGCCGTCCCCGGCTCCGCCTCTGAGCCAGCCTGCAGCGCCGTTCCCGGCTCCGCCTCTGAGCCAGCCTGCAGCGCCGTCCCCGGCTCCGCCTCTGAGCCAGCCTGCAGCGCCGTCCCCGGCTCCGCCTCTGAGCCAGCCTGCAGCGCCGTCCCCGGCTCCGCCTCTGAGCCAGCCTGCAGCGCCGTCCCCGGCTCCGCCTCTGAGCCAGCCTGCAGCGCCGTCCCCGGCTCCGCCTCTGAGCCAGCCTGCAGCGCCGTCCCCGGCTCCGCCTCTGAGCCAGCCTACAGCTCCTCCGCCTCCAGGGAGGCCTCCAGATGCCGGCTCTGCTTCGTCTCCGCCTCCGGGCCGACCTCCAGACGCCTTGACGTCCCCTGCTTCGTCGCGGCCTCCGGGCCGACCTCCAGACGCCTTGACGTCCCCTGCCTCGTCGCGGCCTCCCGGCCGACCGCCAGACGGCTCCGCCCCTGCCTCGACGCGGCCTCCCGGCCGACCGCCAGACGGCTCCGCCCCTGCCTCGACGCGGCCTCCCGGCCGACCGCCAGACGGCTCCGCCCCTGCCTCGACGCGGCCTCCCGGCCGACCGCCAGACGGCGCCTCGTCCGTCTCGTCCCGGCCTCCTGGCCGTCCACCTGATGATGCCTCTGGCTACCCTCCTGGCCGTCCACCCGACGGCGCCCACTCGGCCCTGCTCCCGCCTCCTGGCCGTCCACCCGACGGCGCCTGCGTGCCCTGGTCTCAGCATCTGGGCCGTCCCCCAGACGACATCTCGTCTCTGCTCCATCGTTCTGGACGTCCACCCGGGATCCCAGCCACGGTCTCCCTCCTCCAGGCCCCCTTCCGCCCACCCTACTCGTCCTTGTTGTGGGACGTCTGGTATCCGTCCCTTGAGAGGGGGGTACTGTCAGGATCTGGCACCCCACAGACCATGTTTCCACCCTGGCCACTCCCACACTCCAATGACACTGCAGTCCCACTTACTCACCTGTGAACACTTCTGTAATCACCCTGCTCACTATAAGACTGAACCCTTCACACAAACACACTGCCAGATCATAGTCTATTGTTGTAGATGCGTGACCTGTTCTACATTTGGATTCTGTGTTCCCTGATCCCTGTCTTCTGCTGCCTCTGAGTTTTGGTGTTCCTGCAAATGTCCTGTAAGACTCTTTATTAAATACTTTGTAAAGCTATCTTTGTCTCTGACTCTGCATTTTGGGTTCCTACTGTTCTGCATCCATGACAAAGACATATTGACAGAAAGTAATATTGAAAGTAATGCAGTAATGCAGAAAGAAAAGTATAATATATTAGATTGTTTTTTGTTAAGTAATATATTTATATTACAAGTTACTGCATTTTGGTAATACATTATGTAATATATTGAGTTACGTAGTGCACATGTCCCAACACTGCCACTGAGTGCATGTAAAGCAGCAAGTTATCAAGAATTTGACATCTGCAGACATATGCAGCAGTCAATGTTTGACACACGCTGCATAGAGGTGTCGATGGTAACCTGTCGCCGTTGCAGACGGCTGTTTGCTTAACGATTTTGACAGCTATGGCGGTTGCGTCATAGCCCCCGTACTTCTGCCCAGGGGAGCTGTCATGAAAATGCGGCAGCTTAAACTCCTTATTATGACTGAATGCAACAGAATTGTGATTGAAGGTGACAGAAGCAGGCATCGTTGCCAGCATACATAACAAGTCCGACGATACAGTATGTTCCCCGGAGATACTTAGTATGCTACGAAACTCAAGTATGGAATTTAGTGTGTTTGTGAGACGGCTCGATATAGCTGTCTTTCCAATAGAAGGAGGTGAGATTGTGCAGCGTGCCTTGGAAATACTGTGGATTAATATTATTAGTGTGTGCACTGTACTGAAGACATTGGAGGACGTGTGTAGCAATTTTTCCCAGTGATAGAATGCTTGGGCCAAATCTGAATCTCTCTCCTGGCTCTGAAATGGGTTTCGCTTTTCGAGCGCCTTTTCAGCCGAGAAGTAATTGCCTCGGGTTGTGGTTGGCTGATGCCTGATGCTTTGTGTGCTGGTGAATATTTTTCTAAAGGCACATACAGAGCCAGCGCTCCTATCGGGTAGATCAGAGGGTATCCGGGGGCGGGGGGTGGACCAATCAATAACCTATCGCTACCAAACCTAACCCTAACTTTAGCCATTAACCTCAGTAAAACCTAAACCTAGTCTTAACCCCTGACCGATAGGACTTCTGCCACGACAGATAGGATATCAATAGGATATCTATATAAAAGGTCAGGGGAAGTGGAAGTGGAAAAAGGGCGTGATCAATACTATCGGTTGGGACTGCTATCCTATCAGCTGCGACTGATATCTTGTCTGCCTCAGTCACAAGTTGATTTCCCCCTCAATCATGTTTTAGCAGCCTGGACAGTAGACAGGGGGTGATACAGTATTGCACGCGTGCACACACACGCACACACACACACACACACACACACACATACACACACACACACAAACAGGACAGAATACAATGCTGGCATGAATTATATTAAAAGTTATTATATTCAGTTATTATGTTGTAATAAATGCTGGCGTACTAGGTATTAACATACAGGTATGTTGATTGCAGTGTTGAGCAATATACTTAATACTTAGATTTATCATTACTTTACTTATGACCCCTTAGAAAAAGTAAATATTATATTACTTATTCATTGAATCTTGAATCAAAGAAATATGACATAATACTTCTACTTTCTGCGACAACTTGTAGTGTAGAACATGTGTGCAGAATCTGCGGTGCACATCTCTGTTGTTATCTGTTGATGGCTTGTAAATCTGTTCTACTTTTGCATCATGCATCAACAAGTGTTGATGGACCCTTACGGGTCCATTTGGTAAGGGGTGGCTCCAGGGAAAATGTTGCCTTGGGTTCCAAATTGCTTAGATACGCCACTGATGGAAAGATCGTCTGAGGACGAGATAGAGAGAGAGAGAGAGAGAGAGAGAGAGAGAGACACAGAGAGAGAGAGAGAGAGAGAGAGAGAGAGAGAGAGAGAGAGAGAGAGAGAGACACTGACACTAGGGATATCTTACAATAGGGATTCCGCGCAAAAATTAAATGACCCGTCACCCGGGCCACAGCTAAAGGCATGCAAGGAATAGTAGATGTAATTGAAAGTTGCGTTGGTCAACACAAAGGTTTCCTCAGAAACTGAGGGCAGAAACTTGTCCCCAAATCTCTTTAAAAATTCAACAGCAAGTCTGCCAGGTACTGGAGTACTTTTGCATTTTGTAAAAGGTCTGCTCTGGTTTTTCTTTTTTTTTCCACCGAGCTTCTTCCAATTGCTCCATGAATGATTCAGTGACTTGAGTTTAGGAGGGCCATGGATCAGCTTTGAAGTGTAAAGAGAGAGGACTAAAATATACATTCTTTGAGTCATTATAAATGAATTACCCCATCATCATTAGAAATCTGTTCATTGTGATCTTAACAGAGTTGATTTGGGACAATATACAAGCCTTTGAATACAATATAATTCCTTTTTCATCATATCTCATCTGAATGCGTTTTGTCTAGTTTGAGAAGATTAGTCATTTTTCGTCATAGCTTAGTTTTCATTTCGTTCATTTTGAACAATGTAATGATGTGTGATTTTTACCTGCCTTTTCTGCATATGCATGCAGTCTAGAGCAGTGGTTTTCAACCAGTGGTCCTTGAGAGGGTTCCAGGTGGTCCCCAGGTAAACAATGGAGAGTTGTATAACCAGATGTAACTCTTTGAGAGCGTAAGAATGAAACCAAATGGACCCGTGCGGGTCAATTTGGTTTCATTTTACACTCTCAAGAGTTAAAAAATATTTATGTGATGTGATAAATATGAAAATATTCATGTGAATTAGCCCCAAGTCTACACAACTAGAGAATGTAGAAGATCAATGGTCACTTTTATCTGTATGTTTGCCTGTTTTGCTTCCGAAATCCAGCCTGGTATTGAGCACAAAATCAAAATAAGTCTTTAGTTTTTGGTTCTGTTGGGCTAAAATGTCATCAAATGGTGGTCCGTGGCTCGAATGCTGAATAAATAGTGGGCCCTGGGATCAAAATGGTTGAGAACTAGTCTAGATGGACGCTGTAGGCCTGCCGTCATATAGAATACACACAGTAAATGCCTGACCACAATCATCGCACTGGCATCAGAATCATGCCCATTCGGCCGCATACCATAGCAGAGCGCCCATTAGGCCACAAGGGCCATGGCCCAGAAAAACTTTTAAGAAAGGGGGGCAAAAAAATAAAACAAGAAAAACAACAAACTAGCCTACTTTGGCAGTCCTTGTGCATGCACATTTCAGTTAGTGTAACTACAGCATTCAAGCTGCCATTGTTTCAATAAAAGTCTCATCAGCATGCGAGACGTTGCTAAGACTCCAAGGCCGCTACAGTAGCATTCACTGCTGATGATCTTTGAAATACCCATCATGGTCAGCAATGCATTCATACCTGCTGCCAGTATCAATTTTACATGATCCATATTTTGATGTTAGACTGGAGCTTGCCGGTGATTTTGGATATGGTAGCCTACTCTGGTGATATGGAAAGTATTCCATGAATAATATATATAAATATTAAGGCTGTTGAAAGTAAATTAATTTGTTATTTAATTTTGTTAATTAATCTGATTAAAAAATAATGCAATTGATTCATGTGCACACTGATTCAACCCATTGAGCATTTTCTCATTAAAAAAAAATGGGTAGAGCACGGTTTAACTGAAACTGTGTGTCTCCCTGTAACCAGAGCCATAGACTATAGCTTGAGGAAATACAAGCATTGCGGGCATATTCAAATGCTGATTAATCATGATTAAATGAATTTTAAAGCTGTGATTATTTTGATTAAATGTTTTAATCATTCAACAGCCCAAATGAATATCGTATCCTGGGAAATGGGCATCGACAGATAGACTAAACAAGATTTGTACATCCCCACTATATGTGTTAGAATGTGTTTAGCCAGGAAAGGACACGTTCCACACAGGGTCGGATTGACCATTGGGCGTACAGGGAGGTCTCCCGGTGAGCCACGACCCGTAGGGGGCCGCTGGTATCACGGTATGATTGAAAGCACTGGTTTTCAACCTTTTTGATCCCAGGGCCCACTATTCATTCAGAATTTTGAGCCACGGAGGACATTTTAGCCCCAACAGACCCCAAAACTAAAGATTTATTTTGCTCTTTGGTACACAATTCCAGGCTGGATTTGGGAAACAAACCAGTCAAACATACAGATCAAAATGAGCATTCATCTTTTTACTATTTCTAATTAGACTTGGGCCAATTTAGATGAATATTTTAACTCTTGAGAGTGTTAACATGAAACCAAATGGACCCGCAAGGGTCCATTTGGTTTCATGTTTACGCACTCAAAGAGTTACATCTGGTTAACGCAAAAAATCTTCCGGGCCCAGTCCACCACTGGTTCCACATCTGGGTAATATCTGTGAGGGGCAGCTCCGCTGTGCTCGGCGGTGCACAGCAGAGCAGAGCAGACCGTCATTATTTGATGCATGACGGCTGTCTTTGAGCTCAGCCTTGGCCGCCGGTGTCAAGGTCTCCCTGCAGCTACAGCTGAGCTCTGCACTACTACCTGGGAATATGTGAACCTTTATGGCCCCCTCAAAATCAAAATCACTGTTTAGTTTTTGGTTCTGTTGGGCTAAAATGTCCTCAAATGGTGGTCCGTGGCTCGAATGCTGAATAAATAGTGGGCCCTGGTATCAAAATGGTTGATAACCACTGGTCTAGTTGGACGCTGTAGGCCTGCCGTCATATAGAATACACACAGTAAATGCCTGACCACAATCATCGCACTGGCATCAGAATCATGCCCATTCGGCCGCATACCATAGCAGAGCGCCCATTAGGCCACAAGGGTCATTGCCCAGAAAAACTTTTAAGAAAGGGGGGCAAAAAAAAATAAATCAAGAAAAACAACAAACTAGCCTACTTTGGCAGTTCTTGTGCATGCACATTTCATTTAGTGTAGCATTCAAGCTGCCATTGTTTCAATAAAAGTCTCATCAGCATGCGAGACGTTGCTAAGACTCCAAGGCCGCTACAGTAGCATTCACTGCTGATGATCTTTGAAATACCCATCATGGTCAGCAATGCATTCATACCTGCTGCCAGTATCAATTTTACATGATCCATATTTTGATGTTAGACTGGAGCTTGCCGGTGATTTTGGATATGGTAGCCTACTCTGGTGATATGGAAAGTATTCCATGAATAATATATATAAATATTAAGGCTGTTGAAAGTAAATTAATTTGTTATTTAATTTTGTTAATTAATCTGATTTAAAAATAATGCAATTGATTCATGTGCACACTGATTCAACCCATTGAGCATTTTCTCATTAAAAAAAAAATGGGTAGAGCACGGTTTAACTGAAACTGTGTGTCTCCCTGTAACCAGAGCCATAGACTATAGCTTGAGGAAATACAAGCATTGCGGGCATATTCAAATGCTGATTAATCATGATTAAATGAATTTTGAAGCTGTGATCATTTTGATTAAATGTTTTAATCATTCAACAGCCCAAATGAATATCGTATCCTGGGAAATGGGCATTGACAGATAGCCTAAACGAGATTGGTACCTCCCCACTATAGTTGTGTTAGAATGCATTTAGCCAGGAAAGGACACGTTCCACACAGGGTCGGATTGACCACTGGTCGTACAGGGAGGTCTCCCGGTGGGCCACGACCCGTAGGGGGCCGGTGGTATCACGGTATGATTAAACGCACTGGTTTTCAACCTTTTTGATCCCAGGGCCCACTATTCATTCAGAATTTTGAGCCACAGAGGACATTTTAGCCCCAACAGACCCCAAAACTAAAGATTTATTTTGCTCTTTGGTACACAATTCCAGGCTGGATTTGGGAAACAAACCAGTCAAACATACAGATCAAAATGAGCATTCATCTTTTACTATTTCTAATTAGACTTGGGCCAATTTAGATGAATATTTTAACTCTTTGAGAGCGTTAACATGAAACCAAATGGACCCGCAAGGGTCCATTTGGTTTCATGTTTACGCACTCAAAGAGTTACATCTGGTTAACGCAAAAAATCTTCCGGGCCCAGTCCACCACTGGTTCCACATCTGGGTAATATCTGTGAGGGGCAGCTCCGCTGTGCTCGGCGGTGCAGAGCAGAGCAGAGCAGACCATCATTATTTGATGCATGACGGCTGTCTTTGAGCTCAGCCTTGGCCGCCGGTGTCAAGGTCTCCCTGCAGCTACAGCTGAGCTCTGCACTACTACCTGGGAATATGTGAACCTTTATGGCCCCCTCTAAAATGTGAGCCCACAGTTTATTGCTGGATATTTGTGGGATCAATGGTAGTGTTAGTTGGTAGTACTGTAGCCACACCACACTATTGTGGGTCTAGTATGGTGGTTTTCAACCAGTTTCATGCCAAAGACCCACTATTTATTGCAGGGGCAGATCTAGACATGGGCATGGGGGGGCAATGCCCCCCTAAATGCCCAGTCTGCCCCACCCAACACGATGGCATGCAAAACAACCCAGGATATTTCAAGTTAAACTGCCTATATTTAAAATGATTTGAAACACTACTAACTGCTACTAACTAGCTGTGTCACCACTAAACCAACAGCATTTCATTATTGAAAACAGAAAACTCTCTGAGTCAGACCTTTAGCTTTATGCATGCTGCATGTCTGTTGCAACTTCAACAACAACTGGTGTTATTATTGATGCTTTACTTGCCTAATAAAGTCCACAGGCGATGAAGCCGCACCCTTACCATTTTCTCCTGCCCCCCCAATTGGAAAATGTTACATCCGCCCTTGATTTATTCTATATTTATTCTATTCTATTTCTTCTTCGCCACATCCCGACCCAACCAAACCAACGACAGACTTCAATGTAAACTTTGATTTACTGCATGGGTTAACGCTTGACGAGTGGTTAGAAGAAGATGGAAAAATGCAATGTAGTTTGACAAAGACATGCAGACATTGAAGAGAAAGAGTTGGATGAGCTCGTAAAACTTAGACATGCCACCATCCCAGGTTCAAACCCACCACTAGATTATTATTGTATATATATTATTTTATTATTATGATTATTATTTAGAATTTATATAATTTGTATAGTTGATGTAGCAAGCTACATCAAGCTTTTGTCGTGTAGCTTGTAGTGTATCTTGCTACAATTTTCTGGGGATAGCTTGTAGTGTGGCTTAGGTACATTTTTTCGAGAGTAAGTAGTGTAGCTTACTACATTTTCCCAGTAACTTTCCCATCACTGGTTGTTCGTTTTTGGCCAGTGAATGTGGCTGCAATCACTGTTGTTTATGGGACTATGTTGTGGCGAAGGATATGTGGAGGAGAAAGACACACCGCCAGCAGCACCCACATAGTGTCCATAGTGGGAATTGAACCTGGGACCTTCTAGTGTTGAGGCGACGGCACTAACCACTGTGCCCAAAACCGTGAGGACGGATTAGTTTCGATTTCCTATTGCCACCCTACCCTGTGTCCATAATCTGTGCTCACCGTCGTCTGGTGAAGAATCGATTTAGGGAGGCTGCGATTCTGGCAAAAAGGAATGAAATGGGAGAATCCTCACACAAATTGATTCAGGGGGTTTGAAAAAGCTGTAATTATGAAGAGCATTGATTCAATGAGTCTGGGTGAGCCCGTCGTCACTTTTCTTCTTTCTTTTCTCCTCTTGTTCCTTCCGTCCCACAGAACCACCGTGTCTGGCAGAGCTGGAGAGGATCCAAGTCCAGGAGGTGGCCAAAAAGAAGCCGGGTATGTACCGGGGCATATTATATTATATCAGCCAATGTGGGATAATTAGTGGGGTCCCACGACACACCGTCATTTACAACTCTTGTAAAAGTTTGACTTTCACTTCTAATTTGTAGATGATGACCTATAGAACAATTTTAGTTCGAGTGGCCCATCTGCAGATGAAAAAAATATGCATTTTTTGCCCAATTTCAAAATTGGCCAAAATCGGATTTTTGTTTTTCTTAAAAGTCTTTATTTTCTCACAATTGCTGTTTTTTCTTTGTTTTCTTTTACTATGTCAAGTCAATACTAACCCAGGAATTAACTGGATTTCAAATATTAATGTTTGGAATATGATATGGAAAAAATGGACGCCCATGTACATCAAATTACTTCAAAGGGCACCTAATTTAAATTCTGTTGAACTTAGAAGGATGAAGTTAGTGCCTACCTATATTATCATGAATGAGTAATGGTATGAATTGCAAATAAATAGAAACAATACAGTATTGGGGGGACTAAAGTTAGACATACCCACTTATAGCCCAACCTTTATGTGTGAAAATTGTGCACTTTTCAATGAAAGCATGACATTTGGCACAAAGTTAAAGCCTGCCATAAGGAATTGTTTTGGCTATGGGTCTGTGATGACAGCTATGGTGGCCACCATCTGCTGTTATCTTACCAATTCAGCTTCTACAACATACAATCTTGATTCTGATGACAAAACGTTTTCAAGGATTATGATTTTTTTTTATATAAAATGCTAGATAATAGTCAAATCATCAAAATGTGTAATATTGATGTATTGATGTAGGCAGTAAATTCATGTCTTCTACCCTATATGTGAAAATCAAGTGAGCCCATGAAATCAGCTGACATACTCTACTCACTACTCACTCCAACTCAAACCAGCTCTACCCGATTGACCAGTACCCAGTGAGGTCAGAACACCAGTCTCTGTACTTCTAGCCAGATCCCCATCCAGATCCAACACCAGTCTGTGTACTTCTAGCCAGATCCCCATCCAGATCCAACACCAGTCTGTGTACTTCTAGCCAGATCCAACACCAGTCTGTGTACTTCTAGCCAGATCCCCATCCAGATCCAACACCAGTCTGTGTACTTCTAACCAGATTCCCACCCAGATCCAACACCAGTCTGTGTACTTCTAGCCAGATCCCCATCCAGATCCAACACCAGTCTGGGTACTTCTAGCCAGATCCCCATCCAGATCCAACACCAGTCTGTGTACTTCTAGCCAGATCCCCATCCAGATCCAACACCAGTCTGGGTACTTCTAGCCAGATCCCCATCCAGATCCAACACCAGTCTGGGTACTTCTAGCCAGATCCCCATCCAGATCCAACACCAGTCTGTGTACTTCTAGCCAGATCCCCATCCAGATCCAACACCAGTCTGTGTACTTCCAGATCCATACAGTAAAAGCTGTCTTGTGAAAACCACTGCTGAAGTTCTGTACCTTCACACACAAGCTAGTTGACAGGAAAATAGTCATACTCAAAGTAGTTACATATTGCACCATGGTGACCATTCTTTTCGACTCTTGTGTCCTTCTTGAAGATGGTTCGGATTGCATAATGCTTCTCCCCATGAAGACTCAACAGAACACCTGAAGACCTGCCCTTATAACTATCAGGCAGGATGTGCATACACTGGAGTGGCCTTAGTGTCATTCTCATTGTCCCTATCATGTCAATTGAAGGAGCCTTCACCTCATGACACCTGGTGCTGGAGAGCAACTGTCTCCTCTATATAGCCTCCAAAGCAAATGCAGACACTTGGCGAGACTGCCACAGTTTGAAAGGGTCAAGCCCCTAATCCTGATTGCGGCAGTCAACCCCACCTAATCACACAAACTGGGGCCGCCAGATGAGCCAGCAGCCATCTGCACAAGTCTGGGTTGGACCTTGCAGGGCTGAGCTAGAGACTTTGAAAGAAACCTTCAGCAAAGACAATGGCATTGACATAGTTGACTTAGCCCCAGAACACTGAGGCCATAAGAAGTGAGGAGAAACTCTGGCTGGAAGCCCTCACCCCACCTCATCCTTTAGACCTCGTCCTTGAAAACGTAGGATTAGTTACCAGAATCAGGATCAGAGAATTGTAATTACTGTTAAAATATCAGCAGGTGGTGGCCATTATGAGAAATATCTACCATGGTCACAGGACAAATGTAAATAGTACCACTGAATTCCTCATCATTGACAATGTGGGACTATTTACTAGAATTAAGATTTTAGAAAATAGCTGTCAGGATTACCAAGGGACAAATCTGTGATGGTGCCATAGCCAACAATGCTCCTAATGACATGCTCCAACTGTGTTCCAAAATTCATGCTATTATCATCAAAATACTGCACATAGAGGCTGGACTATGTGCTATTTTTGTGGATATACACCAGTTTGTGGGGGTGGGGAGCGGGGAGGGGGTGGGGGGGGGGTAATATGGTCTAAATGACTAAATACTACTTCTGAATGTGAATTCATACATATGTCATATGTTCAGATTGGATAAGTTATGACAGTCATATATCATATTTTGGAAGGCCCCTAATAATCTTTATCTGCGTGCTGGCCACTCTAACCAAAATGGTTCTGTAGACCTCACCTAGAATTTAGTACTGAAAGTTAAACTTTTAAAGTTGTAAACGACAACTAAATTTAACATGGAGATGGAAACTCACTTCGGTCTTAGCTAATTTTAGCTTGTTTTGCTTGCTATTTTTGTGGATATACACCAATAATGGATGAAAAAATATATTTTATTATATATTAGGTTTAGGTAGCAAATGCTACACCTGATTGTGAATTCATAGATATCCCATATGTACAGATTGGACAATTTGATCAATAGTTACAACAGTTTACATGTTTTGATAGGGTTGGCACCTTGTTACGCCCCCTACAGGCCAATTATGTCATTTGTGTGCGGGCCACTCGAACCAAAATGGTTCTATAGACCCTCACCAACAAATTAGGACTGAAAGTGAAACTTTTACAAGAGTTGTAAATGACATCTACATTTAACATGGAGACGAAACCCCACTAAATGTAACTCAGGGGGTTTCAACCAGTGATTCCGAGACCACCAGTGGTCCCTCCACGACCAATGATGGACAGTTTGTAACCAAATGGACCCTTATAGATCTGTAACTCTTGAGATTGTGAAATGATACCAAATCATGTCAGTAGTGTGTTAGCCTCGAAACCCAGGCTTTCATTTTCGTTCGCCTTGCGCGAAAACGGAAAGCCTGGACTAACGCGCGTTGGAAAGTGGCCTTCAAGTGGGAGTGAACCTTCCGGGGTGGGCGTCGCTCTAAATAATGTGACGTAGAACAGCAGTGGACGGGCGCAGGAGGGGCCGGGGATGACGACACGTTAGTGAGATCAAATCAGAGCGCAGCTCATCTGCCGTGTGGATCCCACGGCACTCCGCCCCCCCAAGGCCAAAATCATTGAGGGCTAGACCAGGCTAGTAGTGTGTTAACACTCACACTGTCACTTTTGGTTCAGCAGTGATTCAGCTGTCTCAAAAGGTGGGGGCGTGGCACATGGTTTATGGCTGAACCACTGCTGAAACGAAAGTGAAAGTGTGAGTGTCAACTCTCTACTGACATGGTAGATAGACAATATATATCAAAAACATAAGCATTTTGGAGCGATGTATATAGATGAACTTGAACAACACCCCTTAGCCCCATTATAAGCTTATTTTAGGATAGGGAAAATAGCCATTAAGGAGTGTTTTCACAAAATAACACCTGTACCACTTTTTTTTTCTAAAAAAAAAAAAAAAAAAAAAAAATGCAAATAAAGATAAAAAATGGTGTGGAATTCTCCTTTAAACATATGAATTATTTTCAAGAATCTACACAATTAGAAAATGTAGAATAATTGTTATTTTGACCAACGCCTTGCCAGTTATCTCCTAAATTGTGGACCCAATCTTGATAATGCTTAGTTTTGGGTCCAAGAGACTAAACTCAACATCACATGGTGGTCCGTGGCTCAAATGTAGAATAAATAGTGGTCCCTGGCATGAAAAAGGTTGAAAACCACTGAATTAACCGTTTTCGAACATGTGGATTATGTATATTGTGTGACTATCTATGCCACAGCTTTCACGTTTGTCATTGAGGGGTAGAATCTGAGATAAAGCCATTGGAATGCATGCGATGAGAATGGGACAGTTACAGATTCTTCTATTTGGTAATCTACAGTATCTCCACTGCTAAGATTTTATCGCACCGTTTCACAAATTGGTTGTCCGGCAACCAACTGAACAACCTTTCCAGAGAGCCGTCAAGGTCTTACAAAAGAAACAAAACTCATACCGTCATTGTAGCAGTTTGGAAAAGTATACATCTTTAAGCTTTGATAATCGGCAGTCGTAAGTTAATGGCTTGTGATCCGGGTCAATGTTTACGTTTATGTTTATTTTATTTGATATGGACATTATTAGCGTGATGCCGCACAATAACGCCCGGCATCACAGCGCTGTATTTATCGCACGTTGTTTTCTAAGCACAAAACGCCGGCCCCATTCAAAATGAACTAGAAGGCGTGATTTGTTACTGGCCGTCTGTAAGCCCCTTTAGTTATAACTTTTTGGATTTAGACGTGGACAAGGCCAGCTCGGTGCGTTTCCATAGATATACTGTCTAAAAATAGTTTACAGCGGCGGGTCCTAATTGGTCAAGTCGTTTGTCACATGACAAGCGGCCCAGTGGCGTCAGTAGCGAGCCTCCACCTCACTTTCCTCAGCATGGTGTGGCAGGGAGGAAGCACCCAGCTGTTAACAAGGTGGATGGAGACAGAGGTGAGGGGCGGCTGATTAAACCCAACACAAGCACAGGGGTGGTGGGATTAATCCTTTATCAGGGCTCGGGATTATGGAGGCAAGCCGTGGCTTTAAAAAAAGACCAAGCCCTTCTTTAGCACCGCAATTGCTTTTCGTCACCTATAGAAGCCCTCGGACCGACCGGCTGAGACAGACTGAGTTTCTCAAATGTTTTAATGCGCTCAAGGACCTGCAGTTTGCTATGGAGTACAGGCGGGGCGAGGGGTTTGGTGGGGGCAGGTTTCCCCTTGGCTTGTAGGGGAGAATATTTTCTAACTAACCCCTCATAATTAACCTCTAAGCCCTTTAATAAAAAACATCCAGACCACGTTCATAGCATAAACACAAACCACTACTACAATATGAATCGTACCAGGATACGCATAATACTTGATCTAAAAATGTAATAATCTCTAATAAATTTTGCCCCCCTGGATTTTATTTATCACAAGGTCCTCCCGCTGTGCAGCCTTGCAGTATAAATACAAGTAAAACCCTATTAATCTGAGTTTTCAGAGGGCCCACCCCATATGGAAAAGACTTTATATGCAAACTCTTGAAGCTCTTTTTGTTTTTTAGGTTTTTTCCATATGGGACCCTGCGCCTTTGGCGCCTGTGCTCCTGGCTATATCCGTTGTGGACCCCCATATGAACAGATCTATGTCCCTTTTATCACGTTTTTTTCACCCTATGAGAACTACTGTATAAGGACTGATACAGCGGTTCAGCAGGGATGTCGACATACAGGCCAACTTAAAAAGCACGTCGTCAGGCATAATAAATTCACTGCAGAGCTCCTTTTTCTTCTACCACCACCGTCTTTGGCTCCGTGACATGTCGACGTCGTCCCATTTCCCAGAGGCCATCTTGTCTTATTTTTCTAGAGTCCTCCTTTTTTTTTCTTCTTCTTCTTTTTTTCCCCACTCCACCACGGCAAATGTCAAGTGGCAGCATGGTTTGACACACACAGTGTCCAGGGAGAGGCTGCTGGTCACTGGCCTGGCCTGTCACCGTCATTTACTGCTGACACTCTCGCACTCTCTGTAGGCACTGAGAAAACATAAACAAAGCTGTATGCTACGTACAGCGTGATTAAAGGACCGCTTCACCACTTTTCAGGCTGTTTTCATATACTAGGCCCTCACTAATACTGTATACTGTACATCAGTGGTTTTCAACCAGTGGTCCTTGAGAGGGTTCCAGGTGGTCCACAGCTAAGTTGGTTAACCCTGATGAAAGCTTGGTTATACCAGATGTAACGGTTTGAGAGCGTAAACATGAAACCATTTCATGTTTACTCTCTGGTTTCATGGTTTCATGTGTACTCTCTCAAGAGTTAAAATATTCAAAAAGTTGCCTCTATTACCTTTAAGATTCATGGCCTTGTGAAGCAGCGGTTCTGTGCTATGTTACAACACAACATGCCTTCATGCCTTTTCTTTGGGAATGTTTTTTTTTATAATAATAATAATAATATTTTTTCCAGTGAACTGGAAGCCCGAATGCTTTTACACACACTTAAGTGATTATGCGGCATAACTGAGAGCTGCACTGTGGGGGTAACTACAGTATGGCCATAGGTATTAAATATTTAAAAATCGTGTGTGTGTGTGTGTGTGTGTGTGTGTGTGTGTGTGTGTGTGTGTGTGTGTGTGTGTGTGTGTGTGTGTGTGTGTGTGTGTGTGTGTGTGTGTGTGTGTGTGTCAATGCTTGTGTGTGAATCAGTGTTGCCAACTTGGGGCATTTGTCCCTATATTTAGCTTTTTTCCAGCGCATTCTAGTGCATTTAGATGTTGGCAGTTAGCAACACTGGTGTGAATGCTGGTAACAGGTCTCCAGAGTAGTAACTCTACGCTATGCTCTATGCTAATTCTAAGATGCTAATACATAAGCATGAGCGATGGAGGAACAAAAGGGGTGTCAGAGTGTCATGTCATTGAGAGGAACAGTTCATGAGGAGATAAACTGAATCTGTTCCTAACTGCGAGAATGAATAGTCCCGTAGCGCCTCCCAGAGGAGAAAAGAGGAAACAACTCTGTCGTTTAGATGAGAGGTGTCTCTGAACCCCTGCCAGCGTTTCTGCCAGAACCGCCACGTGTTTGAGTCCCATTCATGACCACCTATACTACATATCTCTCCCCTTCTGCCTCTCCCTCTTTCCTGTCTATTTTTACAGTACAGTAGCTATCAATAAAGGCACAAAAGCAAAACAAAATCACCTTAAACTTAGGTTTACAATCATTAGAAAAAGTTTCAGGTTGGGATTATAGGGGTAGGAAGGTTCGACCTTGAAAGATTAGGTTTAACGGTAGGGCTTGGAGTTATGACCAATTTTTTAGTTAAATTTGAAGCTTTAATTCAGTGTTTTTTAACCAGTGGTCCTTGAGAGGGTTCCAGGTGATCCCCAGCTAAGTTGGTTAACAGGATGTAACTCTTGAGAACATAAAAAATGAAACCAAATAGACCCTTGCGGGTCCATTTGGTTTCATGTTTACACTCTCAAGAGTTAAAATATTCATCATGTGAATTAGCCCAGGTCTACACAACTAGAAGATTAATGGTCGTTTTGATGCTGTGTGTTTGCCTGTTTTGTTTCCCAAATCCAGCCTGATATTGTGGACAAAAGCAAAAGAAATCTTTAGTTTTGGGGTCTGTGGGGATATAATGTCCTCAAATAGTGGTCTGTGGCTCAAATATTGAATATATAGTGGGGCTAAGGCTTTTAGTTAAAGCTTTAGTTAAATGGTTAAACTACTGTAAATTAAAAACCAAAGAATTGAGAAATGGCATGCATAAGATTGCACTGCAAAAGTGCTTTTAAAATAGAACTTTCTCATGGTACACATACTAAGCAGGCTTGGCTAAGCAGGATGTCATTTATGTACCGGTAGTAAAAACAATAAAACCTACATTGATATGAGGGGTGCAATTTTTGCAACTAAGGGTCTTCTTTTCTGGAATATCAAATTGAAGTAGCAATAAAACAAATGCTGCTGCATCATGCGTGTTGTGTGTTAGCCCCTAAACTATGGACTGCATGTCCCATTGCAATCAGAACTGCAGACTCACTCCCGATGTTCCACCGCAGTCTGAAAGCGAAGACACATGCATAGCGTCTGTTAAAATGCTTCATTTGTAAATCGTGTGCTGTGTCGTGCGCATGTGGTCCTCTGCAGGGATGTACATACCCAGCTGTGATGAGGACGGCTACTACAGTAAGATGCAGTGTGACCAGGGCCGAGGGGAGTGCTGGTGTGTGGACCAGCATGGAGGGGAGATGATGGGCTCCAGGATCACTGGCAGACCTGACTGTGGTGAGAGAGCACTGTTGATTTTGTCATCTAAAACTGAGGCATGTTTTCACCCATGTTCTCCCCCGTGTGTGTCCCCTAAGATAGGTTTACCCGCACTGGCCTCTAGACTGCCTCCCCCTGGCCTGCCAGGTGCGCATTGTTGCCAACTTGGCGCATTTGTCGCTATATTTAGCTTTTTTTTAGACCCCCCTAGCGCTGGTGAGTTGGGGTGAAATTGGTTGACAGGTGCCAGAGATAAAACCCTTGTTTCAAGAGTTAAATTATATTTAAACATCTGAAGAATCTACACATTAAGAAAATGTAGAAGAATTGCTATTTTGACCAACGTTTTGACAGTTAGTTGGTGGTCCGTGGTTAAATACCAGAATAAATAGTGGGCCCTGGTAGGAAAATGGTTGAAAACCCACTGCTCTAGCGCATTCTAGTGCATTTTGGAAGTGCCACTAGTGCATTTTGTATTTCGGCAGTTGTCAACACTGCAGGTGCGCCATCCTACTGATGGAGGAGACAGGAACTGGTTGGAAGGAATAACGTGTTCCTTCCACACACTACATGGAAGGAACCATGGAAACGAACCCCCTGTGAATGTAATGCACTATGTAAAGCGCCTTATAAGCGCCTCTATATAGGGAATATGGGTCAACGTGTCAGCAGCAGTAAGCCTGCAATGAAAGGTACATTTACTGTATCTTGGGTGGAAAGATTTACATGCTTGCGTACTGTAATACAACATACTGTAGATGTAAAGGTTTATTTTTTGTTTACCTGAAACATGATTCAAAGATTTGTGCCACACGTTCACCATTTTCCCCAAAACATCACATGAAAAATATCAGATCTACAAGCTCATAGCGCACCACTTGGTTGCGGGATGAGACATGCGCTACTATGGTCACCTACGACTTATTTTTTACTAACACTGCAATCCACACCGCCTGGATATTCATTACGTGCAGCGGCCACTCTCTGTGTTTGTGCCAATGTTCAAGCTCACAACATCATGGTTTGCTAAAGCCATGTGTTTCCTCAAGCCAGAGATTAAAAACTGCATTGGCCTAGCCTTTGATCTGTGCGACTCAAACATTTTGGCGCATGTCACACTGCGTTTCCTTCAATTCCATTCAGATTGGGTAAGGTCTTTACCATTAATTTTGTGTCCTAAGTTCAACCCAACTTTCCCTCCCAAACAATGTGATCTATACATAATTTCCAAATCATACATCACACAACGTGCCTAGGACTAGTTATTTCAATGACTGCAAGCCAATGAACAAATGAGCAGCAGTCAGTATTTGACTATATTTCTAATTAATTTATTCCATTTTTTGTTGTCAATGTGAAGCTGCAGGCCATTGTTATATTTGTTTCTAGATTATCATTTATTGATATTAAATTAGTGCTAAAAACAAATTATGCATGCAAAAAAAATAAAAAAAAAAACTGCGATTCCCCCACGCCAGTGATTTTAAAAGGATCCCTGGCTAATAAGACAAATATGCCTTAAAACACTATACTTGTCTTCTATAACTAAAACATGCAGATAAAAACACTTTCAATACTTTATTTCTTTCATAAATAGAGAATCTTTCACTCAATAGGAGCTGCTCCGTTCGCAGGATGATGATCATCCATATATTCTATAGAGTCAGATCACACGTGATGTGACATCATCATCCTGCGCCAGGAGCAGTTCCTGTTGAGTGAAATATTCTCTATTTATGAAAGAAATAAGATGCCGTTGGTGTTTTTTACTTAATTATTTTAATTATATAGGGAAAGTATAATGTTTTAAGCGATGTTTATCTTATTAGTCAGGGATCCTTTTAAAGGGGAATTCCACCCATTTTCAACAGGAAAAAGGGGTCTGAAAGAAAAAGGGGTCTGAAAGAAAAGTTTTCAACATATTAAAATGTTGAAAATGGGTGGAGTTCCCCTTAAAAGGCCAGCGATTTTGAAAAAAGTTACTTCCAGACAGTGTCGCACTCCAAGACAAAAACAGGTGTTTGACGCAGAACCACTCGGCGTTGTCTTTTTCAGACGAGGTGCTGGGCTACTCCGGAGACATGGGCAGCGGCGTGGGCTGGGAGGACGAGGAGGAGAAGGAGACGGAGGAGGAGGCCGGCGAGGAGGCGGACGAGGGCGAGGAGGAGGGCGAAGCGGACGACGGAGGATACATCTGGTAGGAGGAGAGAGAGACCCGCCCCGTTTAGAAAAAAAAAAGAAAACGGAGAGCACCTTCCTTCATTCGAGTAGCGCTCCGTCCGGGCGGCTCCTTCCCCCCCGAAACGCAACGCAACGGGGGAATAAACCACAACTCTCTCTCTCCTTATTAAGAAAATAAATAAAAATAAAACTGCGAAAGGATTTTGTTGTGACGACGGGTTTGCTGAATTACAAACGTATGTTATGGAGCTACTACTTCTTGTGGGTTTTTTCCGAGGGTGCTGCTGCTGCTGCTGCTGCTGGTTCGAGTCCGGCGGTGAGGCGGCGGCGACCCGTTTGTTTTTTTGTCTTCTTAGATAATGTGTATCGCTTCATTCTTGTTTTCTTCTCGCCCTCCCGTACCACCACCGTCCACCTTCCCGAGAAACGAGTAAAGACAGCTTTATGTTACGCTATAGGCTGTTTACTCCCAGTGAAGCAGGACCCACTGAACTACTGTGTACACTCCACTAGGGTTAGGTATGTATATGTATGGCTAGGGCTGCCAACCATCTCTCAACAAATATTCAACAAACAATTACTAAAACAAAAGGTCAAACATTGGCCCAATATTTATGGCTGAGCCAAACTAAATGTAATGCCTCAACTCCTAAATTTCGAGTGCTTGTCAAAGTGGGAGAGTCCCCAGTTCAAAGATGAATATTTTGCGGGCCCCTCAGTTCAAATATGTTTATTTGGGACCCTCAGTTTAAATATGATTATTTGGGGGCCCCTCAGTTTAAATATAATTATTTTGCCCCCCCCCCCCAGTTCAAATTTGCCTATTTTGGTGGGGTTGAGGCCTGAAAACGTTGAGGAACACTATGATAAGGGACACATTATTATTTTTTACATAATAATCAATCTTATGACATACTATAACACGTGCCCACTAATACAAATTGGCTGCGAGAATGGTATCCAGTTAGAGAATGTAGAAGAACTGTTGCTTTGATTTTGATGGTTATATTATCAAATACAGCATGGAATTTTTACAAAACGTATTCTAAATTTTGGGTCCCATCAAATGGCGGTCTGTGGCTCAAATGCAAAATAAATAATGTGACCTTGATAAGAAAAGTGTTGAAAACCACTCTAATAACGTGTACACGATCCTTGTTTGAATTCCAGGTAGGTGGCAGCCCTATGTTTGTCCAGCCTTCATCTATGCATAGAGAGATTTATTATCCATTGTGAACAATTGCTTGAATTGTACAGTACAGCACAGTACAGTAGAGCCACTTGCCCGGTTGGACTGACTTGGAGATCTGAAATCACTCGATATCGTGACAGATATTTCACACTGGCTTCCACCGAAGACTAATGTCAGCTTCTGTAGCTTTGAAACGGACAGTTAAGTGTGAATGCACTTAATGCAGCCGCTGTTATTACCCAATCGTACCCAATGAGCCCTTCACTAAGTCCCTCCCCACTTCGTCCTTGTCCAATAGACACGTTAGTAGAGGCGAGCTTGACCAGGAAAGCTTGACCCGCATAGCAACAGTTGCTAAACTATTTGGATTGGCATAGGATGGTGACTAAACCCCGCCCCAAAGAGTGGGGTTTCGAGAAGGGCTCATTATGAACGAAATGGGTGTTTGGAAGACAAGAAACAGTTCAGGGCGCAGTGTGGTTAAGGTATTCCATAATAACAGATATTGTGTATATATAATATAGATAAATACTGTATCAGTGTTGTGTGGAGATGAGCGACGGGGATTGTGATCAAGTTGCAAACTGTATGGCCCCCTACATGCTTTATACATTTAGTCGGTAGGCAGTTCTTGGGCTACTTCATTCAGAACTTGTAGAATGTACTAAACGATCCTCAGACAGCACCTATGGGAACTATAGAGCCCGGCCCTATAGGCTACTAGACATCAACCTGATTGCCAATGTTTCGACCAATATTTTGCCAAACTGAAGTTGAAAAACATGGTTTTAATCAACCCATTTTGAGCAATGTAGATTCTACAAAACATTTGCCCTGAAAGAACATATGATATTCGAAGATTTGCACTGCGTTTTCATGATTTCCTCAAAAATAGCAGGTGTTCACGGCTCTGCTATTTTTCAATAAAACTTAAAACACCCTGCACTGACTATTTGAGAACATTTAACCTTTCAGAATATGCTGATACATAATAAATAATAACTGATAGAGTCATATTGAGAAACACACATGTACACTGTAATTATAATCAAACAAAATATAAGCAAATTATAAAAATGACACTAGAATGCTCCCACGGTCTGAACTTTACTTAACCGCTGAAGCTCTTCTCAAAGAGTTGACACATGGTGAGCAGCTGTGTATCATCTATTTTAAATCTAATTTTCTCAGAACACATGGGTTGCGTAATTATCGACACCAATGTCACCAAAAATCTTAAGAATCAGCAAGGCTTTACTAGAAACCACTAGTCGCTCCTGGATCCCAAACTTACTCTGAAATCACTTCAAAGAATGTGCCACACAATGTTTGACTATGAGTATGCTACTTGAAGCTGTATTTTCGTGTTTTCTTTTTTCTTTTCTTTTTTTATATGTGTATGTTACTTGAAGTTTTGTGTGTTATACTTGAAATTATCACTGTATTTGTGTTTTTCTATGAGTAAACTGTTGGCATTTGTTCATTCATGCTATTGGTAGGCCAGAAAAGTTTGTTTTTAGTATTGCATGTTAAATAGTAAAATACGAATGTACTTCTATAGGCTGAGCACTTTATTATTAAAGGCAATTGGGCCAAGCTGTCTTGTATTTTTAATTATAGGCTACTTAATTTCTCATAGCCACGTTACCAATTTCTTCCAAATGTATGCAATTGGGTCACATAGCGGTATATTATTCTATTCTAGCTAATTCAAGGACGAACATTAGCAAGTGGGGAAATTAGGTTTGAAACACGACTAACACCTTTTATTTAAAAGGCCTCTCAGTTGCAGTTTCCATTGGTAATGATACTACGCTTGTATTATGCAAGCGTGTTTCTGTATAATGAGACCTTCAGGCAAATTAAACGTTAAGTTTAAATTTTGCAATATAACGTCAGGTCTGTTTGCTAATAGAAGATTGGTCCCAGGTGGTTTGAGAGGCAATACTCTATATCACAGACACAAACTGCAATGGGTTCCAACTTTTCCCTCTGGAGACCTATACTTTTAAAATGCAAAATTATTCTCTTGTGCCAAAAAACGTTGCTTTTTTTTTAGACAAGTAAGACGCGGGAACACAGGAGCGAACGCAGCTCGTGCATTAACGTTACAACTAGTGCAGTACCCGTGGGGGGTCCACAGCGGGGCCTGTTGGGCACTGGCCGACTTGGAACGATGCAAGTTGGGAATGCATGCCTCACCAAGGTTTCAATGATGTTCCACCTTTTTAGACATATTTCCTCAAACAGCGGATCATATGGGCACCCAGATCTCCAATTGAATAGCCTTAAGTAAAAAGTACAACATGTTGATGAAGCCCTCCCTAGTAATATCCATTGTAAGTCTCTCTGGATCAAGAGCATCTGCTAAATGCCTAATTTGTAAATTGTAATTGTAATATAGGTAATATGGATCTACGTTGTTGTGAAGGAGGGCTACTGGGATGCTAACATTTTAATCAACATGTCCCCAGTAGTAGGCCTACAATGAACAGACATTCGTTGTACTTTTGTGTGTAACAAGCAAGCAGGTACAGTACAAATAGCAGTGCTGTGCAGACTCAGAGAGAGGAAAAGAGGAATTCCCACAGCAGTGGCAGAGGTGGAAATATACAGTGCCAGGGGTAAAAGATATACTATTATTGGTATTTTTGGGAAATCTTCAGACTGAGACAAGCTCACAATTTGTCCCATTGCGTCACATTGTGAGCTTGTAGATATACCGTAGTATAGTATACTATGTATTTACAATGTACAATTTCTCGACAATATTTCACAAGTATAACGCCACTGAGTTACAGACCATGCATTTGGCTCCTACTGTAAATATCATTTAGCTGCAGCTCCCCTTTAACTCTCAGGGGCTCCTATGTGTCCCCAGTCACCCCACTTTGGGAGCCATGCACTGCCATAAGCAGCAGATGAAGAAACACGATTATGTTGACTAGTTACATGCATATTCACAGCAGCCATGCTGTTGGTTCCATCATGTGTCATGACTGCTCTCTACAGGTGAAATGAGGTAAAGCTTCCTTTTAGTCACATTCTGGTCATATGGACAGAATGCTTTAAATTAGTCTTAGTCGCATCATGTTGTCATTTGTCGTCTTGTCATATGCAACTTGTGTGTTGCGCACAAGTAGATGGAGACAAAATGCAGTGAAGGAGTTTTTATCACCAAATCAACTGCAAATGAAGGTAGGGAAGCCTTCTGGAGTGGACTTATCCCTTAAGTGGCCTTTTTGTGGGTTGCTATGCTCAGCTTTGAGTGTTTTGTAGACGCAAACTTTGAAGACATAAAACGTGACGGCACGAATTGTGATTGGGTGAGATATGTGTATTGGTTGAGAATGAGATGAGATGATGTATGATGATAAGAGTTCCCCTAACCTCATGTGGGTATGACTTTTTTCTCTTCTGGGAAAATGAAATAAATTAACCCTTGAAGCGTCTGAAAGGCCCTTAAAGTGCAAATAACAGACAATCTTAAAATTGTTTTAATGCTTAATATCATATATCCCTCCACCTTATTGTAATGGTTTGAGCCTCCATCACCACTCCGATATAACCAATCTTTCCCTTTCTTTGGACTTTGAAAGCAGCCTAGCTGCAGTACCACAATGTCCTGAGGTGGTGGGGGCGCTGATAGGCAGATTATTTTATAGCTACACATTGTGGGCTGGTAGATCTGCCTTCTATCTGCTATGAGAATTACTAAATCATTAGGGGAGCTTATAGCCATTTCCTAGTCCTGCTTTGTGTTTGTACCATATAGGTCTGCTGTTTTCATCTGCACGAAATGGAGACTTCAAGTAGTCCATGGCCTACTTGTGTTACGAGAGAAGAGTGAGTGACCAGAGAGCGAGTACCCCGACACCTCCAGGAGATAATACTAATGGTAATACTTATAAAGATCTGTTAATTGCTTCACCATTACAGATCTGACCTCTGGCCACTAAGCACGGGTCAACTTTAAAGTTAATAATAGAAATTAACGTTTGTTTTAGGGCCCAAACATTATCACTTATTGCTTAAACAAACATGTTGTGATGTTGTACAAAGAGAGGGACCCTTGCTTCACACAGGTGTGATTTTTTTGGGGGGGGCTAGGGGAATTATTAAGTTTTAAAGTCTCATTTATAATGATGACATTTTTATAAAGGTTCTATTGAACCTATTTTTGTACAGCCCTGGTGAATAGTCAAGCCGACAATCATCAACATTTGCTGGTGCAAACCCATGCAAAGTGATTTGCTCCGTGGCAATTCGCGCATCCGAGTGCCATACGCAGAGCATCAGAGTCGCTCATGGGTCTGGCCGCAGCCTTGGACGTTTATTATGTCCATCCTGTGGACATGTGGTGTAGATCACCACTCACAGTCCATCGCATCCTGAGAGTCCTCAGGACGGCTGTGGCTGAGGACAGGACTTTGATATATGAAGCGAGCAGGCTGAATGATTGGAGCAGATGTTCTCCAATCCATTGCTTCCTGCGATTCTGCCGGCCGACTTCTATGGATGAATCGAGCGGGCCGAATGATTGGAGCATGCCTGGGGTTCGTCGGAGTAGGCACTGGAGTGAGTCACGGTGGGAGCTGGTGGCTCCATTGGCAAACATCCTTCCATGGGATCATCTATAGATGATGAGGACAGGACTTCTATGGATGAACTGAGCAGGCCCAGTATGACGTACTGGACCTGCTACTGTCATGGCGGGCGCTGGTGTCATACTCCCTGACTTGTCAAGCTGCTTGGTGGCGGGAGGTGGGCAGTTGACGTTCTGAGTGGATACAGTGGGCATGCTCGGCACCTGGCTCCTCTGGCTCAGGGGAGCCGCACACTGGACTTCTGTTTCTTCGCCTGTGTAGGTCCATCTGAGCTGTCTCCAGCGGCGGATCGCTTTTTGGGGACTTTGTTGTTGGCGCTCTTGCGTCCTCTGATTTTTTCCGCGGCCACAAGTGGGACGACGGGACACATGGGGGTCACCAGCGGCGTCTGATCGCAGCTGACCGAGGTGGTCGAGGGCGAGGAAGTCCCCTCTACGCCTACATCGCCACTGCCATTGTCGGTAGGACATGGCTCTCCTGTCACGCTGGATGTTGCCGTCTTCCTGTGCTCCAGGTGATGCTGTTCCTCAACAGGCTTAATGGCACAACACTGGGGCTTGCCTCCTTCATGACTGACAGTCTCAGCAGGATTCGTCTCTCCTGCGCTCCACGTCAGGTTCAGCGGCACCGTGGTCAGCTCTGACCGGCACCTGAACCACACTGACATCTCTTTGATGGATCGGAGTCGCCCAGTCTTCCAAATAATGGGCCATATTATTGTGAGGATTCAGTGCTATTTTCCTCCTCGGTGTGGCTCCAGAATATCCACCATCGCGGGTGGGTTTTGGAATCTGGCAGTACTTCTCCTGGACTGTAAATTCCTCAGTATCTTCACTCACCGCCAGAGACAAGAGGCGGGTTGATGGTCTCTCCTCGAAGTCCCGGAACTTTGGGTAGGAGTCAAACCACTCTGGCTCAGGGGTAGAGTAGGAGACAGGCCAGTCTGGAAGTGGCTGGGCTTTCTGCTCCCTGATGTCGGTAGGACACTCTGCTTCCGCGATGATGGGAGTTCTCTGGTTTCTACTCGACGCTGAGTGATCGTTTTTCCCCACAGGTGCGACAGTGTCAGCATCAGGTGCTGGGGACCTGACACTGGGGGATGGCTTGCGGTTGACTGAGGTGGTCCTCCGATTCATAGTGTCCATTCTAAAGGCTGTGGTCGAGTAGGCATGTCCATCCAGGCTAGTTTCTGTTGGCTGTTGGCTGTTGTCTGAGGTGCGGGGGCTTTTGTTGCCACTGAACAAGTAGCAGAGGGTTTGGGCCAAAAGGATTGCCCTGACCTTCAAGGAGCGAAGCCACTCCGTGAAGTACCCCTGTAGCCTCATGTCTTGTGAACTGTGCAATTGAAAATGGAAAATGGAAAACGGAAAACACAATGACAATGGCACAAGAATGAATTAACAGATTGTTAATTCACAAGCCTTCAACAGATTGTTGAAGGCTTGAGTCAGCTAGACTTATAAGACACATAAACACAGGTCATGGCTGTGATGTCAGTGTCACTAACCATATTTGGGGGCTAATTCTGATGACATTAGCTATAAAGGTCTTTTACATCACATTACGTCATCACCTAAATCGGCCAAACCGACCGCCGAACACCAAACACTGATCGCTCCCACTTTGCTCATGCGAGTGACAAATAAACCAAACCACTTGACAATTGGTTGAGCATCAGTGAGTTTTCACATAGGCCTACTAGGTATACTGGATTCAGCATCAAGAGAACTACAGTAGTTTCATATGTCACTTACAGCTTAAACAATGATGAAATTTATTTTTCTCCTTCTGTTAATGGGATGGTCACATAATCTGCCAATAGCTTAAATTGCTCAACGCGCAGCTTTTAGCTACCAAGCTGCTGAATATCATCCATTAGGCCTAGATAAAACATAAATGTTTACATGAATCACCATTTCTAGGTACATGGAATTTCAGAAGAGATCGTGGCTCACTGAGGGCAGAGTTGATGGTGATGACCTGGTCTGTGTGGGATGAGTCCCTGAGAATGCTGTTGGTTGTTCCATTACAATGAGGTCCTCCATGCTGTGATGCTCTGGTCTGTGTTTATGACCTCCTGACCTGAAATGTAGGCCTACTGACAAATGTTGAGGTACTTTTACCCATTTTTCTTCTATACTTTTACTGTTACTCTTCCTCATCACAGAGTCAAATTGCAGAAAACGGTGGTTTCATGTTATTTATAGGCTACATAAATAGATCACTGCTGCCTCACACATTAATTCCTAGAATATTTTGTACATAAGCCTCATATTGCTCATATTATCCTCAGATTCTCATATATTCTCATATTTTTCATTAAAAGTGTATTTGTATTTCTCCTGGCTGCTGAGGGTAAAACCAATGGGTAAAACACACACCTGGTGAGAGTTACAGAATTTGTTCAAGTCAGCTCTGCGACCCTCAAAACGAACTATTGTGTTGCTGATGTTGGTGATGCAACAGCGCCCCCCTGTGGCTCAAGTGGGAACTCGTAGCACACTTTTGAGAGCCACTGCTCTAATAGGGGCTTCGAATCTAACGGACCTTAGATAATTTGTACACTGACATAAAACACTGGCTCAATGTACACTAGGCTACAGTGTGCTAACTTCAGAGAAACTTCTAGTACATTTGGCCAACAAGATATGTATAATTGTGAACAACTATTTGCCTATTATTTACAATGTACATAAACCACGAGTCAGTTGAACTTTTCTTAATTTACAGCTTTCATTGGAATGCATTTTGCTAGTGTTTCCCAAACCTTTTCATGTCAACGCCCTCCAAATTGTCAATCATTAGCCCCCAGTGGTCCGAGAGGGTTCCAGGTGGTCCCCAGGCTAAATGATGTAAAGTTGGTTCACCAGATGTAACTCTGAGTGCATAACCATTAAACCAAATGCACCCTTGCGGGTCCATTGGGTTTCATGTTTACACTATGAAGAGTTCAAATGTTCATCATGTGACTTAGCCCTACACAAGTCTACACAATTATAAGGTAATTTTGATCTGTATGTTTTCCCAAATACAGCCTGGAATTGTGGACAAAACCAAAATAAATCTTTAGTTTTGGTGTCTGTGGGGATAAAATGTCATCAAATGGTGGTCCATGGCTCGAATGCCAAATAAACAGTTGTCCCTGGTGTCAAAAAGGTTGAAAAACACTGTGCTAGATGGTAGGTACAGTATACAGTAGACCATTACTTTCATATACTTCTGGGCTGTGGTTGATCTTTCTCTCCCTACTTGACGACTAGCTACTTGACAGACAGAAGCCTTCAGTTATCTGTGAGGAGTAGCTATAGGGGAAGGTGCAGACCACCCATCTAGACCACCAGACCCACTCACAACATTCCCCACAGTACACAGCTAGGGGAGGGAGGACCTTTCAGTAACTGGAGACTGGAGGAAATAACCTGCAGAACCTTTGATGTCTATACTCCACTGTATCCAGGGATACAGGGTTTTTTGTGCCAAAACACTTACGTGCATATCAGTGTTGGGACATGTGCACTATGTAACTTAATATATTACGTAATATATTAACAAAATGCAGTAACTTGTAATATCAATATATTATATAATATATTCGTTAATAAAATGAATATATTATACTTTTCTTTCTGTAGTACTGCACTGCTTTCTATATTACTTTCTGTCAATCTGTCTCGTTGCAACTGTTCTTGTGAAATTATCTTGGCAACTGCAGAAGTTAAATAATTATACTTATTTTCTATAATTCGCCATCAAATTGTTTGCTGGCTTCTATGAATTCGAGGAATACATTTAAATCGTGTGTTAGCTGAGTAGGATGAGGTAGGTCTACGCCAGGACTGTTTTCAGGAGTGACGTTTTTTCAAATGTATATATGTATAAACAGTGCATATGTATAAACAGTGTACACCTATGTATTATTATACCGGTATGTAAATGGTCAGAATGTTGTCGAAAATGGCATATTGATAAGTAGGCCTACATCACTCCAAGAGCGAACTCAAGTAAAACACAGAAATTACATGTTTGGTATTGTTAAAAAAACATCTAAATTATGCAATACATGAAAATACATACTGCATATTTGGGTACATCCCAATATGGATTATCTGCCGGTAATATTTCATTTATATTCAGCATTATTCCTTTAAAGAAAGTATTTGGCTTTCTAGTAAAAGATTGCTTGTTTAGCCACAAACATGAGGCTGTTTATGTCATCAAAACCTTCCACAAGTTCACAGGAGGAATTGAAATGAGTACTGTACACTTCTGTCAGCATGAGAATGCTGCATTTTGTGGTGACTTTGTGGTGCGATCACCCACTATGAACTCTGTGCATTATATTTACCGTTACATGGGCATTATACGTTCACACTTCAGTCAAATGTCATACAGCAGCCTAGCCTAAACGAGAGAGAGAGAGACTCCAAGATATTGAAAATAATCACCTTCCATAGCCATGCTGTATTATAATAATACCCCCCCTTGTTGGAACTTGGACTTGGAAGTGCAACTTATCTAGACCTTACCCCATGTTTACATGAGGTTCCAAACAAAGTCACTTCCTCAATTCTTTCTTTTTTGGAGTCTTCCTTTTTAGGAAGTGTGGCGCTGCCTTGCAGCTCTCTCTAGGGATTCTGTGGGAATTCCTAAGATAGTTTTTTGCTCCATGTAGGCCTACTGACAATGTTCATTTCCAAATTAAATATTGTTATTTCAAAATGAGGATTGAGGAATGGATATAGGAGAGGGAGTTGGAATGTCAAAAGATGTGTTCCTCTCATGCCATTGTGGCAGAACACTGCCACAAAACTTTTGACACTTTTGTCTTAATATAGGCATATGTAGGCCTATGCAGGCTATACACAAACACTGTTTGCAGTAGTAAATAAAAAAGTATAAAAGTGGGTGAATTTGAAATGTGTTTTTGTGCAATAGCTACTTATTTTCAGAACATAAAGTAGAGACACACTGCACACCCACCAAATTGTGGTTTATTCATTACTATCCTATAAATGTGGGAATCATGTCTCATAGCCACAATCTGTTCTTTTATCTATCACACAGGCTTTTATTTTATCTGCCAAAATGTTCCTGCCTGGCCCTGGTCCCTGGCCCTAGAGCAGAAACCCGTCCGACCAGTTCCCAGTTTACAGCCTGCTCCAGTGCTTACAGTGTGTGTGTGTCTGTGGAATCCACTCCTCAGTCACTCACACAACCCAACAGTAGACACATATTTCCCTTTTTAGGGCATGAGAATGTATTGCGTAATTTCGGGAGCAACTCCTCGCATCTCTAGCAAACTCGACAGTAGTATGTAGGAAAAGGTGGGGCGTGTGCTGTGTGGGGGCAGAGCGGCGTCCGCGTGAGCCAATCGCGCGCGTGCGGCCGTGCCCACAGCGGAGCCGTCTAGTAGAAGAGCTGCGACATTGAGGGGGTGGGAAACTGAGCCGCTCGAGCGTGGTTCGTTCGTGCAGCCTGAAAGAGGGACAAGCTGAAGCTGGAGTTTGGAAATATGAGTTCAAAGAGCGTTTTTAAGTGCAACATGTCGTCAACTCAACTGTTTTAAAGTGCCAGCTAAAGTCTCTTGGATGTGGTCTCTGGAGGTCTCTGAGAGTGTACAAATGTGAACCAAATGGACCAGTTTGATTCACAATCACATGTGTACACTCTCATGAAAAATAGGTCCTAAAAGAAAATGCATGAACATGGTGAAACAAAACTTGATGATGCCAGTTGTGTTTCACCATGTTCATTTTTTTCCATATCTCCGTTTTTAGAAGCACATAATGGGGGGGGGGGGGTATTATGTCCTCCACACAACATCTCTAAGGTAAATTATTGACATGGTAAAATGCTGAAAATGGGTGGAATCCCCCTTTAAAGCTGGGTTGATGTTGCCCGAATCCATTGCATTTCTGCCTAGTACATCCAAGACTTGTCCCTATGTGTTGTCCCCAATCCTCAGTAGAAGTCTACGTAGAACAGCCGCCATTAGATCGGACCCCTGGAAGTGAACGGAGTTGTCAGAACCTCTGTCTATATACTCATGGCACTGGCGCACGGGGTTCTGTCATTGGTCGGAGGGCGGGCCGTGGGTTTCATTGAGGTTTAGGTTGAGTGTGTCTCAGTCATTCTGAGCTCCAGTGCTGCTGCTTTGCCTGGCTGGCTTGGGGGGAGTTTTTCACGTTGATGGTTGTGGACTGGAGCAGCAGCAGCAGCAGTAGTTGTAGTAGAGTGTCTTCTTTCCCGGGGAGTGAAACCGTCCAGGCAGCCAGAGAGAGGGAGAGAGAGAGGGGGGGAAAGAAAGAGTGATTATTGTTCCATCACTGGGAGGACCTTTTCAGCAAGAAGAAGTTGCGAGAGAAAAGTACTTTTTTCGGCTCTTTATTATCCTTTTCTTCTCCTCTTTTCCTCGGATAGTGGTGGATCTCCTGTTAGATTGCCATCATGCCGGTGTTTCACACAAAGACGATAGAAAGTATCCTGGAGCCGGTGGCCCAGCAGATCTCCCATCTGGTGATCATGCACGAGGAGGGCGAAGTGGACGGCAAAGCCATCCCGGATCTCACCGCGCCGGTGGCGGCCGTGCAGGCCGCTGTCAGCAACTTGGTTCGGGTGAGTTTCCACCTCTTGTCTCTTGTCTGAGTCTTTTGTATTTGTCCCGGGGCGGGCTGGGATGACTGTACTGGTCTATGGGGTCTACCTGTCGCTCTTGTTTCTTATTATTAGGTCCAGCTCAAGTCCATAGTGTGCAGTTAAGTTGCTTTCATTCAGAGCCCGGCCGGCAATTCAATTCAAAGTTCCTTTTGGCTTGTTTCAAACCGACACGGGGCAAAGGGCAGCGAGTGACGCCCTTTTCCCCTTGAAAATATGCCCTGCCTCCCTGGGAGAGTGCCTGGGCTGCCATCTGTAGTACGTATGGGCAACAATGAGCATACCACCTTCATACTGAAACTTAAAAGGGAATTCCACCCACTTTCAACATTATAGGTTACTATGTCAGGGGTTTTCAACCTTTTTGATACCAGCCCCAGTCAAAAAATCCTATAGGATTTTAGAAAAGTCCAATAGAAAAATGCTTGGCTCTATACGCAGCAGTTCTCAAAATCCTATCAGATTTTGGAACAAATAGGAATCCAATAGAATCCTATAGGATTTTCCCCCAAATCCTATACCAATAGGATTGTTCCTAAATCTGTTAGGATTTTTCTATTGGAACCCTATAGGATTTTTTGACTAGGGCCCACTATTTAGTCAGCATTTGATGACATTTTAGCCCCACAGACCCTAAAACTAAAGAATTACCTGGTTTTATATACAGATGAGATCAAAATGACCATTAATCTTCTACATTCTGTAGTTCTTGGGCTAATTCATAATGAATGAATATTCTAACTTGAGAGCGTAAACATGATGGGTCCATTTGGTTTAATTTTGGCTCTCTCAAGGGGTTACACCTGGTTGGCAAACTTTCCATCATTTAGCTGGAACCCTCTCAAGGGCCACCACTGTACTATGCCATTGGTATACCATGGAGTTGTGTGGACATGATTTAAAATAGTCCCCCCTATTCTGTATTTCCTAAGAACCGGAGGTATGAAAAAATCCTTAACATGGTGAATCACATCTTGATGATGTCATCAAGTGTCATCTTCTACGAGACACAGACTGTGGGGGGGGGGGGGGGCTTTTATTTTAGACCCATGTCCACACAACGACTGTAAGGTATATTAATGGCAGCAAAATGTTGTTATGACAAAGGTGTACCACCCTTTGTACCACCTTAGAGTTGTGTGGTTTAATATTAAGGGCTTAATATTATAATAATCAGTGATCACTAATACTGTAGGTCTACAGAAGCTGTCAGATAGTTTCTCGTCGACACCCAAATGAGTGTTTCATCCTGTCATGATGATCATGTCTTATGTTGCAACCAAATGATAAATTATGTCGCACTTGAAGTTGAAAAGTAACCTTTTGGGACCTTTTTGTCACAATCACACAGTGCTTATTTGATTAGCATAAATCATCATATTAACTGGCATCCTGAAAGCTTTTTGTTGTAATTAATTAATTAAACGCAGGCCCTTCTGTGGCAGACAGCTGCTAGTAGAGTACAGTACTGAAAACCACAACAGGGCTTTGAAGTGACATCTCTCCATACTCCCTTAACAGCTGAAATAACTCAACCCATGAGAGCAAGTGAGAAAAATTACACTTTACGTTACCGTAATATGCCCTGCAAATTCAGGAGTCACATTGGTTTAACACCTATGTTTTTAAAAGCAGTACATTGACAGAGAAGGATATTAGAATAACTTCTACGGTAGTCTGTCTCACAGGAGGGCTGTGGGCAGTTCAGAAATCATCCTCCATGCACATCATCGATGAGGTATCCAAGACACAATGTAATAGAAACTGCAGGCTTTCTATTGCTGAAAAGTTGCAAATATATATAAATCAAATCTGACAAACGATAATGTGCATGTTAGACAGGTTTCTGAACTGCAAACAGCCCTCGCATGACAGAGACAAACTGAGTACAAACAATAGTGGTATTTTTATCATGTATATTAGTGAGAACATATAATATGAACTGAAGTGGTTCTATAAAGGGGAATTCCACCCATTTTAACTTTTTTTTTCTGAGAGTGTACAAATGGAACCAAATGAACCCGTTAGGGTTCATTTGGTTGCATGAAAAAAGAAAGGCTTTCTTCAGACCTCCATTTCTTGGAAACACAGAATGGGGGAACTTTTTTATCATGTCTACACAACATCTCTAAGGTATATTAATGACATACCGGTATTAAAATGTTGAAAATGGGTGGACTTCCGCTTTAATAAATGAGTACCGGAGACAGTATATTGTCTGCCATCATAGGACCTACGGTTAGTTTTATTCGTCACCCCCCCTGTGAGGTTAGGGTTAGGTATTGGCCTGATGCTGATACGTCAGCCAAAACGCATGCATGCACCCCCATGAGTACAGCTGACATAAATGGACCACGTACAGTACATACAATACTGTACTGTAGGAAGGGAGAAAAAGATATCGGCATCCTCTCAGATAATGTCGTTGGTATGCCAAGAACAGGAAGTGGAAGATGATTCACGCAGAAGGGGGTTTTAAATAGTGTCTTGCGGTGGGCCCTGTCAGTCCACTATGTTGCTCACTAGTGTCAGCTTTGGCGAGGGTAGGATTCCCTGCCTGGCAGTTGTTGTTGGGGTTGGGGGGAGTGGGGACGAGGAGGGGGGGATAATTTTGGACAATTGGCCTGGCATCCCCTTTCAGCAAAGGAATGCTTAATTTAGAACGGATGACCACCGTTGGTCTTCATAGAGCTACCCTTAATCTGAATCAGTGTGTCTCTCTCTCTTGTCTGATCCAGAGTGGTTCATTTTTAACTTCTGTTTTTAAGCATATTCTTAAGTGCTTAATGTGAAAGACTTTACCCCATTGTGTGTTGTGTTGACATGTCCACGCCCATGCACATTTCCTTCCTCCGAGGGAAGAATGTGTGTATAGAGACAGAGAGAGAGAGAGAGAGAGAGAGGTGTGTAAGTAGAAAGGATGACAGTGTGTTCTCATGTTCACTGACCGGTGTTTCATCCGGCGTAGGGAATTAACCTTTTATTTAATTCATTAGCCACCTGCACTATCATACAAGTTAAAAAGACTTTAGTAAACTGAAGTTACCCCAATCCTTCTATGACAGGTGTTAAGGCCTACTTTTAAGGTGATAAGGTGTCACTGTCCGACCCGAAAACTACAGAATGACATTCGGGGGTCAAATATAACTGAAGTGTGAAGTGAAGCTTACATGTGCAGTGCCTTACCATACACAAGTTCTACCCTGCACTATTCTGTACTTACTTACTTACCACAATTTGGGTGGGTGTGTCAAGGTATTAATTTCACGCCTTATTGCAATTAGATAATGTTTGCACAACAAGATGCCTATAATGGAAAGGCTGTTTTTCTACACGCCACCATTGAATGTGTCTGTGATTTTATTCAGAAAATTGCAAGTGTTTTACGTCTTTTACCGATAAAATTACGCAAGATATGACTTGATGCTTCTTGGATTACCATAACCAGTTGAACCAACAATTTAGCATAAACAGCAGACCTACAAGCGAGTGCACACTGTTTTGCGATTGCGAGAGCAATGTGAACTTGTACATTGGCTATTTGCAGATTTTGAATTGTGGTGGGGGAAAAAAGTAGGTGCCCAGTATAAGTCCTGGGGGGACACCTGTCAGCTAAACCTGTATACATGAGATAAGGAGAATACTGCCTGTACAGAATTGTTACACTGAACAAATTATCTTTTAATCTGGGATCTTTTCCTTGATGAAGAGATCTGTGGTGATGGTGCAGTGTTTAATTCTGCAATGTTTTTTTTTTTTTGCAATGGTTGTTTGCTTACAAACATTGAGTTATTGCACACATAATAGACAAATACATAATGGCACAAGCCTTAGATTATCCTTAAGAGAGATTCATTCATTCATTCATTCCCAGATGAAGAGCTTGTTGGGTGGAAACTCTTGCCTAACATCGGTCATATATCCGGTTCTGCAGTTTGATGTATTTGCTCATCATACAGTAGAGCCTTGTTTTGTACATGCATTTCAACATAGTGCATGATCACATAGCTTTCACATCATATCCCGTCTGTAGCTACTTGAAAGGACTCAACTCTCTGAACTCTTCTCTCTCTATCTGAGGAATGATGATCACATATTTCCTATGGGGGCATGAAGGCGTACGTCTGTAATTATTTCCAGTTGCCCTAGCAACACAACAGGGACAATGTTTGGAATACTGTTGTAATTAAGACTGAGATGAAGATGGACTTGTACTGAAAAGCCTGAGTCTTGTACTGAAAGTTGCTCCTGAGTCGTTGATATGCTTGGCTCTATATGTAGCAGTTCTCAGTTATTGTTGATGCGTGGACATTCTACTGTCTAGGTCACAGATGTCAAACTCAAGGCCCGGCGGCCAAATCAGGCCTGTGAATGAATTATCTTCGGCCCGCGGGATGATATTGAATTAGTATTGGAACTGGCCCATGATAACAAATGAATGCAACTAATTGTTTTACTTCCTCAACTCAGCCTCATTTACTTTCTCAATTAACTATGAAAGCAGCATTTGGTGAGGATCATAGAAGAAAAAAAATCCCCGAAAAATAGCAGGTGTTCACGTCTCATAGCGCGCCACTCTGTGGCACCTGCTATTTTTCATTAAAACTTAAAACCGTTTTTAATGCAGGCAGTTTCATATTTACAATTATCTTGCCATTAAGAGACATTGATTTTTGAAGGGAAATGACTTTTTTGCTGTTTGACAGTGACGTCATCGTAAACCGGTGTTGAAACACAGACCGGTATCTCCGGCCCTCGACTTGTACCAATTTTTCTATTTTGGCCCACTCTGTATTTGAGTTTGACACCACTGGTGTAGGTGCTGTTCAATATAATTCACAGAGTTCTTTGTCCGTCACACAATCGTCATTAAACAGAACCACCCTCAGCCACAAATGAATGATGTATGGCGACGTGAACATGAATGGCAGTTCATTCACAAACTACACACCTATTGAGCTAAAAAAAAAAGCAAAAAAAAAAAAAAAAAAGGAATTGAAAACGATCCCAAAAAGGTAGTAGCACATCTGCAATTACAAATCAATGGAGGAGGACAAAACTTTTTTTTTATTGCCGCACACGCACCAATAAACATGCACTCGCACGCAAGATCAAACACGGGGAAGGCATGCCAGGATTACACATGTTTATTTAGTACTAGATACAGGAAATGTGGAGAGAAAGGGAACGATGCAGCCTGGATTCAAACTCTCAAGTAAATCTTGATAGCAGTATGGAACAGGCCAGGCAAGGGGGACGATGCTCATTTTAGTGTGCATGCATGCTGCAACTCATCATGTCCCACAGAGAGTTGGTTCCACACAGTGGCCTATATTGGCCTCAGGCATTCCCCTGTGTAAGGCAGTGGCAGAGAAAACCAGTCACCTTACAGAGAGGGTACGCCAGTTGTCATCATCACACCCCGAGGTTCTGCGGGAATGCCTCCTGTACTGAGTGGCAAATAACTACTTTCCTGGCCTTGACAATGCCAAAGTCCTGGATTTTTTTTAGTTAAGCTGTATGTAATACTTGCCATTAATATAGTGGTGTCACCTGTATTAATTGATGTCCAGAGTCCTGTGGTGGGAGTTTTGCTCTGGTTTTGGTGAAATACTAAGTGGTTCCTGTCATTTTTGCAGGGTCACCGGTTGGCCACGCAGTAAAACTAAATGAATCTGAAAAACGAATGTCATTTGTATTGTTGACCCATTTCTAAAATATTAGCCGGTCCTTCGTCCATTTTTTACCCCTCTATCACAGGGAACTATGTATTTTGTGACCATATCACTACGCCCAAAAATTAGTTCCATGTTATAGGGGGTGTCAAAAATTAACAAAGGAGGTCCTAATCTTTTAGAAATAATTTACTCTGTGGCCCCAGGCACCCCCACAAAATGACTGCTTAATATTGACCAAAAGCTTCCAAAGTTCCAAAAATCCAAACTATCCCTTTTAAGGTATGTTAAACAACCTTTGCCATTCACTTGCGCATACCTCTATCTGTTGTTTCCCTCTTCACCACATGTTGCACAGAAGGGGTTTGGCGGGGCCTCTAATGAGGCTGACGTCTTTAACAGCAGCGCAATCAAGGTAATTTTCATCAGTGATTTGACATGGAGTTGGACTAGGCTCTGTGACTTGACTGCTAAGCTGTTTGTTCAGCTCATTTCCCAAACGCCAGAGAATTTTGTCAGACAGACTGAGAGGGATGATCAGAACCAAAGATTCCTTTGTGGGTGCTTTGCGACTGTCTGTGGAGATCAGCGGAGTGCTGGGCTGATGCGTCACGTTGCGAACACACCGTTGGGCTTGGCGAGCAGGGGCGGATCTAGGCATGGGCATGGGGGGGCAATGCCCCAGTCTGCCCCACCAAACATGATGGCATGCAAAACAACCCAAGATATTTCAAATTAAAGTGCTTATTTTTAAATGATTTCAAACACTACTACTGCTACTAACTTACAGTTGTGGGAACCACTAAACCGACAGCATTTCATCTTTGAAAACAGAAAACTCAGTCCTTTAGCTTATGCATGCTGCGTCTGTTGCAACTTCAACAACAATGGCTGTTATTATTCATGCTTACTTGATTAATAAAAGTCCTGTAACCGAAAATGGTATGGGGGCGCCTTCGACATGGGCGATGAAGCCGTCCCCCCCTAGCATTTTCTCCTGCACCCCAATTGTGAAATGTTACATCCGCCCCTGTTGGCGAGTATTCTAACTGGAAGGGGCCCTAACGTTGTTATTCCAGATGCGTGGAGATGAAAAGGGCAGATATTGTTGCGTGACGAGTGAACCGTCCACAAAAACCTGCTGGAGCTGCAATTTATTATTTTGATGACTTTATTTTAAATGTCTCAACCGATTGACTGTCTGAAAGATGTGTTCACAGCTCATAGCGTGCCACAGAGTGGCACACTATGAGCCGTGTACGCCTGCTATTTTTCAATGAAGGTTAAAACACCACAAGTACAGAATGGTTTAAACCGATGAATATGAGGATGTCACCTGTGGCCTCTCTGTTGCGTGTCTAGTCTCAGAACGTGATATCTGTAAAGTCCAACAACCCTTTCATTAAACACTGATTGGTTTTCAGTGTTTCAAAGGCAGGCCTCAATTAAAGATGACTGTTGGGGAATGTGAAGAATTCAAGCATTCCGAGGAAGCAAGAATGAACGCTCAGCTCAGAGGAGGAGGGGTTGAATGGTTCATTTTTAGATTATGAAACTTTAAGCAGTGACTATGGCTCTAAAGGCAGGGCTGATGCCTTTTTAGAGCCTGTTAATGAGTAACGAGACTGGCATCAGCCGATAGTGACACACACACACACACACACACACACACACACACACCTAGTGCAGAAGTTCACCCAGTAGTAGAGTGCAAATCTCTGCCAGGAAGCATGCCCCAATTATAATAGTTGCACTCTGTAGTCTGAAGCATTGTCAAAAAGCCTCTATGTTTCTCAAGGTGGTGGGTGCGTGTGCGTGGGTGCGTGCGTGTTTGCACGCGGACATCGTTAGGTGTCACTGCATCTCTGTGCACAACACGTGCCTGCGCCAACTGTGCGCTATGTAGAAGAGAAGTAGAAACTTGACCAATTTCACCAAACAATGTCGGTGCAACTAAGTACTGGAAAAATATAACATTTTATATCCTTTTACTATGTGTCAATAGTTAAATGGCTACCACTGAAGGAAGGTAGTTGTCTTTGTCGGTTAACCTGATATTGTCACTCTTTGGAGTTTCCCTCCAAAAAAGATATCGCGTACCTTTGCCTTCTGGCAATGTAGCGAGCATGTAAAAAGTTGAGGATGAATAATGCAGTTTATATAACCATAACCATAGACACACACAAACATGGTCATGAAAACATGATGTCATTGATTCTCTGGGCGCTGCCTGTTGCCTGGGGGAGACGATGATGGACTGCCATGCAGTGAGTATCACTGGTGTACACGTTTTCACTGGTGCGCCTGAATAGGAGTTCTACGTTTCGCACTTTAGTGCGGACGACAACACTGTACTGTCCAAATATTATGCCTACGCTGCAGTTAGTGCTGCATCGGTATGGCTGTAGCCTGTGCAAATTCTTTCAGGATTACTAAACAAGGCCTTTTCGTTTCAGGGCTGCTCTCCGTCATTTTTTTACGGTTTCCTTTTATAGTCTTTGGATAAGGAAAAGAATGCCAATGGCATAGGTTCTTGGCAGAGGCGAAAACCAAGTGTTTTGACTGCTTGCTCGAGTTCAGAGTACACACAAGCGGTGTCTGGAGAGTGCAAGATGATAAGCAATGATACTGTAACTGCAACTATGTGCTTAGAAAGGTTGCGTCATCTTGTCTGATTCTGAAGTCTGATTGAGCCTGTCACGCTGTTGTGTTGTTGCTCAGTGCAAATGCTTGAAATATGACTGATTTTTATCAACGTATAAACCAAATGAAGCGGCATTATGGTGTCATATGAAGCTGCAGCGTGTTTTTAATAATCTGTACAAATGGGAAACAAAGTTGTTCGTGAAGCACTGCAGGCAAAGTGGTTTAAAAGGATTACAAAAGAAAAGACTTCCTATTACCTGTTCCTCTTAACTTCCTGCGATTTGTCAGAGGAAATTGTTTCGTGTCGCTCGCCATTATTATGGAGTGTTTGTTTCCAAGGCTGCGTTTCTGACATTGTGTCGTTGAGCGTTGGCCGAGAATGGTCCCTCACTAGTTCAGTTACTGTACTGTACTGTACTGTAAGCTGCTGTAATATGAGTTGGAGGCGTGATATACAGACTGTGGCAACATCACTGGCACGACAGTTGATTTGTGCCTTTCATCAGGAAGTGGGACACCCCCCCGTGTGTACTTACTGTATCTCCTCGACAATATTAATAAACCATGTTTGACACGGTGGACAGGCAGCGTTGGTGAGGCTGTCGACCTTCTGTGCACTCTCTCACTCTCTCTCTGCTCTAGTCTATCTACCGTCGGTGAGATTGTTAAAGTCAGATGTCATCCGACACCACTTTGAACACAAAAAGAGCATCGATGCGAGCTCGCTAATGGAGGGACTGTGTCAGCAAATTGTGTTGACGATCGAGTTTCATTTGATAGCACTGCAAAGTCATTCATACTAGCGGGGGAAGTCCGGTGCTTTGTGGGCACTGTAAGTGAGTCAGACTCGCAGTCTGGTCTAGCCCCATACCAGAAGAATCGGATTTGAACCAGCCTACTATTTCAACTATTCGGACAATTTGAACTAGACCTTAAGACTGCATGCATCCAACCAGTCTCCAATCTGGGGTAGGAAATCAGATTTGGGGTTGGATTTGTGCAGCCAGCCTCTCTGGACTCGGCCTAAACATCTTTTGTACAGTTCAGCCCACAGGTGCTTTTTTGGCAGCTGCAAAACTACGCCGAATAAGCATGTAAGGTAACTTTGGAGATGAAGAGGTTGCATTGTCCCAGTGTCTAAGAGGTTGCCTGAAAGGTTGTGACATTGAGGGGCGACAAACTGGAATTAGAAATGCATTATTTCCATGACAGCGTTGCAAGCATCCATCATTACACCTTTCGATGGAAGTTTTGGGATCACCTCCACATTATGGCGCAAGCCGACCACTGAGCCTTGGGATGGTTTTTGTAGCGGCTATCTGATTGGTCTCTCGGCAATGCCACAACTTCTGATTCGCCACGACGACTTCTACTTGGCTTCTATCTCGTCTCTAGCGTCAGCTCAGCCATGCATTATGTGCATTTGGATCTATATTGACTCAAAAGTAGAGGGTAGATGTTCTCAAACTTTGCCAGAACCCGACCAAATGTATGCACATCATTTTCACTTTTACTCTGTGTAGATTGCTCAAATTCCACCTAAAGCAGGCCCGACCCAACCTGACATTGTAGGGCCGGGTCGGGCCTAAAAACTATCCTATTTGGACGGGCTTGGCCGGGCTTTGGGCCTGAGCAGTTAGGGTCCAGTTAGGGCCGGGCCTCAATTTTCAGGCCCATTGAGAACTCTACCAGAAGGGTCATTTTTTTAGCACATTGCTAAGGACAACCAGCGACCGAGCTTGCTAAGAATCTTGATCTCATGCGGTCGTCATGAGTAACACACAGCACCCAGCTAAAAAGCTGCCCGACAAATGGTGTGAAAGGAACACACTGTGTCTCTTCGCTTTGCAGCCTTTTGGCTTTTTTGGGAGAGAGAGAGTCACTCTTTCTTCTTCACCCGCAGAGCGATGGGCTGATGTCAACAAAGGCTTGATCTGTTCTGCGAGGCCCTGGCCACTTTATCAAGCCACTTCACAACGCAGGGTTTCCACATGGCGCCCTTGGGCTGTCGAAAGCAGTGTCAACATTTCCACTCCAGTCACCGATGGTAAATCTCTGGCCTTTTCTGGCCAGCCCCTTCTTTGTGGCGTGGTGGTGGTGGTGGTCGGGGTCGGTATGCAACAGCCATGCTGCAAACAATGACATCAGATCAGTCACAATTTAAAAAGGGGAAACGAATTATGACAGAAGGAGGAACGCTTTAAATATCCCATTTGTTGCCGCTGCTTCTGTGGCCCTGCTGTTGGGCTGGGGATCTATTCGTGGAGCTGGCAATTTGTGCTGTGGTTTGGCTAATGGGCAGGTTGCCCAACCGTCAGTCCCAGCCAGCTGCTGGTTGGTATCTGACAGGAAGAAGAAAGAAATAAAAAACAAGTCAGTCCAGACCACAAAGCCACGCCCTCGATCGAGAAGCAGTCGAAAGTTTTCAGAAAGTTTACAACCCTGGCATGATGCATCCATTTTGGGGGGGACAGCATTCTGGTATTATTTTTCAACCTTTTTAATACCAGGACCCACTATTTTTCCATTTGAGCCACGTACCACCGTTTGACGTGGAGTTCAGTCTCTCTGACCCCAAACTAAGGGTTTTCAAGTTTTGGTCCATAATTTTGGAAAGATAACTGCCAAAATGTTGGTCAAAATAACAATTACTATACATTTTCTAAATGTGTACGCTCTTGAAAATTAAGTGATTCATACGTTTAAATATAATTTAACCCTTGAGAGCGTAAAAATGATACGCTCACAAGGGTCCATTTGGTTTCATTTTAACGTCTCAAGAGTTACAGATCTATAAGCGTCCATTTGCTTGCCAACTGTCATTTAGCTGTCATTTAGCTGGGGACCACCTGGACTCCTCTCACGGACCACTGGTGGTCCCCGGAGCACCTGTTGAAAACCACTGTATTATTGGCAAGAAATGAACTGACCTCCAAGCTTGTATATAGGCTATTTTCACTATGCATCGTGGGACTAAGTATGCTATACAGTTTACACATTTGTAGGTGAAGATAAACAATGACGCTACTAGTGGCATCTGCCATGCCATATGGTCTCATGATAACAGACCCTGTAAGTGGTAAAACAAACAGACAAACACAAAAGACAGAGAGGGGTCCAAGCTAGGGCAGCAGTGCCTCAGATTCAGGAGGACGACACGACACTGCCTTGACAACAACGCTTATAAACTTGTGTCACAGTTCTATTTTTACAGCAAATTGTTTTGCGGTCTGTTTTTGAACTCCTCCAGACCACAGGAAGGGTCTTCTATCCCCCTGGGGGAGTGGGGGAGGGGGTCCGAAGGAGGCGGAGGAGTGGGGTAGATTCATGTGGTGGTCCGTTAGGAAGGTAATTTTTCACTCCTGGAAAACGTTAGGCTTGTACTGTAGGACAGTGGTCCTTTGAGAGGGTTCCAGGTGGTCCTCAGCTAAGTCGGTTAACCAGATGTAACTCTTGAGAACGTAAAAAATGAAACCAAACGGACCCTTGCGGGTCCATTTGGTTTCATTTTTACGCTCTCAAGAGTTAAAATATTTATTCATCATCTGAATTAGCACCAAGTCTACACAACTAGAGAATGTAAAATCCAGCCTGGTATTGTGGACAAAACCAAAAGAAATCTTTAGTTTTGGGGTATGTCGGGCTAAAATGTCATCCAATGGTGGTCCGTGTGTCAAATTCTGAATAAATAGTGGGCCCTGGTATCATCAAAAAGGTTGAAAACCACTGCTGTAGGAGATGTACAGTATGACTCAGCAAGCAACTTGTAATGAAATATGGTCAGTCTGCCCCGATGACAGTCTACTCTGTATTTGAACCCCCTGGCTGGGCCCAGTGTATTGTAGAGAGTGTAAGCTGACACCGGGTCAGATTTCCCCTCTTGTTCTTTCTCTCTTTAGTCGTGGTCTTTCTCTCGTCAGAAGCTGAACCTCCTTATAGACTACAGCCGCCAGTGTTGTCTTAACGGCTACAGTAACAAGCTGATAAGCTGCGCAAAAACTGCAACTCATTTCCTATAAAATTCCTTGAGTCCTCGGCGCTATGATATCCTTTCGGTAGGACTTGCGGTTCATCACGTGGAGTCAAATTTGAAACATTTGTATTTTCTACCCCCCCACGCACGCAGAGTCTCCTCTCTTTGAGCGTGTGAGACCCCTTCACCCCGGGGGAGCCGACCCACCATGGGCGGCGTGGCCATCGGGACCACCGGGACTTTTCCCGGTGGCCTGCGCCACCTAGTGGCCTGGACAGGGTACAAAAAAAAAAAAAAAAAAAAAAAAATTTTTTTTTTTTTTGAAACCTCCAGGGCAGGCCAGCGCGACAGGCCCAGGCCAGCCCAGGCCAGGCAAACTAGTGTTTCTCCTTCCAAAAATAAAAGGTGTTCTAGTACTACAGAGTTTAGTTAAACAGTGTGAGTGACTGAGTGTAACCTGATACCCTGCACCAGTGCACCTGCATGCGCCGGACTGGAGAGAGCGAGTTAGCGAGAGGCTCCCAGCTGGCCTGGGATCCAGGGGCGTAGCTACGGGTGGGCTGGGCCACTGCCCACCTAAATAGAGAGCTGGCCCACCCATTGAAAACATGACTAAGAACTTGAGAAAACAAAGGACAAAGACCAGAGAGCCTCTAGAGAGAGCTTGAGAGGTCTAGACTCACTGTAGTTACAGTATAATGGGTGATTTGCGGGCACTAATCACCCAGTATAATGCAAATGGAGCTTTTCATTCACCCTTTGTTTGTAAACCTGCCAGATCGTTATCATTTGGCAGGTATCAAAACAATAGCGCTTGTTTCTGTGGGGGGACTTTCACAAGGATTTTTCAAAAGTTAACTCTGGTCTGTTCTCCTGAAAGAAAATCTGTCATGATCAGCAGACACATTGGTAACTAATTTATAAATGGCTGTGATTCAATAGTGAACAGCTGAAATCTATTTGATAATGATTGTGCTAATGAAACAAAACACTGTGTTGGTGACAGGATTATTATTTCATGTTTCATGACATTAATTCAACCATTGTACAGTAAAGGTTATATAAACTGAAATATAACCGTATATGGCAATAATAGCAATAAATAGATTTCTTGCACGTGCAAATTTGCGGCCATCACGCACGCAGCATGCCCACTCTGAATAGCTCATGCCCACCCTGAATTGAGTTTCTGGCTACGCCACTGCTGGGATCAGTGGGGGACACACCCCCTGCCAGCCCCCTTCTTGTGTGTGTGGTGGCCAGTGTTGCCAACTGCCAAAATCCAAAATGCACTAGTGGCATTTCCAAAATGCACTAGAATGCGCCAGATGCTTGCCTGGAAGGTGTGTAGACTTGGGATAATTCACATGAGGAATATTTTTAACTCTTGAGACTTGAGTGTGAAAATGAAACCAAATGGACCCGCAAGGGACCAGTTGGCAACACTGGTGGTGACCAGTGTTAGGACATGTGCACTACCTAACTTAATATATTACCAACCAAAATTCAGTAACTTGTAATATAAATACATTACTTAACAAAAAATGAATACATTATACTTTTCTTTCTGCCATTACTGCACTACTTTCTATATTACTTTCTGTCAATATGTCTCACTGCAAGTGTTCATGTGAAATTATCTCGACATCTGCAGAAGTTAAATAATTACTTATTTTCTATAATTTCTCAAATTATTTACTGGCTTCCATGAATTCAAGGAATACATTTAACTCCTTTTTCAAGTTGATCTCAAATGGATTTGGCTAGATGGTGTTTGCTTTATTGTAGGTATGCCACTGGCCTACACAATATTTTATTAATAGTGATACTAAATATTTTGTAAAACATTTTTAAAGTAATATGTAATAGTAATATTAGTTCGTTTGAAAATAAACCTTTGAAGGCACAGTAGCTTTGTCATGCTTCGACTTTTGCGAGGTGAGGTGGGGGGGGTGGGGGGGGGGGGTGGCCTGGCCAATGGCAAAGTCCAGATGGCCTGGCCAGCCCCACTCCGCCCCTGCGACCCACGACCCCTATATTACAGACTACCAATGACCTCATAACATGGATCAGACAAGACGACCCGCTGAATTTAAGCAGATTACTATGAGCGGAGGAAAATGAAATAACAAAGAATCACACGCCTAGACTACAACCAGTGTTGCCAACTTGATGCATTTGTCGCTATATTTAGCTTTTTTCCAGATCCCCCTAGCGCCAAAATTAGTGAAAAACTCCTGGCGGAGAATCTAGTACTTTTTTGCTGGTGAGTTGGGGGCGAAATTGGTTGACAGGCGCCACAGATAAAACCATTCTCCATTTTTCCTCCTATGATAGTCCTCCTAGAAAGGACCATGGGTTTCGTTTTACGCTCTCGAGTTAAATTATATTTAAACATCTCAATTACCTAATTTTCAAGAATCTACACCTTTAGAAAGTGTGGAATTGTATTTTTAAACATATTTTGAGCAACATTTTGCCAGTTATCTCTCCTAAATTAGTCCAAGACTAAACTCAACATTAAATGGTGGTCCTTCGTGCCTAAAATGCAGAATAAATAGTGGGCCCTGGTATAAAAATGGTTGAAAACCATTGTTATGGCGCATTCTAGTGCATTTTGGAAGTGCCATTAGTGCATTTTGGATTTTGGCAGTTGGCAACACTGACTTTGAGACATTCACACTCCATAGAATAGTGGCAAGCTATGCTGCTCTAGCTTACGTTGTAATAACTTGCGTTTTCTTATTTTCAGGGCAGTGTTATAACTGATATGTTACATTAAGTTCATATTAAGTGCATGAATATACTGTTACTGCAGTTTTGCAGCAACAGATTGTGGTCTGCCGCTGTTGTTAACATTCGAAACGAAGTCGGTGTTGCAAGTTAAAGTTGCAAAATCTTTGGCCTACTCATCAGAATTTACAAGGCAGCGCCACCCTGTTGGTTTCTTTATGGGAGGAGGAGGAGGGTTGTATTTTATGTAGTGCTGTTGGCAGGACAGGAAAACGCAACATACGGTACACAGTACACACACACACACACACACACACACACACACACACACACACACACACACACACACACACACACACACACACACACACACACACACACACACACACACTCATGTTTACTACTCTAGCCTGTTGCCCTACATCCGTCCACCCCAGGCCCCCCCCCTCTCTCTCTCTGCCCTTTAGCTGAGCGGCTGTGGAACAGTGTAGTGTGGGGTTGTTTTTGGCTATTGTTCACAGCCACTCAGGGGTGGAATGTCAGGGCAAGGATGATGGCATCGTATCCAGGCTACCACTGCTCTCTCTCTGAGCCGTATGGCCGCATCTAGGGCGGATCTAGGCATGGGGGGGGGCAATGCCCCCCTAAATACCCAGTCTGCCCCCCCAACACGATTCCATGCAAAACAACCCAAGATATTTCAAATGAAAGTGCTTATATTTAAAATGATCTAAAACACTACTACTGCTACTAACTAAACCAAAAGCATTTCATCATTAAAAACAGAAAACCCTCTGAGTCAGACCTTTAGCTTTATGCATGCTGCGTGTTGCAACTTCAACAACAACTGATGTTATTATTAATGCTTATACTTGACTAATAAAAGTCCTGTAACTGAAAAGGGTATGGGTGCGGCTTCATCGCCCGTGGCGCAAAGCGTCACAGGCGATGAAGCCGCCCCCATACCATTTTCTCTTGCCCTTCCAACATGTTCTCTTGCCCCCCCCCCCCCCCCAAATGGGACATGTTACATCCGCCCCTGTATGGCCGGCCGCCACTAAGCTCCAGTTTTAGCCTGGCACAACCTCTGGTCCTAATTTATAAGTACACACACACACACACACACACACACACACACACACACACACACACACACACACACACACACACGCTAATGCACTGCCCCTGCTCTCCAATGAGAAGCGAGTGAGTGAGGTGATTGAATATACCGACACTAGACTGACTACAGTTAGTCTGTCTGGTCCATTATGGTGTGACTCAGCTGTCTGGAATGGCACTGCTGTCACTACTGCTGGAAGGCCCACCCACAAACAGCCCCAAATCAGCATCACTAACTGTATTGATATCGTGCTGGGAGGCCCACCCACAAACGGCCCCCACTCAGCATCACTATCAGTATTGATATCGTGCTGGAAGGCCCACCCACAAACGGCCCCCACTCAGCATCACTATCAGTATTGATATCGTGCTGGAAGGCCCACCCACAAACGGCCCCCACTCAGGATCACTAGCTGTATTGATATAGTACTGGAAGGCCCACCCACAAACGGGAAGCGGCCCACACTCAGCAACACTATCAGTATTGATATCGTGCTGGAAGGCCCACCCACAAACGGCCCCCACTCAGATGAGCATCACTAATGGCACTGAAATGAAGGTGCTGCAGGCAGCGCAAAATAGCTATGTAATCATAATGTTTTTTTGTTCTCTCTTTAATCAAGAGTTTCTGTATCTCTCAGAGATTTCTGTAGATATCTGCTTGCTCACTCTGCTCACACACAAGTAGACCATGGCCTACCGGTACATGTGTTCAGTGCAAACGTTGGCACTCTGCCAAGTGCCAGTCTAGTTTCATATGGACTTGTTTATTTTTTGAGCAAACACACAGCGGTCTACCTAGATGAACGGGACACGTTTCAGCAGGCCAGCCTTTCTTCACTGTATTGTGTGTATTGTGGACATTGCATTGTAGAGAGAGGGAGGCTGCTCTATGTGTGGGTGGACTGTTTTGTTCCGGTTCAGTAAGGGAAGGGTTGTCTGAATGTGAAAGTAAACAGGTCAGTGCTCGCTCCTCCTGCATATTGTGGTTCTTTGGAGGTGGGAGGGTGGGGTAACTATGGGGTCATGTCTTTTTCATTAGAGCCAGGCATTGTAAAGTAGTGATGTTCCGAGCAGATTTTTTTGGGCCGATCCCGATCCCCGATTTTTTTTTTTTGTATCTGCCGATACCGATACCGATACCGATTTATTGTTAAATTCAAATATTCACCCTTTTCTACTGCAGCACGTCTCTTTGAATGGTCTTACCATACCTTATTGATGAAGCCTTTGTTTTGTATTTTAGTTTGCCATTTATTTAACAGTGAACGGTCTCTGAACAGTCTCTGAAAACACAAATAACGTAAAATAAATATCTGTACAGTATACAGTAAATCCAAAATCTTGTAGAATAAATAAATAAAATAATTATTCTACTTCTTATAGGCAGCTAAAGCTTATATTTCTACTTTTCAAAACGATCATAATTCATAACTCATATTTTGTGTCATTTAGAACCAATGGAATGTAATCAGCTCATGTGTTAAAGCCAATTCCCCAGTGCAGTAGCAGGTGCTCATGGTAATTTTAACCTTTTAAGTCAGCACACTATAGGGAGGATTATTTAAAAAAAGATATATAAAAACGTAGTAAAAATCACTGTATATACCTGAAGAATAAAAGGAAATCCCTAATCGGACACGTTCCAGAGCAGTCTTCTTCATTTTAAATATTTACAGAAGAAAAAATTATATTGCCTGATAATTATTTTCAAGGGGAAAAAATACCCTATGCAGTGTGCTGCCGCTCCGTGCAGGCACTATATGCAGAAGCATTGGGAGAGAGACAAAGTTAGACTAAAGTTTAGTTTACAAGAAGACTTTCTGCTTTATGCTATGAGGATACTACAATTATTCTAGAGAAGAGTTCCTACAACATCTAAAGCCATGGAGTATGTGTTGCTTTTTCGTTTGGAGCGTGGGACTTTCACTTTTCACTTTTCTGACGGAATTACTTTTAACAGCTACACATAACAGACACAGTGGATATCACAACGTAAGGTAGGTGATTAATCAATATGCGAATGCCGCGGTGAAAGGAACATGCAACAAGAGCAGATTTGAGACTCTACGACTCCGTCTCTCTTTCAATGTGAAGAGAAGCGCAGCGCTGTCGGATCATATTACAACTGTGTGTGTGTGTGTGTGTGGGGGGGGGGTGCAGACGGAGAGAGACAGAGAGAGAAAGAGAGAGAGAGAGAGAGAGACAGAGAGAGAAAGAGACAGAGAGTGTGGTGGTCCGTGCACGACTGCAACATAGAGCTCCTTTTTCCTCTCTCCTGCTATATTGCTATGTATGCTGTGTGCGTTTGTGTGGTGATTGTGATTGTGAAGAGGGAGCGTTCACTGCTGGCGACATTGAGGGGTCAGAAACGGAGCGCTCCGAACATGCACTAGGTGCCAAAAACAGCGAGTCAAAACCAATACAGATCGGTTTTCCGGATCGGAGCTTTTGGTGATGGCCGATTGAGTCATTTATTTATGAAATCGGCCGATTTAAATCGGCGCCGATCGATCGAGAACACCACTATTGTAAAGCACTGATGTAGACGCTGTGCCCTCCTGACTGGCCCTGCTGATTTCGTAACAACATTAAACCTGGCGCCCATACATTTGCGTAGAGTATGTCATGCCTCTTTTTTTGGGAGTTAATTTGTTTGTAGTCTAATAGAATTTGAATGTGTGTCGAAGTTTAACATGCATACGGGGCGCCAACCCGTGAGCCCATTGGACCCAATTTATCATCTGACGATTGGCAGACAAATCATCACGGTTTCAAATTGTCATCATGTATTAATAACAACAATCGTGCAAATGTTTTGTGGATCTATCCGGATCATGGGGTTGGGTGGGGGGTGTCTGGGCAAAAACATGTGCTTCGCTCACATGAGGTGGTGATGGTGGCGTCACCCGACATTCCCACCACCCGTGACAGTTGTTGTTTGTGGGGTAGTCCCCCCACCCCTACACCCCACACCCCCCACCGGGCTGAGGTCATGGTGGGGGGGGAGGTGGGTGAGTCACCTAGGGCAGTGGTTTTCAACAGGTGGTCCAGGGACCAACCAGTGGTCCCTGAGAGGATTCCAGGTGGCTAAATGATGGACCGACCATTGGTAACCATAATGGATCCTTTATAGATCTGTAACTCTTAGAAAAGTTAAAATATAACCAAATGGACCCTTACAGGTCCATTTGGTTTCATTTCACACTCTCGAGAGTTGCGTCATATTTAAAGATCTGAATTACTTAATTTTGAAGAATCTACACAATAGACCCTTATAGGCCCCGCCCTCCACTTTCCTGCCAGGCTCATTCAATGTAATTATCATGAACTTTACACAATAAATACTGGTTTATTTTTGGAACCAGACCTTCAAAATCTCTTCCAAATCCAAGATTTTGCCATTTTATCTCTTCCTAAATTGTGGACAAAAAAATGAAAATCCTTAGTTCTGGGACAGAGAGACTAAACTCAACATCATAATGGTGGTCCGTGGCTAAAAGGTTGAATAAATAGTGGGCCCTGGTATGAAAAAGGTTGAAAACCACTGACCTAAGGCTTTAGAGAGGGAGGAGGGTTAGCTTTCAGTTGCTTTACTTTCACATTTATTGAGCCTGGCAGGCCTGGCTCCCCTCCAGACCAGGTACCTGTCGAAACATAAATGATGGCTCATATCAACCCAATAAACAAGAAACGTTGATGCAAATTTCAAAATGAAATCACTACATTAAAATTCCTGCCTTGTTCTCCCTATGAGAATCAGCCCAAGGCAACCTAACGGTGCGTTTAACAGCAGGTTAGATCAGGGGTTTTCAACCTTTTTTGATACCAGGGCCAACTATTTATTCAGCATTTGAACCACAGACCACCATTTGAGTCCCACATTTTAGCCCCGCAGACAAACCCCAAAACTAAAAATTTCTTTTGCTTTTGTCCACAACAAACCAGTCAAACATACATATGAAAATGAATATTAATCTTCTACATTCTCTAGTTGTGTAGACTTGGACTAATTCAGACGATACTCCGAGAACTGGGGTGGCCAATCGGGACACAGTATTCATCAAATATGTTTGTATTTTAAAATAATAATAATAATAATTTCAAGTAGATGTTCAATTAAACTACTTATTTGGCTGGAGTGCACCAATGTGAACATCCATCCACAAGAACAAGGGATATGTTGAATTTTGTCCATTCTGAGAAATACTGTTGCATGTATCAGGGTGTCTACAATGCAGGCTTAGGCAAGTCAGATTTAAATCTAATACCTTTTTATTATAATGTGAGCTCGTAGATCTGATTGTTTATCTGTAAAGACAGACCTGTTAATCAGCGTGATTGATTAATTGGGCTGATTGATTGATTGCCAATACTAATGTGTTTGCCGATTAATCTCCCATCGATGTCAAGCACCCGAGCAGGATTATTGTTCATAACCGCCGGATTGACGTTGATCTTCATATTACTTTGTCTTTTCCAGGTGGGGAAGGAAACAGTTCAGACCACAGAGGACCAGATCATGAAAAGGGACATGCCACCAGCTTTTATCAAGTAAGCAACAACATACAGTAATGATGTCTCCCCCTGTGTTGTAAAAGAAAAAAAAAGTTCTCAATTCTATCAATGTCACGCATCTCCGAGTCACAATGCCTTCAATGGAATTAATGACCCTTCCTGAATGTTCAACCCATCAGGATCTCTCTGGTAACAGGAAGGCTTGGCCCAGATAATTCTCAGCCCCGAGTATAGACAGAGTTGCGCCGTCGTAAACTCCGTTCCCTTCATGGGATCAGTCCAATGGCGGCTCTATCATCAAGTTGTGTTTCACCATGCTAATGATTTTTCTTTTAGGACCTTTTTTTTCTGAGAGTGTACAAATGGTACCAAATGGTTCACATTTGTACACTCTCAGGAAAAAAAAAATCGAAACGTCCCTCTTTTGTCCCTCTTTCAGGCTGCAACAGCCCTCACAAGAGCTCAGTTTTCTGACCCCTCAATGTTGCAACTTTCGTCCGAGTATTCCTCTCATGTATTCCTCTCTCTCACCTCTCTGTGTCTCTGTCTCTCCCTCCCTCTCTATCTCTCTCTTTATCTGCTGCAGTAATGGCCGTTTGTACCCAGGCAAAGGTCAGACATGGCATGTTAAGTGCCTCAGTCTTGCCCCAGTGTAATATAAATACTAGCCGGAGAGTCTTTGCCCACAGAGGAAGCAGAAATGTAGGCCTCAAACATGTTCACCCCCTCCCCTGGCCCATGAATGAGATCCTATACTATCCTATACACTCACAGCTGCTTTTAGTTCACAACTATAGAAGTGCAACTAAATAGTTTATACAGTTGCTGAGGACCACCTGCTGATCTGTGCTGTGAAATGAAAGCCTGGGGACACGGTATACCCTAGAGAGACTATCAAAAAGTGGCACTTCCGGTTTGTTAACTTCCCCTGGAAGTTGACAGAAGTTGCCATTTTTCAGCCAAACGCAGCGCTGCGCTCCCGAAAATGTATAAACCTCGCAGAAATATTTTATTTATCCCTGTCTGCTTGCAAAGCGGTTGTTAAGATTTAAAAGATGGAATCGTGTGCACTTTACACACTTCTATAACTGCTTTGTTCGTTGAAATCATTGTTTCTGAATATAAATGTGAGCAAGTCAAAATACTAGTGAGGGCTGAACAGGGTTGTTTCACTGGGGAGTATAAATACAGCAACATCCGCAACTACCGTTGATAGTCTCTAAAGTGTAGCTATAGCACCCAGGGTGGCATGTTGCACTATATACACGGCGGCTGTGTCTCAGGAGGTAGAGCAGGTCCTCCAATGATCCATGGGATGGCGGGTTCAAATCCAGGCTGCTCCTCCAAAATTGCTCCCAATGTGCTGGTTGATACCTTGCATGGTTTCTTCCTTAGTAGGTGAGTGAATGTGTGAGTGTAAAAATAAATAAATAAATAAATGCACCATTTACCATCCACAAGTAAGCTAGCAAGTTGCTTTAAAGGACAACTTTGATTTTTTTTCAACAATGGTTCACGTTTTAGGTTGGTATTAGAGAAATTTAAAGAGAGGGTTAATTGGTTTTAATTTAATTATTTCTTTTGATTTAGGTATCTAGCTGTTTTTGACAGGGGGCAGGGGCATTCAAACATGGTCCTAAATACATACGTGATACGTGTTTACAAAATTTTACAAAATTTTAAAGCAGTTTCTTTTTTATTATCTACTACAGTCCTAATAAACCCCAGGAAAATACAGCTGGGTGCCAAAGATTGCAGGATCTACCGATTATGACAAATTGCCATAATGAGCCTATTATACAGTGTAAAGTGCAGTGTGCTGCCTTCTTTACATTCAGTAGATCATGTGAACATCTGTGGTCAGTTATAATTTCATGGGATTTATCAGGACCGTAGTAGATGAAAAAAAGAAAGAAATTGCTTTAACAAGCAACAAATGAAAAACAATTAACACCCATCTTTTACCTTATCTTTTATCTTTCAAATAACCCTAAAACATGAACCTTTGTTGAGGAAAAAAGTTGTCCTTACTCCTTTTAATCCAAGTTGTAGGCTGAGGCAGAGTCGTAAAAAAAACGTCCTCTAAATCCTGAGCTAAGTATTCTGAAAAACATGTATTTAATATTGTACATTCTGTACTGTACAGTACGACCAAGGGATTCCTGTCCAGAAGTGGACAAAGCTTCTATCCGCAACCATGTCCTTACTACAATAAAGATGGCAGGGCATTGGTGCCGGCACACCTAGTTTCAACACTGTTGGCACCACCCGCTTCTAATCGCTTTTATTGCCATTGTGTCAACCATTATGGTTTAAAAGAAATCCCTCCAATGAATATTTGCGGTCGTACTATTTATATCGTATTAAAATAGTCGTCAAATGTCTGTTGTTCACAGCGGCGAGTCGTATTCTTAAAACGTTGCGACGACAGTATTGGACAATGTGCGTGCCTGTGTGTGTTGGGGACAGGACCCAGGCCCCTGGGAGGGGGAGTTGGTTGAGGGAGCACCCCAAGGTCGGGATGAAACGGATTGGCACAAGCGTTAGGTCATCAGGGCTTTGACACATTTGGCGCGTCCCTCCCCTGTCCCCCCACCACCACCACCACCACCACCACGGGAGTCACGTCGTCACCCTGTCGTCATCCATCAGCACATGGAGCAGAATGTGTCACCTTCACTAAATATAGCAGTCCGAGGAGAGCTCCGGTTAATGCATGGCTGTCTTGTCTTCTCGCTAGCGCACGCTAAAGGGCACTGTAGGCTGAGCTACGCGCACGCACCACACACACACACACACACAACCACGATGATGTTATGCACATATATTAGCCCCGTCCGTATCCTTGGAAGAATGGAAAAACTTAAGCTGCTCTTGTCTGCTTGAGCCTCTTTAGAATGTGGAAAATACCGATAATGAATGCTCCCCTATTAACTGGAGGAACGTTTTGGCCCGCAGGCAGTGGGGTAGGAAGTGGGGATTGTGTGGGAATTGGAACACGTGTACGTCCTTGGCTCGCTGCCTGACTCTTTGCGGTGCTGCACAACGTCCCCCGAGTCTTTTCACATGCAGGTGGCATGTATTGTTGTACAAGAGGCTGAAGAACAACCCACTGAGCTTGCAATTTTTTTTTCCTCCGTGCTCTTCTGCAGATGCTTTTTCTCTGCATTGTCCTACTGAGAGAACCCTTAACTGTACCAGACATCACCGTTTAATTTTTACAGTATGTTACTGCAGGAACCTAACCGAAGAAGCAACCTTGGTATCTTACCTGCCGCCTTCTGCGGTAAATAATTGGGTCACCATGTTTTCAGATCCTGCGATCGGAAATCAGGGCGCATCACGTCATTTTCCAAATGATTGGAATCGGAAGCAGGATCGAGACATCCCTAGTATCATTTTATTATCCATAATATGGATGGATACAATGATACTATCATGATATTGTCACGATTTTGGACTGTATGTTGTCTTTGTTTTTTAATCTGAAGCAGAGGTAGAGTACGCACATCTCTAATAAATTTCACAGGTGCTGAACTAAAAAAAGTCAAACGTACAAAAAGAGGAAAAGTTCGCACACCGTATATTAGCTCCCAGGAAACTTTATTTTGAGGAGAAGAAACACAACGTTTCGACCCTACATGGGTCTTCGTCAGGTATGAAGTCAGCTGCATGTTGGGCACAATATATACAACAGAGTCCTTCAAGTTGCAAGTCTGTCTAGCAATGACTCTAATTAAGGCACGCCCCCCTGGGTTGTGTCTTAAATTAAAGTGACATGTATAGTATAATCAAACATATAAAACAGTTCATTAGCGAATTCATTGGCAATAGATATCACAATTGAATATATCAAAACAGAGCATCATCAATTAAAAAAGTACCAAGTCGATAGTATGTCTGTACAAAGGGGCAGCAGCCCATTAGAATGCAGAGACTATTAGAAAATCTGAATTACAGTACAAAATAAGAAAAAGTTAAAGTTAAAAACAAGATATAGACACATGGCAAGAAAACACAAGGATAAGACAAAAAATAATATATATACAAATGAGTAATGGCCAGAGAATGCTGCTGGGGGTATTTAGCCCAGAAAGGGTTTTATATCGAATTCCTCATTTAGCCCATTAGGTGATATAGTGTTTAAACTATATATATAAAATGCCTCACGTTGGAGTAGTAAACGATCATGGTCACCACCACGGGAAGGTCTGTCTACCTTCTCTATTCCCCAGTACCGTAAGGAGGAGATATTGTGTCCCATTTTATTAAAGTGAACTGCTACAGGGGAATGTACATCATTACATCTGATCTTGCTCCTGTGTTCACTAATACGTGTACGCAAGGGTCTGTTTGTCTTTCCTATATAGGCTAATCCACAGGGACATTTGATGAGGTAAACTACAAAGGTAGTGGAACATGTGATGGCACCTTTTATGAGCAACTCCTTCCCATTATGGGGATGTGTGAAGCATTTAGTTTTGGTAGTATAACTACATTGGGCACAGTTACCACACTTATAGTTGCCCGGAGGGATGTCTGATAAAAATGTACGCCCTTGCGTGTTAGAAGGGGTGTATGACCGAACAAGTTGGTCTCTCAAGTTTGGGGACCGTCTGAAAACCAATTTAGGTGGGTCTCATTTTAAAACTCTAGTGCACAACAAACTAGATTATTGGTTACTGAATAATGAAATTGACAAAAATGAATACTCTTTTATGAAAACTGACCATCCCATTATACCAGTAATTTACACACTCCCTAAAATCCATAAGTCACAAGCAGTTCCATTAGTTGGGAGGCCTATTGTCAGTGGGATCGGTTCTCTGACCAACAACATTTCCACTTTTGTTGACAATTTACTAAAACCGTGGGTTGTATCTCTTTCTTCACACACCAAAGATTCTGTAGATTTTATTAAAAAATTGAAGACTGTCAATGTACCCCCTGATTGCCTCTTGGTCACTTTTGATGTTGCTAGCCTATACACCAACATCCCACATGATGGCGGTCTACAGGCTGTTAGACACTTTCTTAGACAGAGGGACCCATCAGACAAACCCAGCACTGAATGTGCTTGCGAGCTGGCTGAACTTGTTCTGACCACCAACTATTTTAAATTTAAAGACGATTTTTACTTACAAACAAAAGGCACTGCTATGGGCAGCACCATGGCTCCCAACTACGCCAACTTATATATGGGTTTGTTTGAACAGTCCTTCATTCTAAGTCCAGAGAAGAACCCCTTCTATCCTTCTATCTTACTCTATAAACGTTTTATTGATGATATTTTTATATTATTCAACAACACTACAGCTAACCTTGGCCTGTTTCATAACTATTTAAATGAGTGCATCGAACACCTTAAGTTCACCTTGGAATTTAGTGACACAAGAATCAGCTTTTTGGATGTTATGATAGAAAAAGAGGGGTCTTCACTGCAGACAGATTTGTACCGTAAGCCCACGGATAGAAATACCTTACTACATGGGGACAGTTTCCACCCGGGACACCTCGTTAAAAGTCTCCCCATAAGCCAATTTCATAGGGCCAGGCGGGTCTGTAGCACTAATGAAAATTACCAAAGGCAGAAGAATGACCTTACGCACAGATTTTTAACACGGGGGTATAAACCCGAATGGATTGAGAATGCTGCTAAACGCTTTGATTCTACCACACAGGAGGCTTGTCTGTACCCCACTAAATGTACTAAACCCAAAGATAATTCTCCCCTGTGCATCACCAGGTACTCTACTATGGGAGTTGAACTAAGGAAAATCCTTCATAAACACTGGTATGTTGTTGAAACTGATCCTAAACTTAAACAGGTGTTCAAGGACCCACCTAAATTGGTTTTCAGACGGTCCCCAAACTTGAGAGACCAACTTGTTCGGTCATACACCCCTTCTAACACGCAAGGGCGTACATTTTTATCAGACATCCCTCCGGGCAACTATAAGTGTGGTAACTGTGCCCAATGTAGTTATACTACCAAAACTAAATGCTTCACACATCCCCATAATGGGAAGGAGTTGCTCATAAAAGGTGCCATCACATGTTCCACTACCTTTGTAGTTTACCTCATCAAATGTCCCTGTGGATTAGCCTATATAGGAAAGACAAACAGACCCTTGCGTACACGTATTAGTGAACACAGGAGCAAGATCAGATGTAATGATGTACATTCCCCTGTAGCAGTTCACTTTAATAAAATGGGACACAATATCTCCTCCTTACGGTACTGGGGAATAGAGAAGGTAGACAGACCTTCCCGTGGTGGTGACCATGATCGTTTACTACTCCAACGTGAGGCATTTTATATATATAGTTTAAACACTATATCACCTAATGGGCTAAATGAGGAATTCGATATAAAACCCTTTCTGGGCTAAATACCCCCTGCAGCATTCCCTGGGCTTTACTTATTTGTATATATATTATTTTTTGTCTTATCCTTGTGTTTTCTTGCCATGTGTCTATATCTTGTTTTTAACTTTAACTTTTTCTTATTTTGTACTGTAATTCAGATTTTCTAATAGTCTCTGCATTCTAATGGGCTGCTGCCCCTTTGTACAGACATACTATCGACTTGGTACTTTTTTAATTGATGATGCTCTGTTTTGATATATTCAATTGTGATATCTATTGCCAATGAATTCGCTAATGAACTGTTTTATATGTTTGATTATACTATACATGTCACTTTAATTTAAGACACAACCCAGGGGGGCGTGCCTTAATTAGAGTCATTGCTAGACAGACTTGCAACTTGAAGGACTCTGTTGTATATATTGTGCCCAACATGCAGCTGACTTCATACCTGACGAAGACCCATGTAGGGTCGAAACGTTGTGATTCTTCTCCTCAAAATAAAGTTTCCTGGGAGCTAATATACGGTGTGCGAACTTTTCCTCTTTTTGTGGTTTTGGATATACCTTTTGATGTGGCATAAGCGTTCTATTAAAATATAAACTTTTTTTCAGGAAAAAAACGGACCTAAACTAAATGCACACTTGCCATAGTGGTACAATCTACAGTAGTAGAGCGACAACCCAACTGATACTGTAATTCTGATATCAATATTGCAATAGAGAAATGCTCTGTTACAAGTAAAATCCCCAAATTCAAAATGTATTCGGACTCAAACCCAAGGGGAGTTATTTAACCAAAACAATATCACTTACCATGCCCCGATACCCACAATCAGCTGCTTCCATGATGCGTCATGCCCATCTGGCTTTTTAGCAGCTCACCAAGTTCACCTAGCATGGCATTTTGGAACCTATCAGTGTATGATTGGCTGGCTCACATAAGTCCAGAAACCGGAAACTTTAGGAATTATTTTCTCGTCCTTAATAAGTATATGTTATATTGTTTTAACCATTGATTGTTCACATTTACACCAAGGTATGGCTTGGGATCGGACATTCCTGTGAGTGACACTGCTAAACGTGTGGGTTGCACCCCCCAAAACCTCAAACTTTTTTGAGGCAGATTGTGAAGATAAGGTTATACAGAATAAATATAGTCAAGAAAGTGACAGGACCTGTGCGTATGTGACAGTCATACACCTGTGACTGAATGGCACACACCTGTGACCGTCACACACTTGAAGCCAGCACTTGAAGTTCAAAGCTACAGTGAATGCCAACAGGACATTTCATTTTGGCACTTTTTTGGAGGGTTCAACTCACATGTTTAGCATGTTACTCATTCCAGGAATGTCTGATCTCTACATGCCATACCTTGTTGTAAACGTGACTAATCAGAGATTAAAACAATATAGGATACAATACAAATTGGAAACCCCTTGTTAAAATAATTCCCAGAGATGGATTTTCCAAATGTATGTGGGCCAGTTTGTTTGTTTTTATTCAGCCTAAATTATTTTGTGCCACATTTTCACCGTTTTCAAAAATATCAGATATACAAGCTCATAGTGTGGCACTCCGTGGCACGCTATGTAGCTTGTAGGTCTGATATTTTTCAATAACTAAAGTAATGTTAATGATCCTAAGTAATGCTAATAATGCTAAGTAATAATAATGCTAACTATTGTTAGTACCGGTAATGCTAATAATGCCAATTGATGCTAACAATACTAAGTAATGCTGCTAATGCTGGGTATTGCTAATGCTAAGTGAATAAGGCAATCGTGCTAAGTAATGCTAGTTATGCCAAGTAATGCTGCTAATTATGCACTTATTAAATAACGCTTAGAACACCAAAAGGCGACAAACGTGTGTTAAACCATTTTTTGTGCTTGTTTCTCCTTCTTCTCTCTGTTAGGGTTGAAAACGCCTGCACCAAACTGGTCCAGGCTGCGTCCATGCTGAAAGCTGACCCCTACTCAGTACCTGCCCGGGATTACCTCATCGACGGCTCCCGGGGCATCCTCTCTGGGACCTCTGACCTGCTGCTGACCTTTGACGAGGCCGAGGTAGGGGCTCAGGGCCGGATCTACGCATGGGCATGGGGGGGCAATGCCCCCTGAAATGCTATGGGTGGATTCCCTTACCTCATGATACGATACAATATCGACATTCAGGGTTCTGATTCGATTTACCATATATTGTGGTTCTTAAGTATGCTGCGATTCAATTTGATATATCACATTTTTTCCCCCACAAATGACTGCGTTTATTATACTAGAACATTTTAAAGGGGAATTCTACTGGTTTTCAAGTTTTTTTTTTTTTTTTTTTGAGAGCGTACAAATGGAACCAAATGGATCCTAACGGATCCATTTGGTTCCATTTGTACACCCTCAGAAAAAAACAATCCTAAAACAAAATTCATTAACAAACACAACACAAACACAACATGATGCCATCAAGTTGTGTTTCGCCACAACAAGTTTAATCAATCAATCTTAAAGCAATTTTATACAATATAGATAGGAAAAAGTGCAATCGTACACATCAATGCAGCCTGATAACGTCGGTCAGTCTTTCTGACATGAACATTAATGAATCGGCCTACATAGGTAAATATCAAAAACTCTATTTTGAACGTGGCGATTCGATACTGATATCATGGCATTAAGAACTGCGACATATTGGCATATCGATCTTTTTGCCCACCCCTATACTAAATGCCTCGACTGCCCCACCAAACACGATGGCATGCTAAACAACCCAAGATATTTCAAAATACTGCTACTAACTAACTACAATTGTGGCACCATTAAACCAACAGCATTTCATCATTGAAAACAGAAAACTCTCTGAGTCAGACCTTTAGCTTTATGCATGCTGCGTGTCTGCTGCAACTTCAACAACGACTGACGTTATTATTGACGCTTATACTCGCCTAATAAAAGTCCTGTAACCGAAAATGGTATGGGTGCGGCTTCATCGCCGCACCCATACCATTTTCTCCTATCCCCCCAACTGGGAAATGTTACATCTGCCCCTGTGTAACAGTATGCCCCACAGCGGGCGGCCCAACCACCAGCTCACTGAGGCTGTAGACCAAAGACCAGAGCCTTACCGCTGACCCCCATGGCAGACTGCTGGCTCCCAGAGACATTTGGGACAGTAACCTAGTCCAGGGACCGCTGGGTCTCATGTGGGGTCCACCCAGACGACAGTCAAAGGGGAATTCCATCAATTTTAACTATGTCATTAATGTTAGGGACACGGAAATTCTTGGCCAAAACCGAATAGCCAGTCTGATTAATATGGCTGCAACTTAAAGCTACCTGATTATTGAAAACGACGTGCTTATGGCAAATCCTAACTTGGATAATAATCACTGTTTTGGGTCCATAACACATTTATTCAACACTTTTGAATTACACTTTTATGTATTGATTGCATGCACTACTCAGTCGTCTATTCTCTGACAATTCAGGCGTTAACCAAATGGGCCAAAAATGCATTTTCTGCCAAATATTTTTTTTATGGACGAATGTCTAAAACACCAGACCGTGAAACTGGAGACTTGCAGGTTTAAACCCACTCCAGAGGCAGAGAGATATTGGCTGTTCTGTGAAACATGGTGAAATTGAAAACCATGTATTATTATTTTTGTGCTATATCTAGTGATGACATGTGGGAAATTCGGGTTAATAAGACGTCTTAGGCCTTGTGGGGATTCCCTAGATTTAAATGATCATGAAAAAAACAAACAAACAATTGAGTTATGTTTTGCCAAAGGGATTTTGGTGTGGCAGCTTTTATTTGTCACGGTTGGGAGAGAAGGCAGAGTACTGTGTGTAACTCTGGACTGTAATGTAATGTGGATCATGAATATATTGTGGCGTAAACATGCGGTAAACCCATGAGGGTTGGGCACACAGTGTGCAGAACACGAACATAAATAATCACGATATACTCGTATAAGAACATCCACAACATACTATTTAAAGATCTGCGTGACTGATCATGTGAGGGATGTCCTTTGTAGGCTTCTGCTAAAGATCTGCAGTCACAGCTATAGCCTATACAGTTGTGTTAGAACTCTGGCCCCTTTCCACCCCGGGGATGAACCGGTTCAACCCTTATTTTCTTCCCTCATAGTATTGAATCAGAGCAAGTGCACTTTATGGTAAGGGTTAGGATAAGGGTTTGGTTAGGGTACACCTGGGCATTATGCGGCCCGGGCGCCAATTGCGGCCCTTTGGCTGACTCTGACCGGCCCGGGGACCACCAGTGGTCCTTGAGAGAGTTCCAGTTAAATGTGGAGAGCTGGTTAACCAGATGTAACTCTTTGAGAATGTAAAAATGAAACCAAATGGACCCTTGCGGGTCCATTTGGTTTCATGTTTACACTCTCAAGAGTTAAAATATTCATCATCTGAATTACCTAAAATCTACACAATCAGATAATGTAAAAGAATGGTCATTTTTGATCTATGTTTGCCTGTTTTGTTTCCCAAATCCAGCCAGGTATTGTGAACAAAAACAAAAGAAATCTTTAGTTTTGGGTCTGTGGGGCTAAAATGTCATCAATTGGTGGTCCGTGGCTCAAATACTGAATAAATAGAGGGCCCTGGTGTCAAAATGGTTGGTCTTGCTCTTACTTTTATCTAGAAATTAAATTAATATTACGCATACTTTAGTTCAGCCTTAGTCTTGGCCCTCCACAATATTTCATGTATCTCTGTGGCCCCTTGGGAAAAATAATTGCCCACCTCTGGGTTAGGGGTATGGTAAGGGTTAGGTTAAGGTTTTGGTTAGGGGGTTATGGTAAGGGTTAGGGTAAGGTTTTGGTTAGGGGGTTATGGTAAGGGTTAGGTTAAGGTTTTGGTTAGGGGGTTATGGTCAGGGTTGAGGTTACTGCTGCAGCTGCCTCTGTCAGAAAGTTCACTCACTTTCTTTCCAGTTCAGAGTGAAGTTCACTGAAGACGAATTGTTTCAGAACCTTAAAAGTTGGTTCGGAGCTGGAACCAAACTAAAGAAAGCAAGGAATGTAAAACAATTAACGCCCATTTTTTTTAACCTTCTCTAATTAGCCTAAACCTAAAACATGAACCTTGGTTGAAAAAAAAAAAACAAAGTTCCCATTGGCATGTCTTCCCTTACATAGACATGGGGAATCCTCGAGATTACAGTCTCACGGTGGTCCAGGTTAAAGGCACCGTCAGCACGGCAGAAATTCAGCTTTTATTTGAAGGGGGCGTGTCTGGCGGCATTATATCACATCTTGATACACATTAATGCTTTTATGGAACGGAGAATCATCGCCATCTACCGTAATTTCCGTACTAAACGCTGCACCTGAATATAAGCCACACCAGCAAAATCTGGGGTAAAATACAGTTTTTTTTTCCTTGTATAAGCCGCACCTGACTATAAGCCGCACCAGGCAATAAGCTTCATGTTAGAGCAGTGGTTTTCAACCTTATTGATACCAGGGCCGACTATTTATTCAACATCTTCACCCCACAGACCCCAAAACTAAAGATTTCTTTTGGTTTTGTTCACAATTCCAGGATGGATTTTCGCAAACAAAAGAGGCAAAACATCAAAATGAGATCAAAATGAGCATGACTTATGACTTATTAATTAAGTGGAGCTAATTTAGATGGTGAATATCATAACTCTTGAGAGTGTAAACGTGATATCATTTTTACGCTCTCATCATTACATCTGGTTAACCAACCTTCCATCATTTAGTCTGGGGACCACCTGGAACCCTATGGGACAACCTGTTGAAAACCCCCGTGTTACCTGTAAAAAATCCATAGATTGGCCGCACCGTTGTATAAGCCGCAGGGTCAAAAGCATGTGAAAAAAGTAGCGGCTTATAGTCCGGAAATTACGGTATCTCTTTCACACATTCACTTGGCACACGCGCATAACTCCTTCTAAGTGTTAAATCGGGAGGGAAGGGGCTGGGCTCCCTGTGAGTGGTGAACAGCAGGCCGTCCCGACTGCTGTCTGCAGCGGTCAGCAGGAACCATCCATCAGCGGGAGAATAGAATACAGGTCAGGGACAGACAGCTCAGTATAGCCGGAGTGGTGATGGGCCAGAATCTGTTGAACCAGCACTGTCAGGCTGCGCGCGCACACACATGCACGAGCACACACACACACGTACGTGACTGGAAAACGGTACTTCAACAAAAGAGACAGGCATGCCGATAAGCTGCCAGTATTCTAACGCCAGCAGAGGCTAATTAGTCTGTGAGTGAGGGTTTGTTTACAATGAATGCCTCACCTCATCAACAGTGTGTGTAAAAACCTTTTTTTTGTTCCTTTTCAATCAGCCTACATTGCTATTTGCAATCTAAAAGCATGGTATTGCATTTGGTTGACGCTCTAAAACATGGTAAAACATACTAATGCATCATATGCATACAAATTAGTTAAATGATAAACTTTTTTTCCCAGCCAAGGTTCATGTTTTAGTTTGTTATCACTTTAAAATTTTGTAAACATATATGTATTTAGGGCCGTGTTTCGAATGCCTCCTCCCATAGCTAAAATCCCTAAAACTAAAGAAAGCAAGCAATGTAAAACAATTAACACCAATCTTTCACTTTCTCCAATAACAACCTAAAACATGGACTTTGAAAAAAAAAGTTTTTTCAACCAGCCAGGAGGGACAAGAGTTTGTAGTGTGTGGAGCGCTGGCCAGGTGTTTTTAGCGGGGATACTACCAGCTTCCCTGTGTCTGCTGATCTGAGGGCACGGGAGGGCTTGTAGGGTGCTATGAGACTAGCAAGAATGCATTGATGTTGTTGGGGCGACTGTGGCTTAGGACGTGTAGCGGGTCGTCCAACCAACTGTTGGTCAGCGGTTCGAATCCCGTCAGCTCCTCCTGTCAATATGTCAAAATGTCTTTGGGGCAAGAAACTAAACCCCAAACTGTGCTACCCCCATTTACCACCATTTACCATTCCGTTATGTGGTGTTCGTTGTGGCAGGTGCGCAAAATCATCCGCGTGTGCAAAGGCATCCTGGAGTACCTGACGGTAGCGGAGGTGGTGGAGTCCATGGAGGACCTGATCACATACACCAAGAACCTTGGACCTGGTAGGTGCTCTAGCGAAGTCCACTGTTTCCCAAACGCTTTTTCTAAAAGTGTAACTAGAACACTCCTAATGCTTTGAATCAAATTTGCTAGACCTATCAGGACTGCCAGGATTGTTTAATTGCCTTTGGAGCAAACGCAGACACATTTTTTTTTGCCTTTTGATCAGTGCAACTTTGCTTGAAAACAGTTCCATTATTTGTTGTTGTGCCGTCAAAAAAGCCACTTCCTTGATCCGGGTCTTGGACAAAGACATTCCCTACCCTCTCGTCACTGTGTAATTGACTCGCAGAAGTCCTTGCAACCGGGCACATGCTTGATTTTCTGTTACAATCAAACACTGGTAAACATTCATCGACACTATTTCCTGAACTACTTGTTGTCTCAGTAAGACAGCCCTCCTCCTATCCACAGGGAGTGGAGTGCAGCGTAGAATTGTGGGAAATGTTGTCCAGGAAGTAGTGTCCGATGACACCAGAGACACTGGAGTCACTACAAAACTCTAAAATATCTGAAACCCCATATTAGACACACAAAAGACCCCCAGAAAATCTAAATCTTCTAAATGCTATTCCTTATAAACATTCCTTAATTTGCAAAAACGGTGAAATGTCCCTTCAAGAAAGACTTAAGAATCCGTTATTATGATAACAATGTATATTTAATCTAATATCACACTGTCGATAGGACATTCAAGGTCTGTGCTCCTTCATGTTTGTTGCCTGTGTCCAGAGATGATGATGATAATGATCTAAATAATGCCTGTGTCCAGGGATGACAAAGATGGCGAAGATGATTGATGAGAGACAGCAGGAGCTGACCCACCAGGAGCACCGTGTGATGCTGGTCAACTCCATGAACACAGTGAAAGAGCTGCTTCCTGTCCTCATATCAGGTAACCATATGAGACGCTCACACTCTACTGACCATCAATCCATAGTGTATACTGTAATGATTCTATGTCACTTCAGAGACATTTCTGGTGCGCAGAGACTTTAAAGAGGATCTCCGCCTATTTTCAACATTTTAACATGTCATTATTATGCCTTAGAGATGTTGTGTGGACAATGATAAAAAAGCAATGCTGAGTTTCTTAGAAATGGAGGTCTGAAAAAATCATTTACATGGTGAAACACAACTCGATGAGGTCATCAAGTAGTGTTTGACCATGATAATGATTTTTCTTTTAAGACCTTTTTTTTCTGAGAGTGTACAAATGGAACCAAATGGACCATTGCGGGTCCATTTGGTTCGCATTTGTACACTCGGGGAAAAAATGGAAATGTCCCTCTTTTGTCCCTCTTTGTGTGCGATAAACGTGTGACCTGTATTATAGTCACTTCAGTGTTATTATGCTCTCCCTTGTGTTATCCCACGGTTACAGAACTCGTAGGTACGTTTGTATCTCTCAATTTGTATTCACACATCCTACTGCCGTTTGGAACGATTCTTTCACATTACTTGGGCTTGAATCTGCTGACTGGTGTGACCCCACTTAGTGACAGTTTGGATTTCCATTTCATTTTGTTTTAATATAAAGGGCACAGTCATTCAGTTGCTGGAGTCAGGCGATGGTGTCAAATCAGCCTCAGATTTTCAGAGGTGGACCTTTCACGTGAAAAGGAAAGGTCTTTTGTAGCTCAGCCCTTGTGTTAGAAATGTCAGACTGTGGTATCTTTGTACTGTATGGTTGTTAATAATGAATAGCTTTTATTTTGTTGACCGGACAGGGCACCCCTAGACACAATCAATACAGACAATCTGAGACTTGTGTGCCTTGAAAGGTGTTCCCTTTTAAGGTCAACTTTGTCAAATCTATAGGATCTGAATTAAATTAAATACATTAGTTTGGATGAAACTCATCAATCCATAGTTTGTCACATTACTGTGCAGACATTGACCTGAGCTACAGCATGATAAGGAACAATAGATTTGTTTGTCTTTGTAGAATACACTTTTCTAAATAATCATGATGTGTCATCTTGGTATCTATTAGGTCTGGATTGGGACAAAATTCACCCACATGCAGATTAGTGTTGTAGTTCACGAGACAATGTCTCGTAGTCACTATCTGCCGCCAATAAGTTTTTCTCGTAGTTCTTGTCTTGTTTTTGCCTTGAACTCAAGTTGTCTCGCCTTGTCTCGGTCTAGCCGCTCTCGCACTTAATTGTCTTGGTCTCACCCTCAATTTGTCTTGCTCTTGTAGTGATCTCTTTCACCACAGAGACCACTCGAGTCAATCTTGGCCTCGACCCTCTAGGTTTTGGCCTCGGTCTTGACCCCTCTAGGTCTTGGTTCTGGTCTTGACCCCATAAGTGCTAGTCTCGTCTCGATCTTGACCCCCCAAGTATCGTCGTTGTCGCTCTTGTCGGTCTTGTCTTGGGCTGTATTCAGGTGGTCTTGACTCCAACACTAGCACAGATAGCAGAAACTCCATCCCCCACTCCGTCAGCACACAAACAAACAAGCCTCTAATACCACCACTTTTACACATTTTTGCCACATAAATGATACATACCAACAGACACCTACACAAACCTTTGTTGCTCTCACAAGAACCATGCTGGCAAAAGGATCCAAGATAGAAGAGTTTATTTGTCACTCACTGATACAGGTACAACACAGGCCTGATTTATTGTTTTAGTGCCCCATAGCTTCCTCCTACGGTTGTCGGTTTGCGCTCTCCGGGACAGCTTCCAGTACTCCCTCCACCCAGTCCGCCTCTGGTATCTATTCATAAATATCGACGAGGAAACCGAGGTCTAATCCCTTTGCCCTTGGCGGTCATACAATACCAGACCGAACTGGTCGCAACGCCAGCACTGCAGTGCCGATATTGCGGCGGTATCGCATGACCCCCTCCTCCATCCCCAGTGCATTATTATTCTATTACACAATGGATTGCGCATGCTTGTCAAAATGTTCCCCTAAACTGTCGGCCCGTTTTTTACTTCTAGGCATCAAGATCTTTGTGACGACGAAGACCTCCGGCAGCCAGGGAGTGGAGGAGGCCCTGAAGAACCGCAACTTCACCTTCGAGAAGATGAGCGCCGAGATCAACGAGATCATCAGAGTGCTGCAGCTCACCTCCTGGGACGAGGACGCCTGGGCCAACAAGGTAACGGGACAGGGAAAGAATTGATGCAAATGGGGATGTAGAAAATGAGCATATACTGTACGGGTACAGTGGTTAGTCGAAGGATCCTGCTACTTACAGACTATTTCAGTGTGTGTCTTGTGTGTGTGTGCAGGGGCGTTTTTGCCATTTGGCAGACTAGGCAGTTGCCTAGGGCGCCATGAGGGGAGGGGGTCGACTAGGAGAGGAGAGGGGGGGCGAAGGGAGGGGGCGACCACCAGACACGCTTTAAAAGGATACCCGCTTAATACGCCTTATATGGATAAATACGTTATACTTATCCTCTATAACTAGACTTGAACATTTAAAAACACATAATATCTTCTTTCGTTTAAAAATAGTTCATAATTATATCCCTTGTGGGGGTGCCATTTTAAAGGAGAAAATCTTGCCTAGGGCTCCAAATTGCTTAGAAACGCCACTGTGAGTGTGTAGTTCCCCAATGACACACTCCCAGAATGCATTGGGAGAAGAATGCAGGCTGAACAGTAACCTTACATACTGTTTCATCTTATATACTATTTTTTTTCCCTTTCTAAGTAGCAAATGCGTTTTGATACTTTTCCCCTCATAGGATGACCTAATTACGAGGTCAAAATGCCTGCCGCATTGCTATCTCAAAGTTTCATTTTATAGTCATGCATTTCCATTCTGTTTAAAAAAAACAGAACTCCACCTCACCTCCACTTTCAGCTCATTACGAATCTGCTGGAGACTGATGTGCTGTGATTGGCTAATCCCCCCCACCCCCACCCCCTCACAAATTAGCACCGCCTTTCCTGAGCCAGACAAATGTTTTGTTTTCATGATTTGTTGACGACAACAAAGTTCTGCACCGTCTGCGGGACGAAGCACGTGTCTGTCTGCAGGGAAACAGCTGCAGCATCAAAGTTGAGGCAACGTAGTGGGGAAAAGGGCAAAAATATAGCTATATATCTGTTCTAAAAAGGTGCCCCTGTTACGTTTAAAGCGGGTAACGCTATTAGTTTCTTTACGTAGTGTTATAGTTTTATTTTTTTCTTTATATCCCTTTTTTACCCAGCATTCCTCCTTCTGCTTCAGCATGCACTGCTACTTCAAATGTCCCTTTTTATTTAATTTATTTTTTACTCTCCAAATGAACTTCCTGACTGTGCCTCTTCTCGGCTTTCTGGACTCATTTGTGTTTTGGTTTTGGTCTTGTGTTTTTTTGGTATTTCTCCTTCTTCTTCTTCTTGTGTCCTGGTGGTGAAACATTTTGTATTTATTATTTCTGTTGTTTCTTCCTTTTTTCTGTTGACCATTTCCTTCCTTCCCTGTCCCCTCCCTGTAGAAGGTAAGCTCTGCCTGTGTCTCGGCCTGTGTTTGTGCAGCAGCAGCATGTTTTGGTTATTTACATGTGTGTGCCGACGTCCGTCCGTCTGTCTTCTTGTGCCATGCGTGCGTTTTCATTATCAGCCGAGCAGACGGACGCGAACCGAGACCGTCGGATATAGAGCGCCGCAGCGCCGACCTCTTCGCTGATTTCCCGGAAGAGAATTCCTCATTCGTTTTCCTCATAACCCCTTCCAAAAATTATTTATTTAAAGACGATTGCGCCACGGACAAAGTTGTAATAACTCGTTAGGCTGGCTCCATATAAATCTTTTTTAAAAAGTCTATGAGGAAAATGAACGGGGGATTCACTTCCGGAAACACTGTCTGGCGCGCTGACGTCACTGCGGAGCTCTATAGTGACCGTAGCTGATGATCTACAAGTTCACAGCGAGTCGTGAGCTTGTTAGATTGGATATTTATAACACTTTGACTGCAAATCCAGAGAAAAAATGAAGAAAAACAATGCTGGCAGGCTGGGTTTAATATCAGATTTGAGTCAAAGCATTCAAAGTGTTAAGTGTGTTTTAAAACATTTTTTGTCATAATTTGTCAGGTTTTGCGACATGCCCAATAATAAGTACTGGTGTTTAATACAATAATACTGTGGCTCTGATAGTGGAATGGGGGATAACAATTTTGTTTTCTTTGGTTGTTTTGAGTAAATCGAGTAGCTGAAATGTTTACTATATACTGCATATCCCACTCACCTTTTTATTTTGCTTGGTGATATAACATTGCATGACCTTTTTCCTGTTTTCAGACCAACCTGAATGAATGAATACATGCATACTAAACATGGCCTCTAACCTTTACACAACCCTCATTACTAATCCCATGGCCTTCATCCTGTCACACAGAGTAACATCATCCCCAGACTGCAGGCAGGACTGTATTGGGAGTGTTTGCTTAGACATGTTATGAGCAGATGAGAACGATCCCAAACGTCTGGGTCTGATCCTGATTTTGGAATGTCTTTTGCCAATGCCAAAGCGCGCAAAGATACAAATTAGAGAAATTAGATTTGATTAGTTGAAGTTAAAATTTCAACTGGGTTACACAAAAAAAACTTTTAACTTTATTTGCGCTAGTAGGATGTCTTACTTGCGAGGAAAGCTTGGGAATTGCAATGCCAACAAAGAATCATCAAACGAGTAGATGCACATAAAGCACACTTTAAGCGCAAGTTAAGTGGGTGTTACACTTTCGAAAAAACTTTTGGTCATTTTATGGTCTACTCAGCCTCATGTGAACACACCAGACAGTTTATAAGTTACTCCTTTCAGTATTTAGATATTTGATGTTCATTTTAGCGCCTCCAGCTCCTTCCCATAGAAACCCATTATAACTTAAAACTCCATTTTAACCATGACAGATTATTCGAAAACAACCAATTTTTTTTCTGGTGACTGATATTGTCCTCGGAATACGTGAGAGGGCCGTGGAATTTCATTTACAGTTTTTATTGATTTTTAAAATATTGTTTTATTCATTTGGGTAGGCCTTCCCAAATATGGAGGCGGCTACATTTTCCAAAACAATATTTAAAAAATAAATAAAAACTGTAAATGAAATTCCACGGTCCTCTCACGTATTCCGAGGACAATATGAGTCACCAGAAAAAAGATTGGTTGTTTTCGAATAATCTGTCATGGTTAAAATGGAGTTTTAAGTTATAATGGGTTTCTATGGGAAGGAGCTGGAGGCGCTAAAATAAACATCAAATATCTAAATACTGAAAGGAGTAACTTATAAACTGTCTGGTGTGTTCACATGAGACTGAGTAGACCATAAAATGACCAAAAGTTTTTTTGAAAGTGTAACACCCCTTTAAGTGCTCGGTGCGCAGTGGTCATCGTCCCTATTGGCTGGTCGGAAGGGGGGGGGGGGGGGGGGGCACAAGTAGGCCTAGTAGTATAGGCTTACTATATAGTATATAGTATAGTACTAGTAGTATGCACTCTACCCAGTGCTCTACCTAGTTTATCCTCATAATTACCAATTCAGGCTATGTGCGTGACATCATCGTCATAACCAGATTTTATGTGTGAATGCAAAAAAAAAAAAAAAAAGATGTTTTGGCCTTGACAGTCCACTTGATGTGCCACTCACCTGTGCATGTGCATAGCCTCTGTATAAATAGTTTTGAAATATAGCCTAATATATTGTCCAAACCCGTACGCTAAATTGGCCCGGGCTCTAGACTGTAAAGGTGTGTGTTTGCATAAGATATGAGTAGGCTGGTCAAAGATTCCTTCCTGGCACTAGTCTGTCATCATCTCACCAACTCCCTCCTAACCAGCCAGGCTTTGTGTCACTTCACTTCCTGCACCAGAGTCCTCTGACCTTTAAACACACACCGCTGTAGCCATGACATCACTTCACAGTCCCCCCCACCCCCCTCCACCCCCCACCCCCGCCTTTTTCCATTCCTTGTTAGCAGCCTCCTTTCGTCACTCAACAGCCATTTATTACACAAGCCAAGCTGTTCACATTAATATAAATATTAATCTTAAAAGGGTATCCATTTCACGTAATCGATAAATAAGTGTTTCCCCCCCTTTGGTCTGCCAGCCAGCCAGACCAACAGATGTTGCATAGACTCGGTGTAAAACCTGATAATCATTAAGACTCACACGAGGGGAGTTATAGAGACCCAGTCGCTTGCCTTTATGTGTAGCTCTATTATTGTACCACGGACATGGAGCTCACTTTCAGCACCCAGTCATCCACTGTGTCTCCCAGCACGCCAAAAAGACTCCATAGAACTGTGCTTTGTTCCGCACACACTTGGCAAATGAATGGACTCACTGTCGTCGCCAGATGTCTCTTGGCTCTCGAGACTTTAGTCGCGCACCAGACCAGCGCGCCGAAAATAGCAGATATCTAATAATTGCGATGCGCTGCAGCCCGCCGACGGCTTGTGAGCTTGTGCATCTGCTCAACTTCTGTGCAAAAGGCCCAAAGTATTAAATTACGGGGATTACTGTTGTATTAAAAGGGAATTCCACCCATTTTCAACATCAACATTTTTTCTGAGAGTGTACAAATGCAACCAAATGAACCCTAACGGGTTCATTTGGTTCCATTTGTATGCTCTCGGAAAAAAGAAGTGTCTAAAGAAACCCATTGACATGGTGAAAGTACATCTTGATGATGTCATCAAGATGTTTCACCATGGGAACACAGAATGGGGGAACTTTTTATCATGCCCACCCAACACCTCTAGGGTACACTAATGACATATTAGAATGTTGAAAATGGGTGGACTAAAGAAAAGACTAAAGAAAGAAGAATAGTTTGGGCACCGTGTAATAGCTCCCGGGTTACTTTATTCACGGATTGGAAGACCCCGTGTGGGTCTTTTGTCAGGTATGGGTCCACTGCAAAGCAAAGGCATAATGTATACAAAGAGGGCAGGTCAAACAAACAGGAACAAGTATGGCTGGAGTAAGCATATTCATGTTATATCTTTGTCAATCTGAGTTGTGTCTATAGATGGTCATATTATGTCAATCTGATATGTATGCCTACTATACCCGAGTTGGCTTTAATGCCCAAAGGATTATTCTATCCATGATGCCACTTTAACTCATGACACATGACTTGGTGGGCGTGTCTGAAAGTATATACTTTTACATCTATGACAACCATCTTCCCGATTGGCTAACAGATAGTCCTGGCGGGACTATCTGTTAGCCAATCACAAAGCTCGTAGGGATTTCTTTGGAAGCCTCCTGCAGCCCCTAGACGCGTCAAAAAGACGAGATGTTTTTTTGACGAGATTAAAGGAAGACTTCATGAAAAACATAAAAACAATAACAATGATGTAATTGTTATTTTGACGATGGAATTACATATAGGAGCTTTAATTAATATAAGTAAGCCAGACTTGTTCCTGTTTCTTTGACCTACCCTCTTTGTATATATCATGTGCCTGTTTTGCAGTGCACTCAAACTTGACGAAAACCCACATAGGGTCAAAACGTTGTCTTCTAACCCCTGAATTAAGAACCCGGGAGCTAATATACATTGTTTTTCTAGAGATGTGCGTACTCCACTTTTGTTTCCGTTACTGTTGTATTTCCATCCGCGCTATGATTGAGATACAATGAACCGTTTATTTGGCTTTCATGACGTGCCTCACGCTCTTCATTGACAGTGGGAAAGAGTTATTACAACAGCATGCACCGCCAAAAGAGACACGAGATCTGTACGTTCCTGGTTTTAATTTACCTCAGAAGGGAGTAGAGATTGAACTGAATGGACCCTTACAGGTCTCCCATTGCTGCTTTCTTTGAGGATAAATTAACTCCATTAAGGAATAGATTTTATCGTGTACTAGTAATGCTGTGCATTGAGGATGGGTTTGCTGGATGTGTCTTTTATTGGAATGTTTTTACAACGGTTTGCTGTCACAGTCAACATGACTACGGCTTTGGAGTGGTTCTTGAACATGCATCAGATCACTGAGCTCATTTATTTGATCTATATTTAAACTGTGCTGTGTGTGACACATTTTCTTAAATGATATCACACATCTGCTCTTGTCCAAACATGGGCCCGTTCCAGAATACACAATCTCATGAGTCTCTGTTCCCTATAAGGAATCTCCTCTTCGCTATCAAAAAGTTATGAATCCACAGACCATGATTTAAAGATGATTTATTGATCGGGGCCTTATGGATGGACTGGACTCCCCTTTTCTTGCGTGTTGTTGTTGTTGTTGTTGTTGAGAATGCATTGATTGTGTTTCAAGCTGTGCATTGATTTTTTTTTCTTTCTTCTTTTTTTTAACAACCTCTTCTTCCTCCTCCTCCTGCTTGACCCACCAAGGACACAGAGGCCATCAGGAGAGCTCTAGGGCTGATCGATTCCAAGATGGCCCACGCCAAGAACTGGCTGAGGGACCCCAATGCTCAACCAGGTAACTGTTCTTTTGCAATAAATAATTAGAAGAATGGAAGGATATATGATACGGTGTGTGTGTATATACTGGATAGAGAGAGACGCACATAATGAACTGACTGAGTGTCCTGCTTTACGCTGAATTCACACCAGCAATCAGGGGCGATTTTGCCATTAGGCAGACTAGGCAGTTGCCTGGGGCGCCATGAGGGGAGGACAGGGGGGCACGGGGGCAACCGACGTGCTTTAAAAGGATCCCAGGCTAATAACCCTCTTGTGGATAAATACATTATTACACATATACCGGTAATATGTTCTTTATTTTAAAAATAGCTCATATTTTTTAACCAAATGGACCTGTAAGGGTCCATTTGGTAAGGGGAGGGGTCCTTGCCTGGGGCTCCAAATTGCTTAGAAACGCCACTGCCAGCAATAGTAATTGGCTTCCACACTCTGACAAAGGAGAGGTTCAGTGTATTGTCTATGTGGACTGGCGACCCATCCCCGCTTTCCCCGTCCCTTCTGCAGGAGGCAAAGTCAGTAAATACCAGAGATTCTGGTCCACTACCACACAGTGGCCTCGTTAAGTTGAATTTCTACTCAAACGTTTTCCGCCGGGTGGCGAGACAGAGCTCACTGAACATCAACAGACTGCTAGTACTATGTGGTAGTAGCCGATGTTTTGAAGACAAAGCAACTTTCGATTGAATCAGGGTGGAAAAGCGACTGCCTGTTAAAACTCTGACGCTTGCATTCAAAAGCAACCAAAGGGATTGTCGCCACCATATCTCACTAGTCTCATAGCTCCTAGCCTGGTCTAGCCCTCAATGATTTTGGCCTTGGGGGGCGGGGTGTCGTGGGATCCACACGGCGGAAGTGCTGCGCTCTGATTTGATCTCACTAACGTGTCGTCATCTCCGGCCCCTCCCACGCCCGTCCACTGCTGTTCTACGTCACATCATTTAGAGCGACGCCCACCCCGGAAGGTTGACACTCCCCTCAAGGCCACTTTCCAACGCGCGTTAGTCCAGGCTTTCCGTTTTCGCGCAAGGCGGACGAAAATGAAAGCCTGGGTGTCGAGGCTACATAGCTCCCTACAAGCCCTCCAGGGCACTACAATCAGCCGGCACAGGGAAGCTGGCAGTACCCTCCTACGAAGAATGCCTGGCCAACGCTCCACTAGCCCCAAGCTCTTCTCCTTCTCCTGGCTCCAAACACTATGGGATGCACTTCCTACTGCCATCAGAACCCGCAGACTCCACTCCCTATCTTCTGCCGCAGTCTTAAAATAAATACACCTCTTCAGACTTCATCTCAACCCATATAGCACTTGCGGTACATATCAGCCCATAGCTATGTTTTTAGATGGCATATTTGACTTGGATACCTTATAGAATGTCAAAGGTATTGTCATCTTTTTAGTCCTTACATTGTAAACCAGGGGTTTTCAACAGGTGGTCCGGAGACCACCAGTGGTCCCTGAGAGCGTTCCAGGTGGTCCCCAGCTAAGTTGTTTAAGCAGATGTAACTATTGAGAACGTAAAAATGAAACCAAATGGACCCTGGCGGGTCCATTTGGTTTCATTTTTACACTCTCAAGAGTTAAAATATTCATCATGTGAATCAGTCCTAATCTACACAACTGGAAGATTAATGGTCATGGACAGAAGCAAAGGAAATCTTTATTTTTGGGGGTCTGTGGGCTAAAATGTCCTACTTGTCCTCCGTGGCTCAAATGCTGAATAAATAGTGGGCCCTGGGATCACAAAGGTTGAAAATCCCTATTGTAAACTATTGCAAATTCTGCTTAAATTGCTGCGTCCTGTGTTGTTGTGAGAGGTGGAAGTTCCCGTGAGACGACAAACTTTATTTCATGTCTGAAATGGACCTGGATGGCTTTCATGATGCCATATGATAGCTCTGGTCACATTCAGCTTAAAATAATAGGCCACACCCACTTAATCAACTAATTTATCTGGACACAGGTTTGTTCAAGGAATGTCCAAAAAGAGTGTTGTGAAATTTTAACGTGCTATTGACTGTTCTGTCTGTGTTCCTTTCGAAATTTCAAAATCCGCCTATAGAAGAAAAAAATAACAAAAAACCCCAAACACATAAAAAGCTACTCCTATGGAAAGTCTATCATATACCCTATACATAATTGAACATGGGTAAGGTTTTGCCGCCTCTTCGGTAGCGAAATCTCATCCTGCCCAAGGACTACAGGTAAAGCAATATAGAGCTGCGCAATCCCACTCCCTTGTGATGTCGCCCCTGTTCCAGAAACAGATTCCCCATTCATTTTTCTCATATACTTTTTCGAAAATGATTCATATGAAGGCGATTACTCCGCAGACAAAGCCAACTCGGCGTGGTGACAAATCATGATGACACACACAATCTTTTGGGAGAATCAAATAATTTCTAAGATGAAAAACAAGACAAAAACTGTTGTATCCTGCCATTTTCTACTTCTTGCTAAGACTGCATGATAATATTGTGTTTGTTGTCATGATTTGTCACGACCCGAGTTGGCTTTGTGCGCGGCACAATCGTGTTTTTGTTAACCTTTTTTGAAAAGCCTGAGAAAAATGAATGAGGATTACATTTCTGGAACACAGGTGACGTCTTGAAAGGGGCGGGACTGTGCAGCTCTATACTGTTTCCAGAGAGCAATATACTGTTTGGAAAAAATAAAAGCTTTCAAAGAACAGCACGGGGAGCCTGTTCTTCTCTACAGTATTTCTCCTCTCTACTTTGTGTGCTTTTGTGCAGAGCACACAGCTGCTGCTGGGAGCAGCAGCAGCAGCGGAACTGTTTGCTGGACTGCACCGGCTCATTCATGAGCATGACATTCCTACCTTGGGAAGTCGGGGGACACGCCTATTTCGCAAATGTCTACACTATGCAGATTTGCTAACCGCTGCCCGCCCCGGTGTGAATTTGGCATTAGCTAGCAGTGCCATGGCCGGGTCACTTCTACATGCTTCACTTTTCATTGGCACGGTCTATAACTTTAGGCATCATGTGACGTCCAAAGTGCTTTACATTGACTTCTGCTATATGACATCTTTTTATTTGCACAAGAAGAGACTTGGCAAAAATTGTTCATTGGTGTCTCCGAGCCCAAATAATAATTTCATTTCATTATATCTTTCTTTTATATCTCATAAACCAGTGGTTTTCAACCAGTGGCCAGATGATTCCAGCTGGTCCCCAGCTCAATGATGGACAGTTAGTAACCAAACGGACCCTTATAGATCTCTAACTCTTGAGGGCGTAAAATGAAACCAAATGGACCCTTACGGGTCCATTTGGTTTCATTTTACGCTCTCAAGAGTTAAATCATATTTAAACATCTGATTTACTTGATTTTCAAAAATCTACACAATTAGAAAATGTAGAATTGTCATTTTGACCAACGTTTTGCCAGTTCATCTCCTAAATTGTGGACCTCTGTGGCTAAAAATGCAGAATAAACAGTGGGGCCATGGTATGAAACAGTTGAAAACCACTGATGTAATGTTAACGTTGAGTTGAAGCACATGCTTATTGTTGCTGCTCTCTAGGTGACGCCGGGGAGCAGGCCATCCGTCAGATCCTGGATGAGGCTGGGAAGGTGGGGGAGCTGTGTGCAGGGAAGGAGCGCAGAGACATCCTGGGCACAACCAAGGCCTTGGGCCAGATGACCGATCAAGTGTCTGAGATGCGGTCCAGGTATAAGACCGTCCTGACTAGAGCACGATTTTGCCTAAAAACCTAAATTTCGATTTTTGATTTTTGGGGGATGAAACTATAAAAAATGACAATTATTTATTTGATTCTTCTACCTCCAACAAAGAAAAAGGTGGTTCTTATTGAACAAAAATGAGGATAAAGTTCAAACCTCACTTGTCGAAGGTAGAAATCTTTTCTTTCCCCCTAGTATTTCTCTTATTGGAGTCTTGGACTACCTTTTCTTAAAGTAAACAGAACACATTGCATTTTTCTTTTCTCATTTAATAGAACACTGACACAGTTCTACCGTAAAAATGTGCTAGAAAAGTGGAAAACAAGATTTTTGATTTTCTTTTTTTTTTGTCATTGTCCAAATTCTGAAACCTCGATTTCGATTCGATTTCAAAATGATAATAATAATAATTACACTCACTCAAGAGTTAAAATATTCATCATGTGAATTAGAATGTAGAAGTGTCATTTTGTTCTGTTATGTTTGACTGGTTTGTTTCCCAAATCCAGCCTGGAATTGTGGACAAAAGCAAAAGAAATCTATAATTTCGGGGTCTGTGGGGTTAAAATGTCATCAAATGGTGGTCCGTGGCTCAAATGCTGGATAAATAATGTGCATCAAAAAGGTTGAAAACCACTGATTTAAACCCATGAAGGAACATGTTCCTACTGTATATAGCCATAGTTTTATTTTCATTGGGTAATCTGATTGCCACCTTGCACAGTAGCATTGGTTTCCACGGAGGCTAAGTGGGAAGTGTAAGTAGCCAAGTATGTTAGTGAGGATCATAGTACCCGAGTGTGTAAGTGATATCCAGCCGAAAGGGTCCCCCGGCTGCCACCAGGGACCCCTCGGCAACATTAAAAGCATCTGTTTTGTATTAATCCATAATCTAATTTAGACCCCGGGCTCGAATTTCTATAAAAACCCTGATATTCCCCTGAGCTTTGTCTTGTAACATAACCAGATATTGAAAGCGTGAAAGAGTGTTAATTGCATTCCAAAACTTATTTAAAGTATATGACATGTCAGTCGTTAGTCTAGTCATGACCTTAGCTTTATTTTCCAGTTTGCATACAGAAGTAATGGAAACATTTCTGATCTTACCTGAATAATTGAGTCATTTCTAAACATTTTGCAGTTAATTATAAGCCACAGGGGATATTTTGTCAAGTTAAACCACAACCTGGTGATTATATTTAGTGTTTTGATTCTGTCTCAATCCAGTTTCAGCCCTGAAAGTCTACTTGCATCAATGGAATGCAGTGGATAACAAACCATAGCATAGTAAATGCTTGGGCTAGCATCGTTGCAGCTTAATCAGAATACACTTTATGTGTGTGGGTGGGAGTGATTGTGAAAGATCAAGGCAGGAAAGGATAACGCTTGAGCTTCAAGTAAAGGCTTTCAGATCGTTTTTAGACACTTGTTTCACAAACAGCACAGCACATTTGCACACACTAGTGTGTGTATATACACTATGTGCTGTAGCCTGTACGTTATACTGTACATGCACAACGCAAAAGGACATTATTCAAGATGCAGCATTATTTTTTTGTATTAAACATGTGTTGTGCCGTCCCAGGGGTCAGGGTGCGTCTCCGGCCGCCATGCAGAAAGCCCAGCAGGTGTCCCAGGGTCTGGATGTGCTCACAGGCAAGGTGGAGAACGCTGCGCGTAAACTGGAGGCCATGACTAACTCCAAGCAGGCCATCGCCAAGAGGATCGATGCTGCCCAGGTGAGTTGCATCCCTACCGCTTTAATATGTCGCAAATATGTCAAATTGCTTCACTTTCCGATTTGTTGACTTGTGTTTTTTGACTGAGTGGCCCTTTTCTTGCCATGCCCCCCTTGCAGAACTGGCTAGCAGACCCCAACGGTAGTCCAGAAGGCGAGGAGAACATCAAGGCTCTCCTCATTGAGGCTAAGAAGATCGCAGACATGTGTGAAGATCCCAAGGAGCGAGACGACATCCTGCGCTCCATCGGAGAGATCGCCGGACTCACCGCCAAGCTCTCTGAACTCAGGAGACAGTAAGTGGTCTGCCCAAAATCCAATATGCACTAGAATGCGCTAGAGCAGTGGAAAATGGTCAACCATTTTCATGCCAGGGCCCATTATTTGTTCTGCATTTTAGCCACGGACCACCATTTGATGAGTTTAGTCTCTCGGACTAATTTAGGAGAAATAACTGGCAAAACGTTGGTCAAAATAGCAATTCTTCTACATTTTCTAAATGTGTAGATCCTTGAAAATTAGGTAATGCTGATGTTTGCGTAAATATAAATTAACTCTTGAGAGCGTAAAATAAAACGGGTCTATTTGGTTTCATTTTACACTCTCAAGAGTTACAGATCTACAATATAAGGCTACCAATGGTCCTTTCTAGGAAGGAAGGAGGACTCTATCATAGGAGGAAAAATAGTGAAAAACAAGGGTTTTATCTCTGGCGCCTGTCAACCAATTTCGCCCCAACTCACCAGCAAAAAAAGCACTTCTGCCAGGAGTTTTTTTTTCCACTCATTTGACACTAGGGAGGGTCTGGAAAAAAGCTAAATATAGTGTCAAATGTGCCAAGTTGGCAACACTGGACCTGACCAAGGAGGCGGCATACAGTAGAATACTAGAAACAAGTAAAAAATCTGCACACTTTTTGTAGGCATGTAATAAAAAGTATCAATTCCAATGAGCCTGACCTACAGGTCCAGGCGCATACCAAATATAGCCGCATGCCTGACAGTGTGTTGCGGGTTCGAGTCCCGGTCACAACAGCCTTTGCTAGGTGTCATTACTAGTTCCTCTCTCTCCCTGTTTACTGTCTATGTCCAATCCAGTCCCTGTGCTATCAATAAAGACAAAATTGCCCCCAAAATAATGTAGCTTCTAAATCTTTTTTTGTAGTAGATTTTCCTCGAGGATGCTTTCAGCATAGCTAAACAAGCATGTTTTCCCAAGTTCGGTTCTCACAATGGGAACATGATGTATGAGTTTACTGCAATTTTATGACCTCAGATTGTAATGAACACGTTGGTGAGAGAGGCGTCACCTCGGAAACCACAGGCGTTTTGTTTTCAAAAGGAGAAGAGTAATGTGCTTCTTCGGTAGCTGATCCCAGCATTACTGAACTGTATTTACAAACAAAATACCAATGTGCTTATGTTCTTATGGTGAGCGATGACTCGGGCGATACACAGCGGTCTGCGAGTGATCATAAAATCATCATGTTTAGAGGGGGCGAAAAATAGAAAGGGACAAATATAGACTCTTCAAGGCCGAATGTCTAACTATTGTAACGACTACCTGCAAAAGACCCGGCTGTAACTTGCTCCTCTAATCCAGTGGTTGCCAACCTTTTTGATACCAGGGCCCACTATATATTCAGAATTTGGCTCACTATTTGAGGACATTTTAGCCCCACAGTCCCAAAGCTAAAGATTTATTTTGCTTTTTTCCACAATCACAGGTTAGATTTGGGGAAACAAAACAGTACAAACATACAGATCAAAAATGACCATTAATCTTCTACATTCTCTAGTTGTGTAGACTTGAGGGCTAATTCACATGATGAATATTTTAACTCTTGAGAGTGTAAACATGAAACCAAATGGACCCTTTCGGGTCCATTTGGTTTCATGTTTTACGCTCTCAAAGAGTTACATCCGGTTTACCAACATTCCATCATTTAGCCTGGGGACCACTTGGAAACCTCTCAGGGACCACTAGTTGAAAACCAGTGGTTTAATGTGACTAATGTTATATATATTTTTTGGTAACCCTCTCTCAGGGGTAAAGGGGACACCCCGGAGGCCAGAGCTCTGGCCAAGCAGATCGCCACGGCGCTGCAGAACCTGCAGTCCAAGACCAACAAGGCAGTGGCCAACAGTCGACCTGCCAAGGCAGCCGTTCACCTGGAGGGGAAGATAGAACAGGCCCAGCGCTGGATAGACAACCCCAACGTGGACGACAGCGGAGTGGGTATGTAGCAAATGTATACGACTGGTCGTACAGAAGCATCCTTATGTCCAAGTTCTCGTGCAAACGCACACACGCACGCGCGCGCACACACACAAACACGCACGAACACACACACAAACTCACCTTTCTCTCATTCCTCTTGTACTGTGGCTGAATTTCAGTCTACAGCTTTTGTTCAGTGGTTTTCCAGCCTTTTCCATATAATATCAAGGAACATTACAAAAACATCTTTACTTGACCTTTACATGTAAATGAATATTTCTATATTGCAGTATTGATACTTTTTTTGTATTTGGGTTTTCATGCAATTCCAATTCCAAATGTGGACCAAAAGAGTTCAAAGAATACCCCCTATTGACTTAACATTGTACGGTAAAAATGCTCTTTTAGTATCTAAACAAACTCAAAGAATGTTATTTCAGACAATATAGAGCATTGGTTTGCAACCAGTGGTCTAGGGACCACCAGTGGTCCCTGAGATGATTTCAGGTGGTCCCCAGCTAAATGATGGACAGTTGGTAACCAAATTGACCCCTATAGGTCTGTAACTCTTGAGATGGTAAAATGATATCAAATGGACCCTTCCATTTGGTATCATTTTATGCTCTCTTTTATGTTAAACATCTGAATTTCTTAATTTTCAAGAATCTACATTAGAAAATGTAGAAGAACCGTTATTCTGACCAACGTTGAAAATCCTTAGTTTTGGGTCCGAGAGACAACACTACTGTAAACATCAAATGGTGTTCCATGGCTAAAATGCAGAATACATAGTGGGCCCTGGTATGAAAAAGGTTGAAAGCCACTGATATAGAGCATTACCAAAACTCATGTGTGTGTGTGTGTTTTTTTTTTTTTTTTTTTTTTTTTCCCCATAAGGATGGACGTTTTCTATTTGAAGATCTGTATCCTTCCTAACAAAATGTACAAATCAACAGGAAGTTGACATTTGTATGAAAATATTGGTGTTAATAACCTTTAAGTAAAACATTTGAGAAACCAACATTTTCTCCCATAATTCTCCATGAGTAAACTAACACTGTTCTCTCTCTCCAGGCCAGGCAGCCATCCGTGGGCTGGTGGCAGAGGGCCATCGTCTGGCCAACTCCCTGCCTGCTCCCTACAGACAGGAGCTCCTGGGGAAGTGTGAGGCGGTGGAGCAGCTGATGGCTCAGCTGGCAGACCTGGCTGCCCGCGGAGAGGGAGACTCCCCGCAGGCCCGCGCTGTGGCCCACCAGCTGCAGGAGGCGCTCAAAGTAAGCAGTAGAACTTCAACAACCGCATTGTCCCACACGTTGACACACGTCGTCCCAAGCGCTTCAATGCATGTATATCACAGCAAAGGGACAAGACATTTTTTTTTTTTTGCGTTTCTTGTGACCGTTTGGACCCAAGGAGTTGCCAAGGTGTCCCTTTGATGTGAAAAGATACAAAAGTTGAGACTTTGCACAGGCTGCAAAGTGCAAAGACGTGCATATTTAGGTGCCATTTGGAACTACTGTTATTTGTATTAAAAAAAAGAAAAGAAAATGTATATATATATCAAACAAAATCATTCAAACCCTTTTCAACAGAAACCATTGCTGCACTATGAATCATGTGACACTTGTAGTCATTATTTTCAAAATGTTGCTTCTGTGCAAAACCTGAAGGCACTGGCTGTGCAATTAGATAATAAAGTCACTGTATGAGTACATAGAACAAGAACTCCCTCTGCTGGTTGGTTTGTTTTACTGCGCTGAAACAAACAAGTGTTTTGACAGACATCCTTATCCACTTGGCTATGACTCACAATAATGTTATACTAATGTTATTGCTTAACCATGTTCCAAAACATTCCGTGGTTTCTTAAGACTGGTTTGTTCCACAGATCATCAGCTATGAATAGATATGTTTGTCCATATTTTAACCTTTTTTTAATGTTTCTGTTTCATAAATGAATGCCCTATGTTTGCGTACTATAATGTCACAAAAGTAGGCAATGTTCAAGCTCAAAACATGCAGATCTGCTACGTTAGAATTGGAATTCAGCAAAGTTACATTTTTGGACATTTGGGGCCCTAAAGCACGTACATACTATGTTATGTTATTACTAAGGCTGTTGATGAATAACAAGTTAATCGCATTAGGTTTTGTCGATTAAACTGATTAAAACATTTAATTCAATTGCATACTGACACATTGAGCATTTCCTCATTGTAAAAAAATCAGTAGAGCACAGTTTTTAAATAGATATACAGCTGTTTGTTTCCCTGTAACCAGAGCCATGGAGTATAGCTTGAGGGATCTACAAGCAGGCTTGTAGATCACCCATTTTGATAGATATTTAAAAATATAAACAGATCTTTGTTTGCCCAGATTAAGGAAAGCATATTTTGGACACTACGATTCATGATTCATGATTTACATTATTTCGAAGCTGTGATTAATCTGATTAAAATTTGTTATCACCCATCAGCCATAGTTATTACAATTGCCAACTTTTTAAGGAGCTTATCAGTTATCAGGGGTTCCATGTGTGCTTTGTGTAACTCAAATAATGATAGCCCCCCCACATAGAAAGCATGTCTAATGTTGAAGTATTTAAAACATGTGTGCTGAACGCGTTTTGGTGTTGTAGCTGTCGAAAAATAGCAGAACTACAAGCTCATATCGCGCCACCGAGTGGCGCGATACGAGCTTGTAGTTCTGCTATTTTTGAAAAATTGTGAAAAGCATCAGAAACTAGAATCTGACCAGGACACTAATGGTTAAAACATATGTTCTCCTCTCCAGGACCTCAAGGGTAAGATGCAGGAGGCCATGACTCAGGAGGTGTCAGACATCTTCAGTGACACCACCACCCCCATCAAGCTGCTGGCTGTGGCCGCCACCGCCCCCCTGGACGCCCCCAACAGGGATGAGGTCAGTACTGACGCCGTCAACAATCATCCTGGAGGTCCCTTCACCAGGATGAAAAAAACAAAGATGATGTCATGTTATAGTCAGTTTTACCAGAGCTGGTGTCATAGTGTATGTAAATGCACAATCAATGTATAGTGCTTGGGTAAAGGTACCGTTTGCCCTTTATTTTACCATTTTGGTTATCTCCTTTCTGTTTATTATGGCCAATATTAACCCATAGAAACGACGGTCCTTAAAAATCGTGACAATTTTCTGAAAAGCCCAATAATTCTGTCACTTTTGAATTGAATCTAGTTTTCATCGGATAACGAACCACACTGGGAGGAGGTGGGAACCAGGATGGTCTATGCATACCAATGACTTATAGCGGTGGTTTTTAACCAGTGTTCTGGGGACCACCAATAGTCCTTGAAAGGGATCCAGGTGGTCCCCAGCTAAATGATGGAAAGTTGGTTAAGCAGATGTAACTCTTTAAGGGTGTAAAAATGAAACCAAATCGACCCTTGCGGGTTCATCCGACTGTTTCAACATTTCTGGGGGAAAGGGGGGGGGGGTGTAAAAATAGACTGGCTAACCAAAAATCTTGAAAAATGTGAAATTCATGGTGGAGCTCCTGTAAAGGACTTTAAAATTACACCAAATGCCATATTGTTTTAACCCAGGGGTTTTCAACAGGTGGTCCGGGACCATCAGTGGTCCCTGAGAGGGTTCCAGGTGGTCCCCAGCTAAGTTGGTGAACCAGATGTAACTCTTGAGAACGTAAAAAATGAAACCAAATGGACCCGCAACTTGCGGGTCCATTTGGTTTAATTTTTACACGCTCAAGAGTTAAAATATTCATCTTGTGAATTAGTCCAAGTCTACATAACTAGAAGATTGAGTGTCATTTTGGTCTGTATGTTTGCCTGTTAAAAGCAAAATAATTCTTTAGTTTTGGGTCCGTGAGGCTAAAATGTCCTCAAATGGTGGTCTGCAGCTCAAATGCTGAATAAAAGGTGGGCCCTGGCATCAGAAAGGTTGAAATCCCTTATTGTTTTAACCCATCCCTTTGTGTTGTTTTTCATGCAGGTCTTTGACGAGCGTGCCGCCAACTTCGAGAACCACGCCAACAAGCTGGGTGCCACGGCGGAGAAGGCTGCCGCCGTAGGAACGGCCAATAAGAGCACGGTGGAGGGAATCCAGGCTGCTGTCAAGTCAACACGAGACCTAACACCACAGGTATGTGTCCATGGCTCTGTTTTCTCGTCCGTCTGTCTCTGCCTTTTGTCAAGTGTTTTCTGGCCTAGTTTGGCTAATCTTCTGCCAGTTGGCTGAGGTGTATTGGCAGATAATGGCCAGTGGTGGAAAGTAGTATTTATAGTTAATAGTTAATTAGTCTCATTATTGCATTTATGTACTGTACTGTACTTGTGCTTGTACCAAATTACCAATGCGTTTTATTTCTTCTCCACTTCTCCACATCTCAGAATATTAAAGTCATTCAACAATGCACTATTCTGTATTGCTACTTTTACTTGTGCTAATGGGTGTATATTTACTCCATCCTTTCAGGTGGTATCTGCTGCTCGTATTCTTCTGAGAAACCCAGGCAACCAGGCTGCCTACGAGCACTTTGAGACCATGAAGAACCAGTGGATTGACAATGTTGAGAAAATGACAGGTATGACATAACGTTTGCGTTGTTCGAGCATGAGCATATATTTTTTTTCCTCTGTCACGTGATCGTGGAGCCCAGGAGGTGCAGGGCCGAGTTTTCCAGTCCCTGTGTGTCAATAAGCTGTAGTTCAAACGTGACCCGGCTAACCTGGTCGCAACTAGTAAGCAAGTGGTCGCGACATGGTTTAAATGGAACACAGGTCAACCTTGTCTGACTAGAGCGACTAGTAAAGCAACGTGGCTGCGACCTCGTCTATAGCTGATGTTGGATCTCGCTCTTCCTGACTGTTTTAATGGTACCAAATAAGGGTCTTTCTCTCTCTTTGTCTTTCAGGTCTGGTGGACGAGGCCATCGACACCAAGTCCCTGCTGGACGCCTCGGAGGAGGCCATCAAGAAGGACCTGGACAAGTGCCGCGTGGCCATGAACAACCACCAGCCCCAGATGCTGGTGGCTGGCGCCACCAGCATCGCCCGCCGCGCCAACCGCATCCTGCTGGTGGCCAAGAGGGAGATGGAGAACTCGGAGGACCCCAAGTTCAGGGAGATGGTGAAGGCGGCGTCGGACGAGCTCAGCCAGACCATCTCGCCCATGGTGATGAACGCCAAGGCTGTGGCAGGGAACATCCAAGACCCCAGTACGGATTGATCTTAACTTATTGGATTTCCTAATTACAGTTGTGCATTTATTTAGTTATTGAGAGATTGTTGTCAATACAAAAGGAAGAGGATAAAACCAGAAAAAACACTACGACTTGTTTAGATCAGGGTCACTGATTTTCAATTCATCAAAACATTTAAATACCTGCACATGAACTATTTTGTTGTCATGTACAATATGTTTCATATATGAGCTATAGCTAATTTATAGATCCCTCATGCGGCTATTTACACACGTGTTTGTACATAGCCGTTTGTTATGTATATCTATCATCACGCCGAGATTTTGTTCACCTTGTATCGCACCTTTTGGACAACGTCACCCTCCTGCTCTCCTGTGGTTTGTCCAACCCCACTCTGTTTAGTCCCATTATCAATATTTTCAAAGTATTTTCAATAATACTCAAACATAAAAGTAACAAAACATCAGATACACCATGACGAGTGAAATCAATTCACGACTGCAGCATATCTCGCGGCATACATCACATCGACAGTTCTAAATCTGTCATCTGTCGTGACCGTTTTGGCCAATGCTCGATTGGCCAAAACGGTTGTGACAGATTTTTTTGTCATTTTTCAACTTCTGTCATTTTGCGACCGTGGCATGTGTCTCGCACGGTCGCGACCATTTCATATCTGTTTTGCATAACTGTTGTGACCGACATAACAGTCTGGGGTTATGAAACTGTCGAGATGGCTCACTTGTCGAGACGCATATATAGCAGTAGCGACTGCTTGATCCTACGCTGCGGTCGGGAATTGATTTTGGTGTCTCTGAGATACAAGGTTAGAAAATATGTGCAGTATAGGGTTGGGGGTGCCTGTAACGGTAAGTGCTCTTTGAGTGCGCCTTTGAAGGAGACTAGGTTATTTACATTTCTTATTGGCTGTTGGTATGGTGCTCCACTTTTTAAGATTTAGTGGCATAGGGAGCCACTTGTTTTGATCCAAAATCTGGATGCAGCGTGGGTAGTTGAACTCCCTCTTGTGTTGTAAGGAAGTCATTTTGACTGTGGGATGATGCATAAAGGCTGACTCAGCCTTCAGGAGAGGAGTAATGGAAACTCCATACTCCAATCCAACCAACCTGGTCTGTCTCTGTCTCTGTCTCTGCCCAGATCTCCAGAAAGGCTTCCTGGACTCTGGCTACAGGATCCTGGGCTCCGTGGCCAGGGTGAGGGAGGCCTTCCAGCCTCAGGAGCCAGACTTCCCACCTCCTCCTCCTGAGATCGAACACCTCAGTGTAAGTCCCAACATCTAGGTGACTTCTTTCATTGAAACATATAAGTCCCATAATAATACACTCCCTGAATTTCAGCCCGCAAAGCCTATTATAAATACTGTATATGTAAATATGTTTTCTATCAGAAGATGATATGGGGGGGCACTCATCTACAAGCTCGTCGTGCCACCGAGTGGCGCGATATGAGCTTGTAGATCTGATATTAAAAAAAAAATGTGAAAATGATGCGCAAATCTAAGAATATATTCTATTTGACACCTGATTGTAGTTTCTGACACTAGATTCTAGTTTCTGTTTCTGATGCTAGTTTCTGAGAGATTCTAGTTTTTCTGAAAAATCTATGTTCCTGTGTCAGTGATGCTCAACATATTTCATGCCAAGGACCACCAGAATTATCTATATTTGGCTGCGGACCCCCCCCATCTGAAAACGTGTTGTCCTAGGGATCCCCCAGATGCAACGATTTTAGTTCAAAATATTTGCTTCCGAAAGAATATATATTCAAAGATTTGCATCACATTTTCACAAAAACAGCGCACCACTCAGTGGCGCGCTGTGAGCTTGTAGCTATGATATTTTTCAATAGCTTAAGTGTAACATAATGCTTTGAACACCAAAACACGTTCAGTACATAAAGGGTTAAAGGTGAATTGTGGAAAAGGCTTACATTGTGATACTGCCAGTGACCAACGGGGAAGTTACCCTCTATTACTTTAACCTCTGAGTGCAGTTTATCTATGAATTTGAAAAGTTTTGCTGCAGTTCTGTGTCAGTGTGCGTACAAATGTTTTACAATACGATACAACTTTATTGTCATCTTACACTGAAATTTGTCTTGCATCCATCCATGGCAACACTGTTCACGTACAAGACAACACACACGTGTGCAACATGCAGTACATTACAGACAGGACAGCAAAACAAAGAGCAAAGAAATGCCAAACATGACCTTAGATTTAGCAATTCTGGTTTAGAAGCAGGACAGACTGATGTACAAAAGAGTTCTTTAGTCTTTTTCTTAAATTTAGGAACACTGAACCGCCTCATGGATGTTTTTTATGGACGTAATGATTCAGCAGCAGACTAGATGGCTTGGTTCCCAGCTTCAAATCATTTTGGAAATCCCTATGTGGAAAAAAACGTTTGCCACTTGTGTGTGTGCGCCTGTGTGTAATCATAACAGCCTGTCATGCATTGTATAATATTGCATAATTACAGAGTTGCTCACATGGCAAAAATGAATATTGTAATGGCTGTTGAAAATAACAAGTTAATTAGTTAAGTTATAATTATTTTTTTACGCAATTAACTAATGTGCACACTGATTCAACCCACTGAGCATTTTCTCATTGAAGACCAAAAAATGGGTAGAGTGCGGTTTTATCAGGACATAGCTGTGTGTCTCCCTGTAACCAGAGCCATAGAGTATAGCTCGAGAGATCTACAAGCATTGAGGGCTTGTAGATCTCTTTGATAAATATTTGAGAAATAAACAGATCTTTTTACCCAGTTTATTTTTCAAATGTCCAAATCCCGTAAAGGAAACGATGGCATATTTTGGACATACCGTAGTTCAAATGGTGATTGATCATGATTAAATTAATTTTGGAGCTGCGATTAATTTGATTAACATTTTTAATCATTCCACATCCCTAACCTATATATATATATTTTCCTACCGGTCCTCAGCTTAACGACGAGCCTGCCCCGCCCAAGCCCCCTCTCCCAGAGGGTGAGGTCCCTCCACCCAGACCTCCACCCCCAGAGGAGAAGGATGAGGACTTCCCTGAGCAGAAGGCTGGAGAGGTGCTGGATGAACCCATGATGGCGGCAGCCAGGCAGCTGCACGACGAGGCGCGCAAGTGGTCCAGCAAAGTGAGTCACAAACCACTCTGTCCAAGGATGGACTTTAAACTATTTCTGGGAGGAACGCGTTCTAAGCATTACTTTAGCTATTTAAAAAAACAGCAGATCTACAAGCGTGCCACTCGGTGGTGTGCTGTGAGGTCTGCTGTTTTTGAAAAAAAAAAAAATGGTGAAAATGTGGCTCTTACTGGTCAAAGTGACAGACGTGTTCCCCATGAATAGAAGACATTTGTAGAAGCAGTTCTCAGGGCAAAATGTCAAACGGTTTTCAGTTCAAATCACACCCATGTGAAGTGAGCGACGCTCTTAACATTAACATCATCATACATCTTCTCACGAATAACTTAATTTATGTGATCGATTGGCCAATTTGTAAATTCCCCCCCTCACTGTCGATGGAATTTAAGGTGTTGCGTTGCCACAACTTTACGCCATATTGAGGCATATATGACCACATTTCTCCTCTTCTCATTGACAATAGCAAATGTATGCTTTATATAGGGAGGGTCTATGGCGCCTCAATAAGTGGTTGAAACTTGTTTGTGTGTATAGTTGCCATTGTGACATTTTTTCCAAGAAAACAAAGCAAGGAAAACGGGAAGGTGGGGTTAAGGGGGCCAAGGCAGGAAAGAGGAAAGTTTGAGTGCTTTTACCACATAATGCATCCTATAGGCTCTGTGCATATCTATTAGTCATCGTTTTCCATAAGGAAGCATACCTTATTTCAGTGGTTTTCAACCAGTGGTCTGGGAGCCACCAGTGGTCCTTGAGAGCATCCCAGGCGGTCCCCAGGTTAAATGATGGACAGTTGGTAACCGAATGGACCCTCATCGATTGGTAACTCTTGGGATTGTAAAAATAAACCAAATGGACCTTCACGTTCCATTTGGTTTCATTTCATTTTATTTCAGATGTTTAATATTTAAACATCTGAAATACTTTATTTTAAAGAATCTACAAAATCAGAAAATGTAAAAGAATTCTTATTTTGAACAACGTTTTGCCAAAATTCCTAAATTGTTCCTTAGTTCTACCACTTTTTCGACATGTTCAAATACTGGATTGTGATTGGCTTAAAAGAGTGGTACATAACGATAATCCTTGGTTTCGGGTCCAAGAGACTAAACTCAACATCAAATGTTGGTCCTCTGTGGCTACAATGCAGAATAAATAGTGGGCCCTGGTATGAAAAAGGTTGAAAACCACTGCCCCATTTCATAATCCACTTCATTTTCCTGTCAAGCCACTCAAACAAAGCCATGGGAAAACTATTCAGAGAATCTGTGTGTAATAAGTGCATTTGCTCTGTTCTTACCAACTCTCAGGGCAACGACATCATCGGTGCAGCCAAGAGAATGGCTCTGCTCATGGCTGAGATGTCGCGCCTGGTGCGCGGCGGCAGCGGGAACAAGCGCGCCCTCATCCAGTGTGCCAAGGACATCGCCAAAGCCTCCGACGAGGTCACGCGCCTGGCCAAAGAGGTGGCCAAACAGTGCACTGACAAGCGCATCCGGACCAACCTGCTACAGGTCAGTAATGATCAGTCTTTTAATTTGGCTATTTTGCAGGCCCGGATGTAAGATGGGGGGGGGGGGGGGGGGGGGCAGATGAAAATGGTATGGGCATCCATTTTCGGTTACAGGACTTATATTAGGCAAGTAAAGCATCAATAATGACATCAGTTGTTGTAGTTGTTGAAGTTGCAACAGACACGCAGCATGCATGAAGCTAAAGGTCTGACTCAGAGAGTTTTCTGTTTTCAATGATGAAATTGTGTTGGTTTGGCGGTGAGACAACTGTAGTTAGTGCAGTGTAGTAGTGTTTCAAATAATTTTAATTGTAAGAACTTTAATTTGAAATATCTTTGAAATTTGGGTTGTTTTGCATGCCATTGTGTTTGCTGGGGCAGTAAGGGCATTTAGGGGGACATTGCCCCTCCCCCCATGCCCATGCTTGGAGCCCTGCTATTTTGGGGGACATGATAACTGCATTGCCTAGCGTGTGAATATGGTTTCAACAGGTTTTTAATGTGTGGTTTACATAACATAAATGTTTTGGGTGTCCCTGTTTTCAGGTGTGTGAGCGCATCCCCACCATCAGTACGCAGCTGAAAATCCTGTCTACGGTCAAGGCCACCATGTTGGGTCGTACCAACATCAGTGAGGAAGAGTCAGAGCAGGTAAGCTCACATACAGTAAGACAGTTATCTCACCCACTGTCCACGATCAGGTTTATATCATCCCTACTGTTATCTCAAACAGAGTGTCCAGGAGGAATCTAAAGAGAGAATGCTTCTTGGCCTCTGTACCTCCCACTCAACACAGCCCCCCAAAAAGTGTTAGCAATCTAAACCTTGCCCTATTTAACATCAGGTCACTGACAAATAAGTCCGCCTCTGTAAATGATATTATCTGTAAAGAGAAGTTAGATATAATGTTTTTAACAGAGACATGGCTCGGCTCGGATGGAGCGGTTCTCTTAGCACCAGCCTGCCCCACAAACTATAGCTTTATTCACTCGGTCCGCGAAGCCAAAAAAGGAGGTGGACTGGCAAATATTTTCTCAGACACTTTAAAATTTAAAGCTCTGTCTCTCGGCACCTTTTCATCCTTTGAATACCAGGCCACAATACTCCAGGGTAAATCAGCGATTCCAATGATTACTATCTACCGCCCCCCCAAGTCCAGCAAAGCGGCATTTCTAACAGAATTCTCAGAACTCTTATCTATCTGCTCCACAAATTACGATAGCACGCTTATCTCAGGGGATGCTAACGTACATGTGGAGGTTGCCTCTGACTCTGTGTCCTCGGGTTTGATAGAACTGCTCCACTCCTTTGGGTTTACTCAACATGTCATCGGGCCCACACATAAACATGGCCACACTCTGGATCTGGTAATTTCTAGAGGTCTGATTATTAATGTGGAAAGGATTATCGAAAGGCCTGAATTATCAGACCACTACTTGCTGTGTTTTAATATGTCGGTGTCCGACCTTGAGAAAAACAACACTGAATACACTGTAAAAAAACGTTTTTTCAGCTCATCAGCAGCCAACGAGTTCCCTCTTCATCTGGGCCCCCACTGTCCATCACTTCCTCAGTGAATGAAATGGTTGAACATTTTAATCTTAAACTAGAGTCAGCTCTTAACTTAGTTGCTCCATTTAAAACTAAAAAGAAACAGAACACTAAAGTAACACCCTGGTTAAATGACCACACGCATTCACTGAAAAAAGAATGCCGTAGAGCCGAGAGAATATGGAGAAAAAGCAAACTCACCATCCACCTAGAAATTCTTAAAAAGTCAACTGTAGTCTATAACAAAGCATTGCGTCTGGCAAGACAGGCTTATTTCTCTGGCATTATTAATGACAACAAGAAAAATGCCAAAGTCCTTTTCTCTACCATTGAACGACTTTTAAACCCCCCTCAGTTCTACAAGCAGTCGTTCCCTGCCTCTAAAACTAAGTGCAATGAGTTTGCTTGCTTCTTTGATAACAAAATTTGCAATATTAGAGCTGATATTATGAATGCTGCCACTACCCTAAACCCTCAAACTGCAGCTAATGCAGCCAGGATAGAGCCCTCCAGGGGGAGCTTATCGTCATTCTGCGCAATTGATGAAGACGAGCTCCGCAAAACCATATCACAGATGACATCCTCCTCTTGCTCATTAGATATAATTCCCACCACTTTTCTCAAAGAGGTTTTAGACAGTGTGATCAGTGATATCCTAAAGATTGTAAACAACTCTCTGCAATCAGGTGTCTTCCCTGACTCTCTGAAGACAGCTGTAGTAAGGCCCTTACTCAAGAAACACAATCTGGATCCCTCTGTGCTGGGTAACTATAGACCCATCTCTAATCTGCCCTTCCTGGGCAAGGTTTTAGAAAAATGTGTCTTTCATCAGTTGGATGTGTTTCTACAGATAAATAAGGTGCATAACAAATTCCAATCCGGCTTCAGGCAAGGTCACAGCACAGAAACAGCTCTTGTAAAAGTAATCAATGATCTCAGGGTATCTGCTGACAAGAAAAATATATCTGTACTTTTACTTCTCGATCTTACGGCTGCATTTGACACAATCGATCATTCAATTTTAATTCACCGGCTGGAGCACTGGGTAGGTCTATCGGGGTCAGCCCTGTCTTGGTTCTCCTCCTATCTATCAAACAGAAACTATTATGTAAAGCTAGCTGAGTTTGACTCTGACAAACATGACATCAGTTCTGGTATCCCACAGGGCTCAATACTCGGTCCCCTTTTGTTCTCCCTATACATACTGCCGCTAGGAGAACTTATTACAAATCACAAAGTGAATTACCATTTCTATGCCGATGATACCCAGCTATATCTTTCCGTAGCCCAAATGATCCCTGTGCCTTAGATCCATTGCTGACCTGTCTGTCTAGCATCAAATGCTGGATGAGTGAGAACTTTCTCAAACTAAACGAGGATAAAACAGAAGTTCTCATAATTGGCTCCAGCGACCAGAAAGAATCAATACTAAGCAGACTTGGCAATCTGATTGTAGAAAGTAATAGCACAGTAAAGAACTTGGGGGTCTTCATTGACTCCGAATTGAATTTTAATTCACACATTAACCATGTCACCAAGACTGCCTTTTTTCACCTTAGAAACATTGCACGAATCAGGGCCTATCTGTCAATGGATGATGCTAAAACCCTGATCCACGCCTTTGTATTTTCCCGGCTTGACTACTGCAATGCACTCTTCTCTGGCCTCCCCAAGAAAACAACTGACAGATTACAACTAGTCCAAAACGCGGCAGCCAGAGTTTTAACTAAAACTAAGATGAGAGAACATATTACTCCTGTCCTAGCCTCACTACATTGGCTACCGGTTGTGTTTAGAATTGATTTTAAAATTCTTTTACTTGTCTATAAAGCGCTTAATGGTCTTGCACCTTCCTACTTACATGACTGCCTGCCTAAGTATGTCCCAGGCCGACCCCTCAGGTCTTCCACTGCAGGCCTGCTTGCGGTGCCTAAAATGGCAACTAAAAAACACGGTGAAGCAGCCTTTTGCTTCTATGGACCGACGGCGTGGAACAAACTCCCATTATACATTCGGCAGGCAGCCTCTGTAGACATTTTTAAAGCACAACTCAAGACGTACTTCTATGCACTTGCTTTTAACTGATTCCCTGTGATTCTATATTTTATGATTTTATATTTTATGCCTTATTTCAGGTCCTCACTGTAGTGCTTCTTTGATGTATTTTAATGATCTCTTTAATTTATACCCACTTTTTTTTTTTTTTTTTTTTTTTTTGTCTTCTTCTCTATTGCAATGTAAAGCACTTTGAGCTGCATTTTATGTCATGAAAGGTGCTATACAAATAAAGATTATTATTATTAAGCTCATATACAGTAAGACACTGTATAGTACAGTTATTTTGGTCATTATTATTATTTTTCTTTGTAGCTAACGGTTTTCACCTAATAACTTCCACAGGAGCACGCCGTGTCTTTATACGTATTATGTCTCAGTCTGGTCAAAATGCGACATTCAGAGCTCGAAAGCACCCTAAAAAAACATCCTTAGACACAGTCAAGAAGGTCTGTGGCTGAGCTATAATGGCAGATGTGGGCCTAAAAGCAATTAAAGTGAAAGCAAGCTTCTTCTTCTCGTGTTCAATTTGGCTGGCACCCACTACAAACGCACCTAGAGGAAGGCTGCAGAATAAGCACCTTAAAGGGGAATTCCACTCATTTTCAAAATTTGGGGTCTGAAAGAAAAATCATGAACAACATCTGGTGAACTACATCTGGTGAAATACATCTTGATGATGTCATCAGATGTATTTCACCATGTTAATGCTTTTTTCAGACCTCCATTTTTAGGAAATACAGAATTGGGGGAACTTTTTTATCATGTCCACACAACATCTCAAAGGTGTATTAATGACATATTAAAATGTTGAAAATGGGTGGAGTTCCTCTTTAAGGAGTTAACCCTTTATAGGCTGCTGACGCATCGGACGTAATGGTCATTGATTACTAGTGATTTGCGTATTTTTTATTTATCAAGTTATTCCCGTTCAGACGTGGCTCAATAGATCGTGGCTCAAGTACTGAATAAATAGTGGACCCTGGTATGAAAAAAACACTGCTGGAAAGAGCCTGATCTTCCCGAGTGTAACAATAATAATTGTTTATTAATAATAATATTTGTTTATTTCTCCCCAGGCCACAGAGATGTTGGTCCACAACGCCCAGAACCTGATGCAGTCTGTGAAGGAGACGGTCAGGGAGGCGGAGGCAGCCTCCATTAAGATCCGGACAGATGCAGGTTTCACACTCCACTGGATCAGGAAGACACCCTGGTACCAGTAAGAGGAAAAAAGAAGAGGAAAGACCCCGCCCTCCCCAAGTTTTAATGGTCATTCGGTCCCTCTAGTCTGGACCGGGAGGAGAACTGAAGCTTGATAGCAGCAACACGACGAATGGACAAATAATAGACGCTTTCCCCACCACCACCTGCCCCCTCCCCAGCTACTGCCAATGTTGGCCTGCCCATAGCCTGATGTAGGCAAAAAGGCTATGGTAGAACACTACTTCTCCACTTCGTCCTGTACTGGAGTAGCTGTTTTTTTTTCTTCTTCTTCTTCTTCCTCTGGGGGTAGAATGTAAAAGATGGGACTGTCGGTGCAAGTGCAACAGATTCAACTATTTTCTGGGTGGGAAATTCTTTTTTCCCCCTTGTGTGTTAACAAAAGTGTTTAGTGCTTATTTGGCAAATCCCAGAAATATATATATATATTTTGATTAGAGGTTGGCTTTTCATATAATGTTGGGTTGATATTATTGTGCAGTCGCGTTAAAGTAGATATAAATGTAAGAAATCTCCGAATTTGAATGAGTTTCTTTCTTATTTCATTTCATTATTCGATCACTTCCTGAAAACATTTAGTATCTATGACAAGTAGGGGCCAGGGTGGCCTTCCAGAGATGTCCCTAGAAGCTTTGCCATTGGTGGAGGACAGTCCCGACGGGACTATTGGTAGCGAATCAGGAAGTCCCTATGTTACATAGTGGAGTACTTTGAATTTGTGAGTGCTATTACGGCTCCTGGTTGTCATGGATACTAGACATTTCCAGGAAGTGGTCTAATAATGACAGGGCCTAAGAAAGAAACAAAAGATCATTCAAAGGCTGAGATTTCTTATATACAGTATATCTACTTTACATAGCACTGTGTTTTAAGTTAAATTCGATTCGGCGATATTTTTTGGAGGATTTCTGTTTTTTATATATATAGTATAAATATCTTTGTACTGTTTTTTTGTCAGTTTCGGCATTGGTTCACCTCTGACAAACATGTGAACTGAACTCACAAGGAGTTGTTACACGTACAATATATGCAAATGCTCGGCTCACACACACTATATGAATGGTATTATGTCTGTTTACACAATGCTATGCGTTACACAAACTGTAAAAGAAAAAAAAGACTTGCTTATTATGAGTAGTTTTTTCCTGTCATTTAGGACCTCTGCCAAAGACCCTTTTTCAACTATCATTTTTAACAACTAAAACTGTCTGTTTCTAGGCCTGTCACGATTATACATTTACCTTTCGTCCTGACACTGTAGAATCTACAAAACATTGTCGCACAAATACTGTAATTGTGAGCATTACGATTCACCTTGACTTTTTGGAGTGATTGATTATTCTGTTGTCTGCTTATCACTCCAAAAGTAGTTTTAGGTTTTGTTTTATTAACAAGCTCATTAACTCACTGCACACCACCTCATGAAGTCATTCAAGTGGTGATTGTACTCCAAAACCCAGAAAACACCTCACACACTTTACAACTAGAATTGATAAATATAACTTTAAATGTCTGTATCTCTGAATGAGCCCTGGAAACAGTGAAATGTGAAAATACAGTTTTCTCAAATGTATTTAAGAAAAACTGAAACGCATCATCAACTCATTGTATTTTTCCCTTAAAGTAGATACCTTAATTTCTTTGGATCTCATTCATTTGCACAAATTCACAACAGAGGATTTCCTATTAGTAATAACTGTGACAGGCCTAGTCTTTTCTCTCGGTCAGCGTTCTAAGGGCTACTTCAACAGACAAGTTAATTCAAGTTCTATTCTTTTTAACCTTCATGTTGTCTTACTAGTACAATCATTTCTTTTTGTGAAACATGAATTACACACACACACACGTAGGTATTCAAGGGAATATTATTGTGGGGTGATTGTGAAGTACGTCACGACGGTGTCAAGCGGCACAACATAGCCGAACTACAGGCTCACTACAAGGCTTCTTGGAGCGCAATGCGCTGAGCTTGTCGATCGATCTACTATTTCCGGTGTGCTTGTAGATATACTATTGCCACGTGAATAAGACCAGAAAGAGCCTCTATCTCTGTGGATAGCGGTGTGGGTCGACATGCATTATTATAATTGTTATTTATCGCCTTTAACTGTCAACGTGTCTTCGTTGTACACTAGTCGTCGGTAGCCGTCGACTTCAGTTGCTGAGCACAATGGTTGCGATGTTTTGGAAATGTCTAAATGAATTTGGCCATTGGTGTGATTGTGTCATTTTGAAAAACAAAACAAAAATGTGCCTTGAAAGAAGAAACTTTATTTGCTCTCTCTCTATATATATATTTTTTTCATTTACAGATGTTTTGTATCATCTGCACACACAACGATTTGTTCGGAACACCTTTTTGATGTACGGTTAGAAGGAGTTAGGGTGATTATTACACCCTGTTCATCCCACATAGGAAGTCAAATCTGTCCCTATTCAAACCCAAACACGTTAATGTACAAAAAGAATATAGAAACAATTTATTGGGGATTTGAATAGATCTGTCAATTCTTCTGCATAGATTGTTCACAATTTTGTAATAAAGCATTTTATAGCATTTCTAGCTGTGTATGGTCTTGTTTTTCTGTCATCATGATTTTGATCTTGATCTATATTAAATTACATTGAATCATACTGGCCTCTGTACAAATATGATTCCCTCTCACCCACCCCCATTTTTTTCCTTTCACTCCCACTATGATTTCCTGATGTTGGCTAGAATACAGAAGTGAATTTATGTCTCCACATTTTCATGAAATTAACATGGTAGGCCCTATTGTAAACAAGTAGAAATGCTTTATGGTGTGGTCGGCAGGTCCACTCTGACTAGTTTAGAGTCTTGTATTTCAGTTGTGCTCGAAATGAAATGTAAATCTCCAAGCTGCTAATGAAGTTTTCAATTCTCCAAGCAAGCAAAGTGAAACTTTGGCCTTGCAGTGGAGACCTCCTTGAACCTGAGGTCCGAATGATTATGTCCAAACATGCATCCATCCACTATTAAAGCACATTAGTTCGCATCATTGCCATGCCGTCTAATTAATTAGTAACATCCTCACGCAGGAAGAGGAGGGGGCAGCCCAACCCGCCTGTCCTCTCTGTCTGTATAGTATACACACACTCGTCCAGTTTCCACCACAGCATCATCAACACACTCCTCGGACATCACTGCAAAAACAACAATGACGTCCGACGGTGATGTGAGGAACCAAGAGATGTCAACGACGCGGAAAATCTCCCTAAGGTAAGGCGGATAGTCTGCTGGCTGTCTAGTGTCATCAGTGGATGAGGATACCGTTATAACGGTTCTGCTTGTCAAGTTAGCTCGGATCAGAGCGTTAGGGTTACGACAACTCCGTTCGCTTCCATGGGGCCGGTGTAATGGCGGCTCTTCTACATAGACTCCTATGGAGAATGAGGACAACCAACTGGGACAAGTCCTAGACCGGATTAACAGCCCTGGATTCGACCCAGGCACAGCCCAGCAGCATTAATGATCCTGACTTTAATGGTCTCTTTTGGAATGGATCGTTTTCTAGCAATAGAGGATAACCATTAAAGTGACTTCAGATGTTAGCTGTAACTAAAATAGCTATTATTTGCGCCGCCCTCGTTGAAAACAATGCATTTCCAACTCCAGTTTGTCCCTCTTTGAGGCTGCATGAGTGAGCAGCAACTCGAGCGCTCCGTTTCTTGACCCTCAATGTCGTAACTCTGACACTAGATGTCTCTGGCTCGGATGCTAGTAGTAGTAATGTTGCTGCTGCTGGAATCATGAATGATGCTTGCAAACGATGCATGCATGCAGTTACTCAGTGCAGTGAGTGCAGTGCTCTGTTGGTTCCCAAACTATTTCATGTCAAGGACCCCCCAAATCGACGCGAATTATTAGCCTGCAGTGCAGACCCCCATAAGAGAAAATGATGCTCGGCTCTATAGCAGAGATTCTTTCCCAGCCTGTAGCCTAATTTCAAGGGGCAGACAGTTTGACATACAGTCTAGGGACCCCCCATTTAACGTCATCTCTGCGACCCCCCCCCCCCCCCCCCCCACCACCACAGCCACCATCAATTAATAAATGTAATATCAATATTGATTTAATGAGTCATTTTGTACAATCTCAGTTATCGAGTCATAGCAAGGATCCATTTGGTTTATCTAAACTATCATTTAGCCAGGAGACCACCCTGGAATTCTCTCTGAAGGACCCCCGTACCCCACGTTGGGAACCACTGGTGCTTGGTGTATAGTTAGTTGTATACACATCAACGTCACGTGGTTTTGGAGAGCACGTTAACAAACGATACACGGCGCCGCCCGTGAATGATGACGGAATCAGTGATGACCATCAACAACAAACGGGCGGCGCCCATCCAAACAGAGCAGATCTACAAGCACTGCGAGCCAGTGCACGCGACGCGCCGTGAAGCTTGTAGATCTGCTGCTCCGCTGTCGGTCCGCACTCGGGACACACCAAAACAAACCCAAACCAAAGGCAACAATGTTTCCTTCCGCATACATAATCCTTCAATGAACTGGACGTGAACCTCTTTTCCTTTAAACGCTACTAGTTGTAACATTTGTAGCCAATCGCGCGCCGAGGAGATGCTCACACCCAGGGCCGTCTAGTGTCAGAGCTGCGACATTAGGGGGTCAGGAACTGAGCGCTCGAGCTGCTGTTCGTGGTGCCTGAATAGGGACACAAGTGGAGTTGGAAACGCATTGTTTTCAACTATTGTTTTTAACTCATGAGAGTGTAAAATGAAACCAAATTGACGGTGGACCCATAGGGTGGACCCCCTACGCTCCCAAGAGTTAAATTATATTTAAACTTCTGAATTCACTTAATTTTAAATCTATACAATTAGAAAATGTTGAAGAATTGTTATTTTCCAGCAACATTTTGACAGTTTATCTCCTAAATTATGGACACCAACTTGAAAATCCTTGCTTTCGGTCAGAGAGTCTAAACTCAACATCAGTGGTCCGTAGCTGAAATGCAGAATAAATAGTGGGCCCTGGTATGAAAAAGGTTGAAAACCACTGTTTTCAAGTATTGTACAGTAACAACTACTGTAAAGTCGAGTGAATGTTGGATGAAATCCGTGTCGACGTGCCGCCATTAGAACGGATCCATGGAAGTGAACGGAGTTGTCAGAACTCTACGGCTCTGCTCAAACCCCGCCCCCGCCGCTTCGGTCGACCAATCAGATTAGATTTTGACAGGCAGCTAACTAAGCAGAAATTTAGCAGTGAGGAAAAAGCACGTTGCTGCTGCTGGACATTTGGACAAGGAAGGAGTGCATGTCAAAACTCATCTACACGCCGCAAGAACACACATATTAACAGTAAAACAATATCACCATGCCAACAGCAAGGTAAGTACTAGGCCTAGTGTGCATACATTAGCTCTAAAATAAAAACGTGACCCGCATTTATTCTGAAAACTAACAATTCCGAGTCGTTTACTATGGGTCTCGTACTCTCGTTTACTTTTAGACAATTTTTATCATAGGGCACATCATAGTTCAGACTTCCTTCCGGCCTTTATATTCACTCTGCGTGATTTGGAATGTGTATAAAAAGAACTAGGCATTGTCAGCTTAAATTAAAAGGCAAACAAGCATTAGGGAATAGGGAGGGACACTAATGTTGACGTTGCACTAGGGTAGGTTCAGCCCCAATGCAACTCTGTGATTTGCTTGTATTAGACAACGTTTAAATTACCAACATTGCAGCTGTATGGAATGGCTGAATTATCCTTTCTAGTCTGCAAAGCATGTGTCTAACACCAATCCCAAACTCCCAACCTGTTGATACAAATGAGTGCCTCACAATTCCAGCACTTTTTTTTTCTCTTATAATTTTTTTCCCACGATTTTGTAACCCATTTTTTCACCTAGTGCCGATTCCTAATGTGATCCTGGGCTCTACACACCCTCCACCAACCTGGGGAGGCAGCGGACTGACCTCATGCTTCCTTCAATGCATGAGGAGTCCAAGCTGCCTTCTTTTCACCTGACAGGGGGAGTTTCCCTGGTTGGACGTAGCGCGTGGAAGGAACACGTTATTTCAACCAGGTCCAATCCCCTCCATCAGGTGCCCCGGCTGGCCAGGGGGAGGCAGTTTAGAGTCCAGGATTACAGCATGTTTTTGTGAGGGTATCTACCCTAGGGGACACGGGGAGAACATGCAAACTCCACACAGGAAGGCCCTTTCACCAACCCCGCCTCGGGTATGGGCACTGATGACGTGGAGGAGCAGACACGCCACCAGCACCCACAGCAGCGCCCCTAGCGGGAATCGAACCCAGGACCTTCTAGCTGTGAGGCGACAGCACTAACCACTGTGCCACCGTGCCTCCAGCACTTTTATTTACTGACAGAAAGTAGCTCATAACATGTCTACTGTGGGCTTTTATCAAACAAATGCAGATATACAGAGGATAATTCAATCTTTCCATACAGCTGCAGCCTGCAATGTTTTTGAGTTTAACGCTGTTTAATACAAAGACATTGCAGATGAAAATTCTTGTTATTCTTGGGGAGTCAATGGACCGAATTGCAACTCTAAATTCAGCCCAATTCTAAAAGAATCTAGAGTTGCATTGCAGCTAGGGCATTGATTCCTAAATTGGGTTCCGGGAGTGATTCCCAGGGGGGGAATAATGTACATGGAACCAGTAGGACCTGTTAAGTTAAATGAGCAGTCATTTTAGGGGTTCCCAAAGATAGAAATGATGGGAATCTGTAATTAAGGTCTAATCTAAAGTGTATTTGGGTGTTTGGGTTTTCTCTTATGGGGCCTCCTTGGCCTATTTTATAAAGAGGTCCCACTTGCTAATGAGTGACAATTGGTCCGCGGCGGGAAGCACTGGGTTAGGGAAATAATATCCTAAATTGTCTATTATCTTAGAAACAGTGATGCCTCTATTTCAGCATTTCACACGTGACAACATTCTAATTGGACCAAGTTACAGTAGAAACCCCATAAAGAACAGGTACCATTCACTAACCTATAGAAGGCAAATCATACTAAATTCCATCATGCTTTATGCAGTAGCATGTGATGTGAGTAACTAGGGGGTTTTCATGATGCTGAATCCATTCCAAACATTAGTTTTGCAAAAAACAAAAAAAAAACAAAAAAAAAAACAAAACAAAACAACAACAAAAAAACCACTCAATGGGCTGAAAATGGCCATAGCACTGCCATAGCACCCAAATATGCTGACTAAGTACATTTATGATGATGGTTATGTCTGTTTTAGCCCAAGGAGTTGTTTTCTGAGAAAAAAAACTAATGCTTGGAATGGAATCAGCATCCTAGTTAGACGTATAACGTGAAGCATGATGACATTTTGCACATTTTGCCTTCTATAGCTTACTGACTAGTACCGCTGGTTTTCATGAGGTTTCCCACGGGTGTTGATGTTCAACATTTTAGTACATGTTATTAGACACCATTAGAAACGTCTTGGTAACGATGTAAATTCCCAGATCTTCATAACTTTCTTGTACTATGTAATTCCCTGTTCCTACCATCGGCCTAGCTGTCAGGAAACACATGCGCGGTCCCAAACTGGTTCATAGCAGCTTACAGAATTCCTGACAAGTTCTAATGGTCTGTTCAAGTGAACAATGAACAATTGGAGATCTGGGCAATCATTGTCAGTCCTATCGAGAAGGATCACACTTTGACCGCCCCAACTCCACGTTGTTTGGGAAAGTATTATGATAAAGGTCTCACTTGGTGAGAGAAAAATATCAGTGTTTGAGGTACCGTATCATAATCTATGCTGACTTATCTTACAGGCCTGACTGCCTGTTATAGTGGTTCCCAAAGTGAGGTTCGGGGACCTCTGATGCCTCTGGCTGAGGGAGTTCCAGAGGATCGCCAGCTAAATGATTGTTTAGAACGGTGGCTTTCACCCTTTTTGACACCAGGGCCCACCATTTATTCAGCATTTGAGCCGCGGACCACCATTTGATGTCATTTTAGCCCCACAGACCTAAAACTAAAAAAAGATTTATTTTGCTTTTGCCCACAATAACATGCTGGATTTGAGAACAGCTCAAAATGACCAATAATCTTCTACATTCTCTAGTTGTGTAGACTTGGTCTGATTCAGGTGGTGAATGTTTTAACTCTTGAGAGTGTAAACACGAAACCAAATGGACCCGCAAGGGTCCATTTGGTTTCATTGTTACATTTGGTTTCATTGTTGGTAAACCAGAGTTACATCTGGTTTACCAACTTAGCTGGGGACCACCTGGAACCCTCTCAGGGACCTCTGGTGGTCCCCGGACCACTGGTTTAAAACCTCTGGTGTAGAACCAAATGAAATGAGCCCTTATGGGTCTGTAACTCTGAGAGTGTACAAATGGAACCATAGGGACCGGTTCCATTTGTACCAAAGCTGTCAGATAGCCGGTGACCCCCTGGAAGTCCCTCACTGTTGTGTCACTTGTATGTAAAAGGCCATCAGGCTGATAAGTGACCATATGTAATGCATACAGTATCCCACACTGATAATGACCTTACGCCAGATTGGTTACTGTGGTCCAGCAAAGTTTGGAATTCAGACAGCAATCGGGATTAGGGATGTCTATTACCGATAAATACAGATACCCATGACTACTATATATATGTACAAAAGAACAACAACCATGAAGTCCACCAACCGGGAATAGCAGACTTGTACCTTCCATAGTGTCAGCCTCTTACCCCTGTGATTATGGCTTATTTGCCAATACTGATATGACTTAATGATGACAAATAAGGGCCGATACTGATACTTTTCCAATACCGATACTGCTTTTGCCGATATGAACTGCATTTGCCAGTTCATATCGGTATTGATATGACCTGGCAAATGCATTTCAAATGCAGTGCTGATCCCTAATCAGGAATATCTAGAATAGAGATAATGTAGGCCTGAATTTGCATGAAATGTGGACGAAATCTAAAGGAGTATTATTATTTTTTTAAAGCAAACTTCAGGTGTCATTCCAGTTTCCAATCCGTATGGAATATGAAAATAGAACAACCGGTTCATCTCAATCACGTGACTATAGAGATCAAGTCTACCGATTTGGATGAAATCGAATTCGGATTGGACATCAGGGTGCAAAACATCTCGGCCAAGTCCAGGCCATGGCATTAGGCCTGGTGGAGAGAGAGTGGGAGAGAGACAACAATGACCAAGGTCAGAGGATAATGGCCAAACTGGTGCAAACTAACAAGCAGGCTACACAAATAACAGCTCAGTGCAACAGCGTGTGTGCAGGCAGCCAGGAGGCCATGATATGCAGATTCATTCTGCACCACTCCTATCTTGAACCCAGTACTTAACCACAGCACAGTTATAGACCTAGATATCAACCTGTTGACTGACACACTGCATCACACCCACCATAACAGCTCCCCTGGTTCTGTGCATTCACTGGTTGAGTGGGGATTTATATTTATATACCGGGATTTATATTTTTTTATTACCGGTAATCCCAGGATCGGGATGGGCGGGAATGAAAGTCAACAGGAGTGGCATTGACATCAATATACGTAGATGATAATGATAATCATCAGCTTTCTTCCCCACAACCATGGAAACTGCACTCGCTCGTCACCTTGCTCCCTCTCCCCCCTGCTTATTGTAGTAATTGTTGTGTGGATGTTATGGGTATGTTGTTTTTGCATGTTGTCTTTATTGTTGGAAATCAGAGCTCATAAAAAAGCTGAAACAAAATGCCACCCACCTGGTTGTGTGGCAATGAAAGTATTGTGTAGCTGCTGGTCGCGTTGCCAACCATACAAACGGAAGTGCCCAGTTTTGTTGCGTTAATACTAGTCATCTTTCAGTGAGCCAACACTTGTGACTTGCGTCAGCAACTATACTAACTAGCTAACTAACTAAACAAACAAACAAATGGGTGGGAGTCATTTGGAGTGGGACGGTAAAGGGCAGGATTTGTTTCTGTGGAAGTGGGCAGGAGTGGAAATCCACTCATGTGTCAGCCTCTAGTATGCATGCACTGACTCACTGTTTGTTCCTCCATAGCGTTTAACAAGCTGAAAGTCCTGCTTGTAATTTGATTAATGTGTCCGTTGGCATCACATGAATGGGCTGACGTTCTTTGGTAACTTGCACAGCCTAAGCCCTCAAAGCAAAATAAATTAGTCTAATAATCATCATCACCCCCAAGTTATTTTTAAACCAAATTCTTATTAATCTCTAAAACAACAAACCAAATACAAATCCCCTAAATTGAAACTTAAACTGAAAATTAAACTTTGTAATTGTACTCTGTTCAGCAGAAACATTGGTCCAGTGTACTGACAAACGATATTTCTAGAAAAACAAGTAATTTGACAGCCACTACATCTTTAACTCGCCTAAACACAAAACCCAATATAGGGACGATGTTTTATGAAGAGCAATTTAATCCATCCTTCCATCTTCAACTGCTTATCTGGTGATCTGGTCACGGGGGCAACAGATCCTGCCAGAGAGATGTTGAGACCTCCAGAGCAACATTAGCAACTGAATTCTCTGTGATGCAGAGGCGATTCAAGGCCATTTTGCAGAGACAATACTTCTCTTATGACAATGTTTAGTGGGAGTTTGGCTTCTGGTGGAAAAGTGTTAATTGAAATACGCCTTTGTCTTCCTGCAGTGAGAACACCCTTTTCGGGATGGGCAATCCCCTGCTGGATATCTCAGCTGTTGTGGACAAGGACTTCCTTGACAAGTAAGTCTCTAAGCAGTTGGTCATTCCACCCACTAACTCCTCCAAGATCACCGATGCACCCACTATGGACCTGAGACCGATTCTACAATTGTCTTCTAAATCAACAGTTTTCCTAGAAACATAATTGTTATATCAGTGGTGATCAAAACAGTTTTCACGTCAAACATTCTAAAAATTATATGTATTTTGCTGCAATAAGACCATCTCCAAATATGTTGCTGCAGGTACCCCCGGAAGCAAAATATGAGTTAAAAAATATACTCTTTAAAAATGTACTGCAATATGTCGTAAAATTCAAAGATTTGCATAAATGTTCAAGGCCAATATGTGATATGCTATGATATTGTGTAAGACGGCTGTTTTTTGAATTGCCAATGTATACATGAATTGTGGTTAAAATGAAAGTTCACACATGCTTTCCCGGGTGGGATGGGTGGATGGGTTAACCCAGGGGTTTTCAAACCTGGGGTTGGTTTTAATGTCACCAATCCACAAAGATCATTGATCACAAAACTTTGTTTATTCCCTCAAAGGTACGGCCTGAAGCAAAATGACCAGATTCTTGCTGAGGAGAAGCACAAGGCCCTGTGAGTAAACATTTCATCATTTAATTTCAGCCTGGTGTGTCCAAGTCTCTGTTTATAATTGCATAAGGCCAGCGACGGATGATTCCTCCATGTGAGCCACCGAGATGATTTTTATTTATTTATTTTTCAATAGCGTGTGTACTTGGGTATTTCTTTTTTTTTTACTTCATCTTTTTTTAGCCTACAGAGCTGAGCAGTGCCGCCCCGGACTGTTCCAGAAATGGATTCCCCATTCATTTTTCTCATTTAATTTGCGGCGATTACGCCACAGACAACTCGGCTCATGACCAATCATGACAACACACACAATGTTTTGAGACAATCAAATGATTACCAAGAAGAAAAAACGAAACAAAATGTGTTGCATCCTTCCATTTTTTAACTTCTTGCTAGTTAGATATTGCATAGTAACATTGTGGTGTTTGTCATGATTTGGCCTTGTCCACGGCGTAATCGTGTTTATATTAACCATTTTCGAAAAGTCTATGAGGAAAATGACTTTCCGGAACACGGGCGACGTCATGAAGGGCCCCAGACAGGGCTTCAAACCCCTGAGTACCCAGAACCCTGACTGCATTTCCGTTTCTCCGAATTGCCCCTAAGAACCAAAGGCCTCATCATACATGTGTCCCCCCTGACACACTGCATACTGTAAGACCAAACTAGGAATCTACCACTCATTCATAACCTGGCTTCAGACGTCACCAAGCAGCGAGCTCTAAATAGCCAAGTTACAATTTAAGTAACCGAGGAGCGGCATCTGATGCTCTGTGCCTAATTATACCACACCTACGCTAGGTTCATGCTGCATCTGCTGCTAGCTACAGGCTTCACACCCACCACAACCATTTACTACTACTACTACAACCATGCTTATGGTTCAGGAATTGATTCATACATAACACTTGTTGCTGTGTGCCCTGAATCTCTCTTTCGAGTACACTATCCTTTTAGTCTACTGGAAGTGTAGCTAGTAGTAAAATGCATTTTGCTGACAGTGCATAATCTTTTCTTGCACCCCGTTGCAACCTGATGCTGCAGTAATATTATAGCCTTCCTGTAGACTTTTTTGACCTTTTTGACCTTTTGCCCTGAACATCTCTAGGGAAACTGCCCCTTGATGATTTGTGCAATCTGCTGTATAACATTGTTTTTATGTGAAATATACTTTTTTAAGTAGCCTGGATTTTCATTTAGTCTTACTTCATTAGTCAGACTGAAAGCCCTTCCCAAGGAGCCATTTTTGGGGGGCAGGCTTTACCAACCAGTCAAATTAGTAGGAAAGCACATGATGTTGTTGTTGACCATGTGGCGATGGGTGATCATGTGGTGATGGTTGACAGTAAGGACTCAGAGGCAGTTCATGCTCTGCTTGCCCTCAGGTTGTGTCCACTTACACCCCGAAAAATATTGTTTACTAGAAAAAGTGCCCTTCTGGGCACAAGTCTCCACCAGGTCAGGCTGGGGCCTCCTGGCGGCGCTATAGGCCAATGTGAAAATAGGCCAATGTTTCTTCTTGTGACCTTGAAGAAGAAATGCACCCTTCTTCTTCAAAGCCTTAATTGGATGATTTAAGGCACTTTTTTCCCCAAAAATGTGTTTTTTTTTTTTTAAATACGCCTGTTGGTGGTGCTATAACAGGTCAACATATGAAAAGGGTGTGGTTATACTTGTCTGCATAATATTGTATTTAAAATTGTGAAAAGCTTCCTCCTGGTGGCGCTAGAACAATCTACTCTTGAAAATGTGGGACAGAGGTTCATTGTTGGCATCCAGGCTGTGTGTGTGTGTGTGTGTGTGTGTGTGTGTGTGTGTGTGTGTGTGTGTGTGTGTGTGTGTGTGTGTGTGTGGTGTGTGTGTGTGTGTGTGTGTGTGTGCAAAGTTTGTTGTTGAATTTGCTGCAACAGACACGCAGCATGCATAAAGCTAAAGGTCTGACTCGGGGAGTTTTCTGTTTTCAGTGATAAAATGCTGTTGGTTTAGTGGTGACACAATTGTAGTTAGTTAGTAGCAGTAGTAGTGTTTCAAATCATTTTAAATATAAGCACTTTAATTTGAAATGTCTTTGAAATGTGGGTTGTTTGCATGTCATCATGTTTGGTGGGGCTTTCAGGGCATTAGGGGGGCATTTTCCCCCATGCCTAGATCTGTCTCTGGATGGGCAGGTGTCTGTGTCAACCCCTGACCAGAGGACACAGGCATGCTGCTCAGTGCTCTGTGGCCCAAACACTCCACTCTTACACCAGAGCTGGCATTGGTGGGTGGCTGGCCGTGTGCCCCAAATGGCCATGCATGGGGCCAATGCAATTGTGCTGTGACTCTGCATCACGCTAGTTACGCCCCTGATTTGAACAAATCTATAATTTGGGAGAGCAGTGGTTTGGGGATGGTGTCCCTACTCTTCCATTGAGAATTTTAGACTCGGGTGCAAACAGAATAATTGACCATCGAGTAAAACAGATCCCTGTATTGTTGGTGACGCACTAGCCTGGCGAAAGCCAGACCACATCAGCTGTTGGCAAAAAAAAAAGTCAGCAGATAGATCAACGTACTAGTCACAATCTATAGAAGGCAAATCATGCTTTATGTAGCATGTGATTTGTCTAATTAGGGGGGTTTCATTATGCTGAATCCATTCCACAAGAGTTGAATTTCATTATTTTCGTACATGGTATTCGATTCCATTAAAAATACATTTGGAGAAATGTCTTGGTAGGGATTGGTCAAATATCTGATGAAATGATAACATACTCATGGAGTGTGTTTTCCCAATTTATGTGTAATCTAATCTTCCCGGCATGCTATAATGTGAATTAATGAGTGTGGCAGGGGCGGATGTAACATTTCCCATGGCCGCACCCATACTATTTTCAGTTACAAGACTGCTATTAGACAAGTAAAGCATCAATAATATAATAACATCAGTTGTTGAAGTTGCAGCAGGCATGCAGCATGCATAAAGCTAAAGGTCTGACTCACAGTGTTTTCTGTTTTCAATGATGAAATGCTGTTGGTTTAGTGGTGCCACAACTGTAGTTGGTTAGTAGTAGTACTAGTATTTCAACTCATCTCAGGCACTTTAATTTGAAATATCTTTGGTTGTTTTGCATGCCATCGTGTTTGGTGGGGCAGTCAGGGCATTTAGGGGGACATTGCCCACCGATACCCATGCCTAGATCCGCCCCTGGAGTGTGGCTCAAGAGATTTAGATTGCAGGTTTGGGGAGGGGGACAAAAAGGCAGGGCTTTTCAAATCTGCAGTATCTGCTGGGCACCCTAGCGCCATTATGTGTGAAAAGTTGCGTTATCCATCTGGCCACTCTACCCCTGGTCGACCTCTACACCTTTAATAGCCTTAAGTTACGTCGACAAGCGGGTCAAGGCAATATCAATCACAGGTTATCATCATGCAGTTAAATGTTAATGTTTAACGTAATATTTAGAGGTGAGTTGAGGTGAGTTGTGTTGTGGTAAAGCACATTGGCCCAGCTGTTATCGTGATGCAGTAAAATTTCAGTGAATGCACACAAGCATGATGTGACACTAAACATGTTTGGAAGTGAAATATCCTTTTAATGTTATGTAAACCCGAGGTGAGAGGACAGCACTAGTTTAAATAATTAAAGAGACGTTATTGGCCAACCATGGACAGGTAGATTGTTCTAGTCACACTGAGCTTTAACATTAAAAGGATCCCTGGCTAACGAGGCAAATATGGATAAATACTGTACATTATACTTGCCCTCTATAACTAGAATTGAACATTTAAAACACATCGAATAACCTCTTTAGTTTAAAAATAATTAATGTTTTTTTGTCCCAAGGGAAATGAAAATTATTATTTTTTTTTATATATATTTTTTAAAATAAAAATAATAAACATATTTTGTCCTTAATGTTTATTTCAAAAATAAGTTTTGGAAAAAGGGGGTTGTCTTCAATTGTTGTCTTCAATGTTTTTCAGATTAAGAGCCAACTAATACACTGCCTATCTAGATTTTTATGATGGGAGCGTGGGTCGTTTCGCAGTCCCGGCTTGGGGTACTCCGATTGGATCACCTGAATTAGGTAATTGGCACTGGATGATAAAAATGCATTACAAAATCGCGGTGATAAAATTAATTCAGAAAAAAACAACAATGCATCAGTATTTCATACAGTACAGTAAGCTTTCTTGGTCAGTTGGTGTTGTGTGACATGACAAAGAGGACACGCGCCGCGTGACATTGTGACAACCGTTGTGGGACGCTTGCAAAGCAGCATCATCAGCAGTGTTGTTCTCCACCGTTACAAAAGGCACTGGTATTTATCTTTGCCACTGCAGACACCGCCATGCCTGCCACATACAAGAGCAGGGCAGGATTAACACGGGGCTTTGCCATTTAATTCCCAGAGCTGTGCATTTCAATGCATGTCGCCCTCCATGTACACGTGTACACACACACACACACACACACACACACACACACACACACACACACACACACACACACACACACACACACACACACACACACGCACACACGCAGATACACACACTAGTGCAGTGGTTTTCAACCTTTTTGATACCAGGGCCCGCTATTTATTCAAACTTTGAGCCGCCGACCACCATTTGACATTTTATATATTTTAACTTGAGAGCGTAAACATGAAACCAAAATCCAAATGGACCGGCAAGGGTCCATTTGGTTTCATGTTTACGCTCTCCAAGACTTGCATCTGACTAACCAACTGTCCATCATTTAGCCACCTGGACCTCTCTCAAGGACCACTGGTTGAAGTGGTCCTTGAGAGGTTCTTGCTCAAGTGTGAACCTCTATTTTCCTCCACAAGAATTGAGATCACAATTCTCACACACGTTTTTTTTATTTTTTTAATTATCCATGATAAATGTATTTGGGGCAGCAGTAGTTCATGGCTAACCGCAAGGTTGCCAGTTCGAACCTGGGCTCCTGCAGAGTTGGTGTCACAGTGTGTCGGTGTGTCCCTGAGCAAGACACTTAACCCCCCAAATTGCTCCTGATGTGCTGGTTGTGCATTGCAATGGTTTCCACTGCCATCAGTGTATGAATGTGAATGTGCTGCACAATCTATGCAAAGCGCCTTGGATAAAGGCGCTATACAAATGCACCGTTTACCATTCATTCCTACATCACAATGCAATGACCAACGCTACCGATGAGGACAGTTTTTCGTGCGATGTCGCTGTCAAAATGCTGTCAGAACGCTGCCTCTCGCTCGCTCCTGGCAGTGCGGACGAGGATTAATGCCTTTAATGGTTGTCGTGTATGCTTTGTTCCGGGTTAACCTCTGTAATACGAGCAGTGAGCATGCTGTTTTCGTTTTATTAATGCATCATCAAACCCTCTGGATGTTGTATTTATTGAAACGCTGCATTTAGCTTGAGGTTGTCTGCGCCTCTAGTAGTCTGCCTCTCAGTAAATGGTCCCCTGCTGGTATGTCATCAACAAGAGACCTGAAACACTTTTGGAAGATTTCAGGCGAGTGTAAACAAGAATTACAAGATAATATTATGACTCTCAATGACTGGCTCATATATAGCAGAAGAACTAGGCCAGTGGTTTTCAACCTTTTTTGATACCACCTTTTTTGATGGTTTCATGTTTATTTCAAGCTTATTCCAGATTCCAGATGTTGGTTTCAAGCTTATTCCAGATTACATCCAAACTAAAACCTACCACAAATATAGGCTTAAAAGTCCTGCTTCCATAAATCCATTGTTACGCCCGAATCCACCGAGTCGGAGCTGCTACTACTACTGCTATTACTTTTTTTCCCTCCATCACCCATGTGGGACGGATATCATTGGATGCAGTGAATTCAATTATCTGGACACTCCAGAGTCCATATAATCCTGTTGTGGGGCTGAGTAAATTGCCTCAAATACATAACAGTAGTACTGTTATCCCTGGCTAACCTTCCTTTGGCTGAGCAGTCTTATATGTGATGTCCACCAGTACTGCTGTCTCCTTTTTTAAGGGTATAGTAAGTGATTTGCGTGATTTGGAAAACTCTCCAGTCCCCCCCGGTAGCAGGATGTGCACATGCACACACTCTGCAATCAGAGGAAGTGCAACAGGCCAACATGATATGCAGCAAGGCAACAAATACTGTATATATCTTTTAGAGCTACTTTTTATTTCCATTTCTGATGAGCCATGCAGTCTATAGTTTAAATTTGGATGAATTTGCGTGACTGTGTAGGCAAAATGGAAATGGGAAGGAGGCTCCACTTCTGCTTCATGTTTTATACTCATTGATAGGACTTCTGTTGCTCCAGAGCACTGTATGAGTAAAGCATTTGGAAATTGCGGGAGCCAACCATCTGGCAACACAAGACTATATTCATACAGAGAGTGACTGCTGTATCGCGGCACGAGAAGGATGCTGTGGCGAGTGACGGTGGTTTCATATCACTCGTTTCACTCGGATTGTGTTTCATAAGTGGTTATTAAGAGGCATACACTGGTTGGTTTCAGTAGAAGGCCAGGCATCTTGTACTTAAAAAAAATGAAACCAACCGCCCGGTATTGATGTTTACAACTTTATCTCAAATGTAACAATGGCTGTTTGTTGCATGCCTAATGCCATCATTGTTGTCCTGTTATCATCCAATAACAGGGTTTACTCTAACACCTACGCTTTAAAGTCTATCAGTGTGAGTTGCAAGAAGTTGCTGTATTTGCAGTCTCCAGCAAAACAAAGCTGTTTAGTCCCCACTAGCATCTTGACTTGTTCACTCTTATTTTCAGAAAAATAACTGAGGGAAGTGTGCAAAGTGCACACGATTCCATCTCTTAAGCCTTTACGTCGGCTTTGTGAGCGCCAAGGGAGAAATAAAATGTTTCCGTGGGATATACATTTTCGGGAGCAAGCGCGCCACGATTGGCTGAAAAAATGGCAACTTCCGGGGGAAGTTTACAGGCCGGAAGTCCTGTCTTTTGATCGATTTGCTGGTCCATGCTTTACTTTCGCACCTCAGATTAGGTAAGCCTGGAGACCAGGGGCGGATGTAACATTACCCAATTGGGGGGGCAGGAGAAAATGTTATGGGTGAGGCTCATTGCCCGTGGTGCGAAATGAAGTCGCACCCATACCATTTTTGATTACAGGACTTTTATTAGGCAAGTAAAGCATCAATAATAACATCAGTTGTTGTTGCAACCGACACGCAGCATGCATAAAGCTAAAGGTCAGACGGTTTTCAATGATGAAATGCTGTTGGTTTAGTGGTGTCACGGTTGTAGTTAGTATCAGTACTTAGTAGTGTTTCAAATACTATTAAATATAAGCACTGTCTGAAATATCTTGGGTTGTTTTGCATGCCATCAAGTTTGGTGGGGCAGTCTGGGCCCCATGCCCTTGCCTAGATCCGCCCCTGCTGGAGACCAGGTCTACACCTGCCCACCTGCCTGGGCCAGGTAAATAAAATGGTAGTACGACAGGTTCTACTAGCTGGTGGTTGCCGGACTGGGAAGGTGCATGTTTTAACTCTGGATCCACACACACTGCTTACACACTGAGCATGAAGTGGCTACAGAGTGCATTCTGGCAAAAAAAACAACAACAACAACAGATAATCTACAAGCTCACAACTTCACCAGGTTGCAAAAGCCATAGATTTTCTCTTTTCACTTTTGGTTGCAAATGCACCAAAAGTTTGGAGCCCCTTTGTAGCTGTCCATCATTTCTCTGGTGCATGCCAAACTGGTGGTCCTTGAAGTTATCTTATGTTGGGGTTATGCAAAATGTTGGGGGTCCTTGCCATGAATAAGTTTCAGGTTGCAAGGTTACTTTCATGTTACAGTGATGTTTTTTGTTTTTATTCATTCAAAAACACAGACATTAATATTATAGTAATTATATTCTAGTAATTGTACGCTACATAATAAAATGAATGGTTAATTAACAATAATTTCAGAGGGCAAGTGGCCATGACCTGAAGACAACTAGAGCATGACCTGTACTTACCCGACAGGCAACCTCTGAATTATGCTATTCCTCAGCATGAGTTTAAAGTGAGTGGCGTGCCTGAAGCCGATACTGCCACCAAGTGGATTCATAAGATAATGCTGTGAGTAACACATTTGGTAGGTTATCTATTGCAGTGGTTTTCAAGCAGGACTGGTGGTCCACGGACCACCAGTGGTCCTTGTTGGTGTTCGAGGCCAACAGATCTCCATCAGATCTTTGACTGTGGAGTGGAAAAATTGCCATTCGTTTCATTTTTCGTTGTGTTAACATTAAACCTCTTTTACATTAGTTAATGTCTACGTAATTAGAGAGCATAGAATTATGCTCTGAGAAAGTCTTGCCCAAGACAACAAAATATCTTTTTGTTTTGGATCTGAGAGGGTAAATCTAAATCTAAAAATGGATCTGCATGGCTCAAATACATAATAAACATGTTGAAAACCGCTGTTGTAGTGGATACATTTGCCACAATAAAGGAGAATTCCACACTATGTTTTTTGTCATAGATGGCATTGGCCACTGCTCTACATTTCACCCCTGAGGTCTCCCTCCTCTCCCACAGTTTGCATTGCTGCAGGTTGTCTTTATTCTAATGTGGGTATTTTAGTAGCTCTAAACCTTTTTTTTTACACTCATCAAAACAAACCACACACTACAGGTTAATCAGTATACTATTAAAATATGATATGTGGGGGGAAATAGGTTTTAGGTTACTAAACTATTCTAAACTAAAATATTAAAATAAAGACAATCTGCAACAATGCAAACTGTGGGGAGGGGAGAAGGACCTCAGGGGTGAAGTCTAGAACAGGGGGCATCTGTGACAAAAATGAAGTATCATGTCACAGGGATCAAGGTAGATAAATGCCCAATGTGTTTTGCTGTGGAATTCGCCTTTACAGGAATATCCCACAAGTATATATCGTACCTATGGCTAAATATTGTTGCTGTTGAAGATCATTTGAGGACAACAAGCGGAGGAAATCAATTTGGAATTTCCCGTGCAGTTTTTTGATTTATTACAGCCATTTGCACCTCTGTTGTGCTATCATTTGATTTTCACCACATTGCATTAGGCAAACAGCAGACAAGACGGCAGCTTTACCTGATTTATTTTTCATTATATCACAATTCCGCCACGTTGCCTCTGTAGTGTCACATTATTTCCGAAGGTAGATTTAGAATGTCTTGTGTGTGTGTGTGTGTGTGGGTGGGTGGGTGGGTGTGTGTGTGTGTGTGTGGGGGGGGGGGGGGGGGGGGGGGGGGGGGGGGGGGGGGAGGACTGTGTGTGCCGTATACATGTGCCCAGCAGGGGGAGACAAAACCTTGCTCTTCCTCCCCCAACAAATCTCCATAGAGAACAACATGTCAACATAATAATATAACACACACACACACCTCTCTCTCTCTTTTTCTGCAGAAGATTACACTGTGTGGGTAAATACACATTTCATTGTACTTTTTTTTTTCAATAGGCTTTGCTGCGGGTTGTTCAAGAACCACATTCACAAGACACTTCCCATTATATTAACCACCACCACCACCACCACCACCACAAAAATCCTCTTGGGCTAGTTAACCACGCCATATTAGGGGCCTAATGATTATTAGTGTGTCGCATGAGGGATTCGTCGTCGTTACAGTATATTGCCACCTCCTTGGAGGTTTTTTACATGGAAGGGAATGGAAAAATAAAAGCGCGTTTCAGCGGATGCATAGCGCAGGCTCTTTTTTTCTGAAAGATTAGCCCTATTCAAACATTTGGTTTATGACTCCCAGTCTCTGTCCAATGACGATAATTAATTGTTTACTTTTAACCATCATCAGGATGTTGATGGCGTGACTCTTTTTTTTTTCTTCAGAAGGTTGTTTGCTCACAGCAATTAAGTTCATCAGCAGCGCCCTCCCTCCCTCCCCCTCCCTCACTCCCTCTTCTTCGCCTCCTCCTCCTCCTAGTCCTTTTTCTCCCTCCGTTATTCTCCGTGCTAAATGCAGATTAGCGGCGTCACAATCGCATCCAGAACGAGAGTAAACTCCTCATTATGCCGTGTGACCCGTTGCCGCATGAATAATTCACGGGAGAGCTTCCAGTGAGTGTTAGTGGCTGTGTGTGTGTGTCTGTTATTAGCATTCCAGGATGGATCAGAGAGGAGAGGGGGGGGAGAGAGAGAAAGAGAGAGGGGGAGAAGCAGGGGCGGATCTAGTCATGGGGGGGGGGGGGGGTGTTGTCCTAAATGCCCAGTCTGCCCCAGCAGACATGATGGCATGCAAACAACCCAAGCTATTTCAAATTAAAGTGCCTAAATTTAAAATGATTTGAAACACTACTACTGCTACTAACTATGTCCCGATACCGATACCAAGTATCGGTATAGTATTTTTTATCATATCGGTATCGGCAAATACTGTATGGGTATCGGAAAAGTAAGTATCAGTATTGGCCCTTATTTGTCATTAGCTGGTCACATATTGGCTAATATGCCTGTCTAACCAGTGATCAGACACAGGGGTAAGGCAGTTAAGTAAAATGTTGGGTCATGTGGGGTTTGCTTTGGAGTTTCCTAAGTGCACATTTGAGAGAGGAGTACGTTATTCCCTGTTTTCCCACTAAACCAACAGCATTTCATCATTGAAAACAGAAAACTCTCTGAGTCAGACCTTTAGCTTCGTGCATGCTGCGTCTGTGTCTGTTGCAACTTCCACAACAACTGATGTTATTATTGATGCTTTACTTGACTAATAAAAGTCCTGTAACTGAAAATGGCATGGGGGCGGCGATGAAGTCGCACCCATGCCATTTCTCCTGCCCCCATACCCCCCCCCCCCAATTGGGAAATGTTACATCCGCCCCTGGGTAGAGGGGGAGAGAGAGTCAGGCTCGTATCACTGACGGGGCGGCTGGCTGACTCAGGGGATCAGTGCAAGGATTGAGACGCACATCCACCACATCACACACGCACACACTCACACTACTGTACACGCGCGTGCTGCACATGCACGCCATGCACATCATCACACGACACAGGAGATCAGTGGAGGTGGCTCTCTCTCTCTCACTCTCCCGCCTCGCACGCCCCTGCTGTCTATGTACATCTTACACACTTTGCTCTCGCTGCTGCAATCTGCTGCTTACCGCCAGGAAAGACAACAAAAGAGGCCCCTCTATGTGTGTGTCTCCCTCTCTCTCTCTGAGCGAACACACTAAACACTCTGGCTCGTGTGTGTGTGTGCGCGTGCGTGAGAGAGATACGTTCTGCTTTGTAAACATTGCCACTCCATCCTTTTTTCTTATATACCGGTGTATATAGTATTCCGTGCATATACCAAGGCACTGCATATCTTACTGGTGTGTGCACTCCATATTGGTGTGAATATTCCATATTTATTTGCGCACTCCATATCCAAATCAAATGTGGAGTGTGAGGGTCACACAGTCTGTGCTTGACGTTCTTAACTTGAGTTTGCATTTGTAATAACTGATGATGATGGTTTACATAGCAGTCTCGCTGTCA